>JAUIMM010000042.1:8730000-9127500 GCA_031769625.1 Taudactylus pleione | reverse complement strand
GTAACAGTGATTAATATAGTGTATGTGAGCACTGCTACAATGGACCCTGCTCCCCAATCCCATCCAAGCCCCCCAGAAGTAAAAACGGCATCTCACTGAGAGATTCCTATCAGAAAACACAGAACTGGTTCTTTGAAGTTTCAGGCTCATTCCAAGGCTCATAGCAACTGAAGCTGCCGTTACATGGAGCCATTTTTTCATGTACAGAGCTCTGCTGAAACCAAACGCTATGTGCCGTTTTGTAAGTTCAAAATAAATAGCAATTGATATGTAAATTGCTTGGATTTCGGGCAAGCAGGAAAATTCCTTCAACTGACACACTACACCGTAGACTTAATAAGGGACACGTAGTTTGTTCCTCACCATGGGGGGAGATATATCAAGTTTTGGAGAGAGATGCAGTGGAGAAGTTGCCCAAAAGCATCCAACCAGCTTCTAGCTTCTCATTTCATAGACTGTGCTAGATAAATGACAGAAGCTTATCGGTTGCTGTGGGCAACTTCTTAATTTTATTTCTCACCAATTCTTGATACATCTTAACCCAGAATAGAGAACTTGCTGTTAAATTTCTAAGCAGGCAGAGGTTGTGGAGTTGCACTTCTTAATGTTAGTGCATGAAGGATGCGGGCACGTGGAGAATTGTGACAGGTCAATTGTAACTGCACCATGACAACACTACGTCATCCGTTAATGACACAATAAGTTGCAACTTGCAGCCGTTAAACCTTCCTTTAATCAAGTTTGCGGCACACTGCACCATATCCAGCCCTGGATGAAGTCCCTGGAGATTGCCTGGGACACTGGCATAAAACTTAATGATGGAGTGAAGAATTTAATCTGAAAATGACCGATTAAAAATACATTAAAATAAAAGTGATCTTTCTGATGTCTGTGTAATAGACACCTTTCCTGCACGAAATACATATGTGCTTTTTAGTCTGCAGTAACACCATGGACGCAGGCTCTGGGAAATACTGCAAAACCTTTAAATACTTGGCAGCAGATTTGTTTGTCTAGAAGAAAGCAAGAAATGGTTTGTCCATATCCTTAATGCAAGGAATAAAGCTGACCTATGAAGCCAGCAGTCTCTTCACAGCCTGCAAAGAAAGTGATTTGAAACGAAACCTTGAAAAATAAGACCTTCCATAAATATGCTCTTTTTGGCAAAATAAGCCCCTTTCTTGCATGTTCTTTCCCCTCTTTTTAATGTTGTATGGTAAGTGGTAGGTGAGAACTCAAATGTGTTTCCTGCATTTGTATAATCTTGTGAACATTTCCTTTTAAGTACAACTAGTAATTGGAGTATTGTTTAGTGAGTGAGGCACAGGAAACTGTATCCTGATGGTAGTGTCCAGCTCAGCCTGGAACTACTGTACAACTTATTTAGCCTGTTCCTTGGCTGCAGGTTCTGAATCTATACCACGGTTCTGTGACACTCGCTGGGGGCAGAGACCTCCCAGTCTTCAGAATCTCTTTGAATAGAAATTTGATTTATAGGAATGTGTTCCTGGCCCACTATGAGCTGTGGGAATATGCAGCTCGTGTATTTGATGATCTTGTGAAAATACAAGCGCTTTGAAGTGTAGCCAAGGAAACATACTATTCGTATGACATCTAATTAAACCATTAGCCATTGGGTGGGTCCTGTATGGCAGTCCTTTTAAGCATGGAATGGAACATGCAGATAAAGCACATGCAGACGCCTGGCTGGGGACACTGACGTCCTTCTGTTTATTGCAGCAAAGTTTTGTTACTTAGTGTCTTGTTTAGTATTGTATTGTGTTTAGGTATTTTTTCCGTTTTTTTTTTTTTTTAAAGTACTATTTTTCTCACCAGCCTTTGATACATATGCTTCCAGGGAGAAAGTATGGATAATTTCAACTGGGGAGTTCGCAGACGTTCCCTTGACAGCCTAGATAAGTGCGAAATGCAACTCCTGGAGGAAAGCCAGCTCTCGGGGAGCACACACAGCCTGAACAAAATGAACCATGACGACTCGGACGAATCCTCAGAAGAAGATGATCTCACCACCAGCCAAATCCTGGAGCACTCTGATTTAGTAAGTCCAAGGACAGGGTTACTGGGGAGGGCAGCCCTGCTGCTAGTAACGTGCAGCACACATAGGACACCATTCATATCTGTCTATAGTTCTGTATCTCCCACTACTTGTACCTAATGTAAAAACATGATTAAATATAGTAAGGGATCTTGTTACTTATGCAAATATACCTTCTAATATGCCATTTCTACTAGATTTCTTTTACTGTGACGTAGTTTATCAGCTTTGTTAGACTCCGGCTCTCAAGAAGTCAATAGGTTCCTTATTTATCATTAAATATACATTTTTCTGTGGTAGGAAATGCGCACAGATATGATCTGTGAACATTTCCTTCTTTGGCCACTGGGAGGAGCACTACTAAATAGTTTAATAAGGAAGAGAAAATCCAAGGGGGGTCATTTTAAAATGTGATATGTTAGGCACATACACGTTACTGAAAAACACAGTCACAACCTTCAAATCCTAAATTCTGAGAAGTCAAAATGTTTATTTTTCCTTCTGATTCTTTAGTAAGACCTGTAAGGTTTAGTAATAAATAATCACTATGTACCGTCAATCTGGCCGCTACCCTTAAATGAATATGTGGGTAACCTTTTCTGGAATTCTTCACAGACATTAGAAATGTTTTCTAATATGCAGCCCAAGGTAATAGCCAATTCTCTAGAGGAAATAACAATAGTGGCTAGATGTGAGAATATTATCATTATTATTATTATTATTATTATTATTATTATTATTTCCTATGAATAAAACATTGGTATTACAGATCAGCTTCTTGTCCTATTGCTTTGAGCCCGTGTTGTATAGGATTCTGTGAACCCTATTTGAAGTGTCTGCTAGCGGAGCGAATGTTGCAACAGCTGAAATGGGTTGTACTATGGGTGCATGAAAGTGCCCGTGTGTACATGTTTACATACTCTTACGGAAGTAGGCAGAAAGGTTAATATCATGGTGAAGTGGTAAAGTCTACTTTGAAAATATCGGACAATTTGAGGATAGTCTGGAATATGTGCATTAGGTTTATAAAGTAATCACAAATGCTAAACCTGTTCAACCATAATGCTGTGAGGGATAAAAGGCAATAAATGTATACAATAGGTTTAGCGCATTATGGATGTCTAAAAGTCAAATATGACCCAGAAGTAAAATTATAATGTGTCACCCACTGTTGGCAGGAGAACAGACCTCTTGATCTGGCGCTGCAGAATGAGATATTTTATGAACGTTTGGATACCAAACACCAATATATGGAGGGAGGGAGGGAGGGAGGGGTGCTACAATGTTTATACCCCTTTTACACCGGAGCTAAAACCCGGGTTATTGCAGGATTAACCCGGGCAGCTCCTTGGTGTAAAAGGGGAGAGAGTTGGATCGCCGGGTCGAGTGACCCGGCAATCCAACCCAGGTAAATAGCAGGGTTTAACACGGGCGTAGCCCATGAAACCCTGCTGTGAGAACAGCGCACTCCGGGTCACGATGACCTGGAGTGCGCTGCTAGCCGGCCGATTGGTCCGGCTTCAGTGGCGCTTGGAGATGACGTCATCTTCAAGCAACCACTTACACACCGGAAAAGCCGGGTCTATGCAGACCCGACTCCGGTGTGAGCGGTGCCGACTCGGGAATATCCTGAGTCAGCACCGGCAAAATTCCGGGTCTGATCCGAATAGGAACCCTGTTCCAACTCTGGATCAGACCCGGAATTTTGGTGGAAAAGGGGTATTATTTTAGTTTCAGGTGTCATTATTTAGGCTAGAAATGGGGTCCTGTGATGCATATTTATCCAGGTGATGAATTCCCTGCAAAATGTGATTAATATATGCAATAGCATGACCTCCTATTAAATAACTATACCAAGTAAATAAAATAGATTACACCTTAAACCACTTAAATGGAGGTGCAGCCTTTTTTCTCTGGATGCAGTGGCTTGTGACTATTATGAATAAAAGCAATGCACTTCAGTTTGGTGTGTGTGACTACCATCTGTGTGCCCAACATGGCAGCTTCCACTGAAGTATTGTTTTGCAAGAGATAAGCATTGCACGTTTCTTTTTATAACCAACTTAAGGTATTTTGTTTATCAATGAACACATATTTAATTTGTGTATGATTACAGTTAAGTCAATAGAAATTTAAGGTCTACAACTTGCTTTGTTTTTGTCTTTGTCCTAGATCATAAGCCTTTCTCCTTCTGAAGAGACAAATCACATGGAGTCCCCTTCCACATCATGTGACACAACCTCTGCTGACCCCCATTCCCTTAACACAAGAACCTCTAGTTTTGATGCGTCTTTGCCTGAAATCACTAATCCACTCTTATCTGAGGATTCTAAGGTGATGGAGTTTTGGTAGAACTCAAATTTGGGCCGTGGCAGAATGATTGCTTCTTCCATCTAATTCCTCTTACCCTCCAATGAAAGACTAGTGGGCGACTAATGTTTTGTCAAAGTGACTAACTGTTAAGCTCTCTGTAGCAGGAGGGTCTGGGATACCGTTTTGGACCCTTTCAGCAACAGAAAGTTTAATGATGACCTCACTAACGTCTTGTCCTCCTTTAATGTTGGTCTGATGATAGGCTATTGCTTGACTGTCTGTAGCCTATATTTCACATGTATATAAATTATTATTCAGAAGAGCTAATGGTGTAATTAGTTCTCCTACTTGGGCTCTGCTATATGCTGTACTGGACACCGAAATCTCTAATGGTGTCTCAGACTAGAATCTTAATTACATATGTGGCAGAAAATCTTCAGTGTAGAGACCAAGTTTTGGTATTTTGAATGCATTATTTTAATTTTAAAATGGACCTATTTATGTTTTTAGTTTATTTTGTTTGTAAATACTGTAAATAAGCAACATTTGCTCACATCTCAGGATTTAGTTTAGTTTCAAAGATTTTTAAGCAAGATTCATTATATGATCACTGACCAGACTTGGACTGTATAAGATTGGGAAATGCAGACAACTGATTGACATTAATGAATGGAAACTGATTTTCCTGAAGTGTTGATCATTGTATAAGTTAATCATTAAAAAGTTTGACTACCCCAGTCTGAACGCCAAGAGCTTAAGAATAAGCTATGTGATGTAACATGATACCCAAAGCTCCGGCAATGCAATATGGCGAACCGCACGGCATTGGTCATTTCTGCATTTTACTGATTTTATAATCTGTAAGTGTAGTTTGGGAAACCATAGTGTCGATTCATTTCACTGTGGTGCGGTTGTAGCAAAGTGAATTATAGGCCTGGACAAAATGATTGGGGATTTCCAGGTGCAACAAAAACAATAGACAAGGCACAATTCAGCCGGAGAAACCAGGACAATTCCACACTTAAATTCCGTGGAACGGTTTAGAAAATCTAGCTTATACGTAGCCCACAGTTTGCCCTATGTAAGTCTACTACTGGTCAGTGTGAAATCCTTACTAATCTGCTCATTTTAATGCTTTCTGGTAAAAAAAAAAAAAAACAACATCCTGTTAATATGCAGTGATGTAACCTAATAAAATCTGCTATGTATGTAGAACTGTGTATTTATATACACGTTACATGTGAAATATGGATGCATGTTGTTGTGATTCCATGCATGTGTTCGGTTTGTGGCCTATTTAATCATCTCTGAATTTTTACTGTCTTACATTTCTGACCCTGATCTATACACGCACCGCTCCCTTTAGTCCTGAATTAATGTTGATTTTTTGCATGCTGAACTGTCGAATACACACAGCTACAAGGCACTGGGCACAAAATGCTTCTAATGATGTGGGTTGTATGTCTTCTACGTGATTTTCTTACTACGTGGGAGCTCTATTGTGCATAATGCACATTTGAATCTATTCATGCCTTTCTGGCACACTATCAGAATATTACATTCTGACCACAGTATTTTGCTAGATTTGCACAAAAACTACTCTATGCTGCTGTTTGAAGGGATTGGTGCATTGAAGACTCGATTCTTTCATTATCAAAGGTTGGTGAAAGTTGATCAATTTTTTAATTCTTGTATATAAGCTCTTAGCAAACTGAAGCCTATACATTAGCCCATTGCATCAGTAAGCAGATTGCAAGCACAAAAATAAGGAAAATCCCAAACTTCAATGCAGTCGCAGCACATTGACTCTGTTTTCCTTGTGGCATATAGTATTTAGCTTGTATAGCTGGCCATTAAAATTTGAATATGTACTGTATCCTCTAAAAATGTATATACAGTCCAGTGATGGGCAACCATTGGCATTCTAGCTTTTGCATAACAACATTACCTATTTTTTATTTATGTTACTGCAGTTCACTAATATCCTTGGAAGTAGAATAATGTTTTTGTATTATGATTAGAATTCATTCCTTTTCACAGTTGTACAATAGGGAATAGTGCCATTAAATGGGCCCAACCTTCTTTTTAGTGTATTATGAGGTTTGATTGTTTAATCTGATTGTCTTTGTCAGCAGCTTTTCTGTGCTCCTCCTGTCATGGCAGAGAGACATTGGGGTTACTGTACAAAAGTGCTGCAGCATCTGTGCTCGATCTGTCATGGCAAAGACACATTGGGGTTACTGTACAAAAGTGCTGCAGCATCTGTGCTCGATCTTTCATGGCAGAGAGACATTGGGGTTACTGTACAAAAGTGCTGCAGCATCTGTGCTCGATCTGTCATGGCAGACACATTGGGGTTACTGTACAAAAGTGCTGCAGCATCTGTGCAGTAACAGCCTGAGGCTGCCACGCAGAGAATGTCTAGACTTCTCTGCCTGTGAGACTGGGCAACCCACAGGTGATTTTTACATTGTTGGGGTAATGCATGTTCACCAACGCAGTACCTTGCCCCCATGATTCGTGAAACACAGAGCTCAACTTTTTAAAGTTGTTTATGTAAGGTTTTTCTATATACATTACTCTCATCTACATGTACCAAAATTATAAGAATTATATGGAGATGCCAAAGGTTGTCTATCAGCATTTTATTTATTTTGTTTATGGTAAATACTAGTACTAAGGTGTTTTTTTTTCTTTCTTAGGAATTTCTTTATAAAGTCAAAAAGAATATGTTGCATATTTACTCAAAATTAATGGAGCATTGAATAACATTCAGTTTAACCTTTACTGACTTTCTTATCATTTAGTTTTTTCTATAACATCTCCAGCTAGGATAGTTTAACTGGACAGACAGGGAACAGTCCTATTGACCGTGCAGTAATTTTGGTCAAATTCTTCCCCCATGCATTGTGTGCTTTGCCAACCAAACCAATCCATATCCAATTATATTGATTGGATTTTTATCAGTCTTGTTGGTGAATCTGTCTGGTCGATGACTGCGATCTGTATATGAAAAGATTCATCAAACACTGCTCTGAATCCAGATAGCTCCTAGTCTGAGAGATGAAATAGAAAGCTGTATGTCAACATGTCGATACATTTAAATGAATGAGACAAAGCGTATTATTTAGCTGTAAAATAGTAGATATTTTACTTGCCCTTCTGACTCCCAGAGGACAACTGGTACCGGGGGGACATATGTATACCCACAGAAACAGACAAATCTCAGGTGCACAACTCCAAATTATAAATAATATATATAATTATAAATGCAATAAAATTTTGCAATCAATAGAGGTTTTTAGCATACTCATGGCCTAGACAAATCTCAGGTGGACAACTTAAAATTATTAATAATATATATAAATGCAAAAAAATTTTGCAATCAAAATAAGGTTTTTAGCATAATCATGGCCATATATATACCTACTGGGCTAGTTTTGCCCATGCTTCACATTGGGTGGGCATAAGGGCACATGTCTGAGGGTGCAAGTTCAGCATGGGCTCCATGCTGGCATCTCGCATATATTGTGCTCAGTATAGGCTGGTTAGAGGATGGTGACCATGCTCATTATTGCTGTAGTTGGACAGGATAAGAGTGTGTTTATTTTTCTATGTCCTCATATTTCAGGCGGATGCTGCTCTCGATGAAGACGATGCAACTGTACAAGACGATGACTTGTCGGGGTCAATGAGCGATATGCCAGTAGTGTTTGAATGTAACGATGGCTTTAGCCTTGAGATGACAGAGGAGGAGAAAGATGAGAGGACGATGGAGCAGTATGCACTATCCCAGTATGTTATGTCTTATATTCTCTACCATGTGTTCTAAGAGAGTCATTTAATAGGATTATTTAGTAATGCATTGCCATAATGTATATTGTATATCTCCACTATAGATTGCCCTCCCCATGGGGCACACAGGTAGCGGTAATTTGGTGTGGGCGTTTCGTAATGGCACAACATTATTTATTTATTGACAGTTCTTTATATAACTCACACGTGTATTCTGCAGCGCTTTTACAGATATTTCCGTCATTCACATCAGTCCTTGCTGCAGTGGAACTTTCAATCTATGTATCCTATCACACACACTAGGATTCATTTTTGTTGTCAGCAGCCAATTAATCTACCAATATAAAGAAACTGGAGCATCTGGAGGAAACCCAAACAAACATGTGAAGAACATACAAACTCCCTACCGATGGGCCATGTTTCGGAATTGTACTCATGACTTCCGTGATGTGAGGCAGTAATGCTAACCACTTCACCAGTATTTCCCAACCTCGGTCCTCAAGGCACACTAACAGTGATATCCATGCTTGAGCACAAATGGTTAAATCAAAATAAGTGTAGTACTAATTAAGACACCTGTGCTAAAGTATGGCTAGCCTCAAAACCTGGACTGTTAGTGTGCTTTGAGGACCATGGTTGGGAACCCCTGCACTAAACCAACCGTGCTGCCCATAAATTTTACAGCCATCTAGTTATGTGCTTCCATAATTCCACAGTAACCTATGACAAACCACTCAGCAGCTTCCTGCACCTCCCTGAGCCTGCAATTGTCAGAAATTCAGCTGTTCCGGTAGTACTTGTGGGGTTCCAGGCAAATAATTCCAATCTGATTGCTACTGGTGGCTTCTCTCTTTAGTGGAAAGGAGAACTTTTCTTGAGTGGCGTTCTTCTTTAAAGATGGTCAACAGAACAATTAGAGGACAGTATATGTCTTGCTATGCTAACAGTTGAATCATATTGATTCTTTACTGATGAAGGAAAGGGTTCCGTTTAGACTTGGACAAAATAAAACAATAATATACCTCTCGGTTTAAATGGCTGAACCCAAAATAAACTTCCCCAGCCAAGATCTAGACATGAGCTGATGTTAATTTGAAGACTGCAAGCAGAATTTTAGTATATAGTGAGTGCCAGGCAGTTGGTTCTAGCTGTCCTTCAATCTATACAAGTTTCATATGCATCTAGTTCATCTGGTGATATTCAAGATATGAGTCTTCAGGGGTTATATAGTAACTAGCCATATGTAGGAAATATTACAGATGTCTGGAATGGAACGGAACGGAACTACAGCCCCTTTTGTATCATTTATAAATGGGGGTAAATTAAATCCAAAGCATTGCTTCAGCTTGTGTTTCTCCAAATGCAAGAACCTGCAATAGTCTGCTTATGGCAAGGTTAATACAGACAATAAACATATTACTGTGTGTGTTTTTCGAATGTATGTTTAGAAGTTTAGAAAGTATATTTGTCCCACTTTAAGGAAGTTTCGTAAGATAGTTATTTCAGAAAATTTTGCCTGGTTTGTACTTTAAAACTGTGAAGGGCTGGCTCGGAATTTGTGGGACTGATAACCTTGTCCATAAGCCGTATGGTTAACACATGCCAAATCCTATTCCCTGTGTTAATTTTAACACATGGGCCAGATTTAATGGTGTGCGGCTTGCCAAAAAGTGCCAATATTGCAGGGAAATTTAAAGCTCCAAATTTTTTTAAAGGTAAAACCAACCTGGTTTTAACTAAAACAATTTTTAAAATTGCAGCTTCAAATGTGGCGGGTAACTCCCCCAAATATTTGCACTTTTAGCAACTCACAGGCTATTACATTTGTACATGGGCTACAAATTACCATTTTTCAACTTGCCAGAATTTGTAACTCCACTAATTCTTTTCCAGTTCATTTTGAATCATTTATTTATTTTACATTTTTTTCAAAGCTTTGGAAATGGAGACCGGATAACACCGCCACCCCCGTCACCTTTCTTTTCGGCCATCTTGGCTGCCTTTCAGCCGGCTGCATGCGACGACGCAGAGGAAGCTTGGCGTAGTCACATCAATCAGCTCATGTCAGATTCTGATGGGTCCTGTGCAGTGTACACATTTCACGTGTTCTCTACCTTGTTTAAGGTGGGTTCTTGGGGTATTGGTCAGCATGAATGAGGTGCAAGGAATGAAAATAGTATCTTAATTTTTGAAGTCTCTTTAGGGATTGCGACGTTATCAAGGGAGGACGTTTGTCTTATTGCAGATGATACAAAGATGTAGGGTCAAGCAAATGTCAGAATCTCACATAACGCATGTACACACACCCAAATGTCAGATTATATTTTACGGTTAATAGCCACAATATGGAGCAAAAGCATAAAGGTTAGTATGGGGCTAGTTTTGAATGTAGCCTAGGCTGGTTTTCAGCTGATATAGGAATATAACTTGATGACTGTGTATCTTGCAGAGCATACAGAAGAGATTCTGTTTCCTGACGTGTGATGCTGCCTGTTACCTTGGAGACAGCCTTCGTGGTATTGGGTCAAAGTTTGTGAGCACGTCGCAGCTGCTAACACTGTGCTCTGAATGCCCCACTCTCTTTGTGGATGCAGAAACAGTGAGTATAGCCAGTTCTATGCTTTATTAAAAAAAATACAATTGGTTTTGAATATATTTGCTGTTTTGTTGCATTGCTCCAGTGTCCTGAATTGTTTAATACAGATGTGTCCTCGAACACGATTGCTGCAGTCTCACCAAACCGTCCTTCCTGGGGCGCCAGGTCCCGTCTGACTCTGCTTGTGCCCAGCGTCTTTTTCCCCTGTCTTAGTTGCAAACAAATGCAACAAACCGCTTCAAGAGACTGCATTGAATAATTTGATATGCGACACTTGTATATCTGTGTGCGACTGAGTCCGCACCTGTATATGAAGTGCTACATTGGCGTGGGGGGTTTTTACCCCAAGGTCCATTGTGCTTCGTATACAGATTCAGACTCAGTTGCACACATATATACAAGTGTTGTGTAGCAAATTAATCCGTGCAGTCTTGTGAAGCTGTTTATCGCATCTGTTTGCAACTAAAATGCAAACGAAAAAGACTCGGCGCAAGCACAGGACATGACCGCACACTTGCGCCACATGGCGTATTGAGGCTTGGTGTGTGAGGACACATTTGTAGGATGTGAGGAAGTGTAATATTCCAATTTTGTATATATGACTATCCAATCGTGTATGGTGCTAATCACATTTATACTACATTACACAAAACATTTTAAACAAATGAGTTTTGTAAACAAGCTAAGTGCAGTAAATGTTGGTGCATGTACCAGAGCACATCATGATTGTCTGGTAATTGATTATTATTACATCTCTTTTGGTGAGTGGGAACAAATGGTATTTTCTAAGCTCCCCATATCGGTCATGCCAGTAATATGTGTATGTGCTGTGTATCTTATGCTGTAGTTGCTGTAACTAGTAAGTCTATTAACACCAGAATTAAGCAATAAGGAAAATAACCAAAGAGGACAATGTCTTTTAGTTGCTATCCTGTGGGCTTCTTGAGAAATTAAAGTTCAGCGTATTAGAACTGCAGGAATACTTGGACACTTATAACAACCGAAAGGAAGCAACAGTATCGGTGAGTTTCCATGAATTAGCTTTGCAACAATAGATCTCTGTTTTTCTGACCTAGAAGCATTACAAAGGAAACCTCTCATCAAGATAATGAGCTTTGTATATATTCCATTATACGTTTTTGCTATGGCCTCAATGATCCTCAAGAATACAGGGATTGTACTTACACATGGGGTGTACTTTACATTTTTTTACACATGGCTTATTTACAAATTTATATATATATATATATATATGTATGTTTATTTTTGTAAATAATGAAAACGTAACATGTTATAGGTTGTCTTTAACATGCAATTTATAAAAAAGTTAGGGCTTGATGAGTTGTAGATGCTTATTCTAGATTAGTAAAAACTCAGATTTGGAAGAGGGTGTACTTTGTTTTTCACATGTACAGTGTGGTACACCTTACAATAATGTATGCCTACCTATATCTAGCTCCCAAATATGATTTACTTATACGTTTTGCTAATGTATTTTATCTACAATAATTTGGTTGAAAACCTGATTCCATACAGTACATATACAGTATATTTTAATTGCGGCTGTCCCTCTCATTGCCTATTTATTTATTTTCTCTTTCCTCCTCTCTCTCATCAGCTTTCCCTCTGCCTCTTTTTCTTCTCCCCTCTGTCTCCTCCATTTTCTTCATCTTTCTACCCACTGTATCTCTTACCCATCTCTCCTCAATCCTCTGTATGTATTTTTTACCCCTTTAACTCTCCCATGTTCTCTGTACCCTGTGTTTCTCTCCCTCTACTCTGTATCTCTCTGTTTTTTAACCCTTTTGCTCTCCTGCCCCTGTTTCTCTCCTGCCCCTTGGTCTCACATCTCTCTCTCCCATGCCCGAGTCTCTCTCCTGCCCCTGTTTCTCTCCTGCCCCTTGGTCTCTCTCTCTCTCTCTCTCCTGCCCCTTGGTCTCACCTATCTCTCTCTCTTTCTCTTTTACCCCTCTTTCTACCTGGTTCTCTCCTGCCCCTCAGTTTGTCTCTCTCTCCTGCCCCTTGGTCTCACCTTTCTCTTTCCTGCTCCAATGTCTCTCCCTCTTTCGTGCAGCTTACTCTCTCTCTCTTCCCCATGCCGCCCCTTTGTATCTTGGTCGTCACTCCCCTCTGTCTTCCGTATTTTTAGGCTTCACAGTACCTCCTCCTCTGCTGGTCTATCTCCATCCAGTTGTCTTACCAACCAGACACAGGAAGCGCGGGCATGCGTTGTGCATGTTAGAGCTAACGTGTAGACGCACACCCACCTAATGACATACATTTTATCAGCAGTCTGAAATATATAGATTGTGTTATTACCAGGGCCGTAGCTAGGGTAGTGTGGCCGGTGCCATCGCACAGGGCACCACAGGTCAGGGGGCGCTGTTTGGGCCTGTCAAATTTCTGTTTACTATCATTCTCACTTGTAGCTTCCTCTTATTTCATCCCCAGCATCTCCTGGCCTCCTGTATCTCTTCCCTGGCCCTTCCCCATGAGGCCATTCCCCTTTTTTGGGTGTATTATGTCCCTTTGAAAAATGAGGGGGGCGCCAATGCACTTTCTGGCACAGGGCACCAAAAAGTCTAGTTACGGCTCTGGTTATTACATTTATTTTGTGTCTAATTTTATCAATTTCTTTTACTCAGTGGCTAAAAAACTGTAAATCAACATTTATGGGAGGCTCAAAAGATGGAGTCATCACCTGCCAACCCGGAGACTCGGAG
Organism: Taudactylus pleione; assembly: GCA_031769625.1. NCBI lineage: Eukaryota > Metazoa > Chordata > Amphibia > Anura > Myobatrachidae > Taudactylus > Taudactylus pleione. The sequence goes on along the minus strand of JAUIMM010000042.1, from coordinate 9,114,017 downwards.
GAGAAAGTAAGAAAACACAGCATATACTTTATATGATGGGAAAATCACAAACTGAACAAATAATAGCAGGAAATAATGTGTCTGCCTTCCACAGTACTGCACAATGCAAAACATGAAACCCGCTGCAATATATTTACTGCAAACAGTCCACATTCTGTGATGCATAATAACTGCATACAATCCTTAATACATTTTAGGTCGCCAGCCTCCATTCACTTAGACAACATTACCTTTGTTCTGTCTCCAAGTTTTGTTAGCACAATAATAAACTTTTTTTAATTTATTTATTTATTTTTCAAAGAAAATAGACTTTTTGATCTAACTCTTATGGAGCGTACACACGGTCAGATTTGTCAGACTTGTCAGATTTGTCAGATGAACGATTGAACGATTAAACGATCTGAACGATTTGAACGATTTTACCAAAGTTTTGAACGATTTGAACGATTGAACGATTTTTGACTGCATTAAAATGAATGGAATCGTCCAAGTCTGACTGCAAACCCATCAGATGTCAGATATCGTTATCTGACAAACGGGAACGCGCATCGTTGATCGTCCATCGTTCAGGCATGTCAGATATGAACGATTTTCCTTCAGATATGAACGACTGAACGATTTTTAAATCGTTATCGTTCATATCTGAAGGAAAAATCTGATCGTGTGTATGCACCATTAATCTTCAATGGAATGACATGAAAAGGGTTGCTCATTTATTGTGCAGTGCTGCTACTGCAAGGCATTGTAGAAATATGACTTGTTATATTGAACTTCACTCCTTTTATACGTTAATGAAATTAGTTTCACCTGATTCTGTTTATGCAAAAGTCAGGATGTGCTTGACACAACAAGTTGCATCAGGTTCCGTCAAAATTGTACGTATGTCACACCTCTCAGTAACCATGGCATGGCAACTGCGGCCTCTGCTTGTCACCTTTATCCCATCTGTTCTCCGGCTTCTCTAATATAATTTATTATTTATTTATTTTAAATAAATGTATATTCAGATAATTAAAACTAAGCTGACATGGCAGACATTGACCTTTTTGCTCACTCTAAAATTGAGAACAACTCCCGAACATACAGTTGAGTAACAGTACTACCTAATATACATGAAACATTAGTGTATTCTGCAAGTCATTTCTGTCTGTCGGCTTAATTTAATGTGTATTTGGTATCTCTCTGTACTCACCTTCCTGTAAAAGTGAGCCTTTGTCTTATACCAGCAGCAAATCCACGTCATAGGAGAAATAGCTGTGAGTGGGACCAATAATAAATTGCAATTTTAGGAGATGCATCAACTACACTTCCAAGTGAATACTAAACTTATTTTATGTGTGACTACATTAAAGCATAGGTTCTCCTCACAGAATCACAAGTGAAATCATTAGCTTCACCTGTGGATCTTTTAAACTATGTCAGTGAGTAATGAATACACCTATGCACCAGCTAGGTGACGTCCAAAACGTGACCTGTGTGGGGTCCTGAGAACCGAGTTTGAGAACCACTGCAATAAACAATTGACATTCCATGTGGATTGCTGTTGATATATAGGGCATAGTCTCACCTTAGAGAGAGCCATCATTCTTACTAACCGCCCTATTTCACTGGTTTTAGAGAAACGTAGTGTCCTATAACATACTCTAATTTCTTTAGTCAAGAAGTACAAAAGTCGATTGATTGGAATGAATGAAGGGATGTGTATGTTTATATATACATACATACAGATGTGTCCTCATACATCTAGCAAATTGCCTGGCATGAGTGAGCCACCAGGTCCCGCGCTACTGTGCTAGCGCCATTCATCTTTTTTGCAGAAAATACGCAATGCGACTTAGACGCATTTCCGGCAAAAAAAAAGACTCACGGGACCTGTCGTGCATAAAATGTTACATAAACTGTAACTTATATTTTAAGTATATGGGGTAAAGTTACATGTGACTAGCGTTCCAGCACACATTGTAAAAGTGCTCTTCCTATGTCTGTGGGTGATCCTCTGTGTGTATTAAATATATTTACTGGTACAGACACATCTAAGTAGATTCCTAGGACAGGTTGTTCTTAGTCCATCGCTATATAAAATCTTTTCCACGTACAATTAAATGGGATTTTTTTTCTCTTTTATCCATGGGGGACAATGGAACATTTGGGAGTGTGGACACTTTTTCACATTTACCTGAGCCCCCTACCCCACCCCCCCATTGTTTGCATGGGACTTCAAGAAGCTGTAATTCTTCTTCACTGCTTCGTTGGCATCCCTTAGTCATGACTGGGTATATCCGTGTAGAGATTGGTACTGTCTACTGTTGTCAACCCATTCCCAGTTTGGGATTAACTGTAATAAAATCGGTTACTGTCACACTTTCTGGTATCCATGGCAACTGCGGTGTCTGCTTGTCACCTTTATTCTCCCCTGCTGCTCTAATCTCATTTATTTTTGTACGTACATTTTTCTTCTTTTCAATAAATGTATATTAAGCTGATATGGCACCACAAATAGTGACTGGGGTACCCATGCCTCTGGCACAATTGGGTTTGAACCGGCACCCACCATGTACTAGAGGCATGGCAACAAGTTAAGTTGTTCCCCACTCCTCCTATAGCAGGAAGTCAAATTCAAGTCGCACTTCAGTCCCTGTTGTTGGGACCTACACGGGAGGAGTGGAGTCGTCCTTGGACTCTGAGGGTCGTGACAACTACTAAGCCTCTCCTTCCTAGTGAGGTTCCCAATTAGGCAATCCCGCCAGAATCAGCACCTCAGCTCCTCCTCCCTGTCTTCTGTCTCATCTGCATGGGAGTAGTGGTGAGATTATTGGGGCGCTAGATTTTCTGTGGCCTGTGTATTTTGCAGCTGCACATCCTCCCGCCGCTGTCCTTTTTCTTTTTTTCCCTCAGTTCTTTTATGTCTGAGAAGGGGAGTACAGCCAGGGCCAATGCTAGAGGAGGGACAGCGGTAACGGTTTTGCTTGCTTCCATTGACTGTGCCTAGTCTGTGCAGGTCGATACAGGGTTTGATTCAGGCAATCTTTTTTTTTTTTATTTGGAGAGGATTCTGACAACTGAAACCATGTTTAGAGTTCAGAATCATCAGCTTCTGAGGGCTCTTCAGAATCTTGAAGGGCCTAATTCTTAGCTCTCCTTGTGCCTCAATGAGGACTCCAAAAGAAAGCAAAGAGTGAAAGATTAGTGCATGGTGTGCGACAGACACTCGAGATTAAGACATCGTAGAATCTGAGATTTTGAATAGTTTGCTGTATAAGATGAAAAAGAAACCGAAAATTTGTTTTCACCCTTCTGCTGAATTGGAGGATCTGCTTAATGATGTGTGGATTGAGGGCCTGATTCAGCAAGGATCACAATTGCAAAGCTGCATGCAGGTACCATTGCAATTGCGATCCTTGCAATAATGCAAATGCAGCAGGAGGTGTATGACACCCCCAGCTGCATTTGCGATCCCAACACTACGACGGAGGTCATAGGCTGGGATCACCATCGCAACCATTGGTGGTCGATGGTCGCACTAGTGGACAGCGCCGGGCTGCCGCCCAGCTGAGTAAGCCTCAGCTTACTCAGGCTGGCTGGCTGGCTTGCGATTCCTGGGCTGGCCACTCCCGGAAAACGGGGAGGACACGCCCCATTTCCGTGAACGCTAGTCGACCCCGCCCCATACCACCCCTTAAATGCCTCTGCCTGTCAATCAGTGCATTCAGGGGCTTTCGTGCCTTTTAGCAGGACCCATTCTGCACACTCTGGAATCTGATTGCGTGCACTGCTGAATCAGGCCCTGAGTCTGATTCCAGATTTCATGTCTCATGCAGATTGCAGTCCCTTTATTCTCTCCCTAACAAGGCTACAGTTAAATGGGAATCTCCACCTGGATACTCCCATGGTGTGCCTATCTAAGACTACTGCCATTGTGATTCTGAATACTGTTACCTTAAGGGGTAAAAACATTTGGCATTTTTAAAGATGGTGCACATTGCTGTAGAAACCTCAGTTAAACCCAGTTTAGCTTCAGCTTGTGTTAGTGATGCAGTGGAGAGCATTTGGGGGAGGGTTGTAATCTGGTGTAGCCACCACTGTTATGGGGCTCATTGGGGCCAGGATTTCAGCCTCTGCAGTCTCAGCATGCCTTGCCTTCTAACTTCAGACTTGGGAGATGGATGCTGAGTCCAAGAAGACACTAGAGTCCCTTCTATACTTTACAAATATCGTATTTGGCCCCGAACTGGATACAATTATTCCCAGGCCACAGGGATTAATGCTTCCAGACCAAAGTATTCTGCTTTTTGGACATATTTTCCTCATGGGAAGACAAGGAGTCAGACCTCAAAGGGACGGTTCTCTGTTCCTCATGGAGGGCTGCAGAGAGGTAAACAGGTTTGGTCAACTAGGGTTCAGCTCCAAGCCCTTTAATTCACAGTCTGCATGACTTGTAGGCTGCCCACCTGAGAACTCCTACAGTAGGAGGAAGTCTGCTTTTCTAGGACCAGTGATTCAATTACACCACAGATGCTTAGAGAAATCGTAAGTCGGGGATACATAATGGGTCTCTGGAAGTCCCTGCACAGATAATTTTATATCACCGGTCTTCCAGGGGACAAAACATTTGTCTGTGGGGCAGCCATTCAATCCCTTATTTTAGTAGTTATTCCAACATCTTCATTGTCCTGGAACTGGATGGTTTCTTTCCACCTATTCTGAACCTGAAATGAATAAACAGTTGCGAGTGGTGCAGTTCAAGATTGACTACTTCAGGTCAGTAATCAACAACATGGGTCAGAATCAGTTCATGGTATCCATAAACTTCAAGGACTCATGCATGCCTGTTCAAATGAGAAATAGACACAAGTGCCTCCATAGGTTTGCCTGTCCAGTACCATCACTTTCAGTTCCGGGCCCAACTATTCAGCCTGGCTACAGCACCATTAGTGTTCAAAGAGGTCATAGCAGTGATGACTGCTCTTCTCAGCTACAGGCGGATGACAGTTATCCCTTATTGTTAAGATATAATCAATACATACTCCTCAGACTTCCTGTAGATTCATGTTCATGGACATGGCTCAGACTTTACAATCTTTGAGTTGGCCGAACAATTGCCAGAAATCCAACTTGACACCTTCCCAACAGATGATCTTCTCAGGGATTCTGTTTAACAGCCGTCAGCAGATAGTGTTCTTGCCAGGGGACAAAATCCTCTCTTGGTAGGGACTTGTGTAGCCCATTTTAGCTCTCAAACAAGTGTCTGTTCACCTCTGCATGAAAGTATTAGGAAGGATTCATTCATGTACCATCACTTCACTAGTCAGCTTTTCAGAGAGTAACCAATGGTGGGTCTAACACTTTGCTGGTTGCTGAAAGGTGACAACCTCAACAGAGATCGCCTGTTCATCATCTGGATGATTGTGGGAACGTAGCCAGCTTTTTGAATTGGGTAGCAGTTTGCAGTCCTAGTCTTTGTACTTTGGAAGAGACAGAACTCTTTATAAACTGGCTGGTGCTCAGAGCGGTTTTCATAGTTCTAATCAAGCAGTGCCTGTTCTTGGGAGAAAGTCATCCAGTCATTCCAAGTCACGATGATGGCTTACCCATTACCAAGGTACCAAGAGTGCCCTGGCCATGAGAGAGACTATCAGAATCTTGCACTGGGCAGAGCAGACATTTACAACCATTGCTGCAGTTTTCATTTTAGGGGTAGAACAGTGGAAAGCAGATTTCCTCACCAGTGGCATGCTTCACACTGGATTCAGATTTGCTAAATCAAGGGTCCATTCTTCACCAGAGTTTGCCACTCCTGACTTTAATGGTCATGACTGCTGAAGCCATGGTTCATGGAGTTTTTTCTGACAATATGGTTCACACCATACTAGGAAGCCTGTTTTGGCCAAGTATTCAACAGGGTTTGGAAGATCTTTATATCCTGGTCAATACATTTGCATCAAAAGATGCCAGTTTTGGACGTACGATGCTACACACAACTACTGCTGAGCAATACCCTCTGTTAGAGACAGCTTTGGGACATCCCCAGTGTTCATGTACCCTATGGATAAATAAAGAAAAATTGGATCTTTTGTATTTACTTTAGATCCTTTTCACTGAGCCAAATGGGGGACACTGGATCTCCCTCCCCTTCCCCCAAGCTCTTTGTTCATGTTTCTCCGCTTGTTTATATTTTTTTAATGTATTCCTGTAATCCTTGTTAGGATTTTTGTTCTCCTGGGAGAACTTGTTCTATCTTCTCCTTCTTGTTCTATCCTTTAGGGATTTGTTACAAAAATACTGAAGTCCCAGGCATCCAATGGGGGTATAGAGGGGGAAGAGCTTGAGTTGTTGGAGGTAAATTTGAAAGCTCCCAAGCTCATGTCACCGAACTCTATACCGCAGTGTTCCAGTGTCCCCCACTGGACTCAGAGAAAAGGATTTATTGTAAGTACAAAAATAATTTTTTATAGGAATGCCCCTTTATATAATAGTGTAATCAACTTTAAAATGTTTGTTTTGTTTTTAAGATTAAAAATTCATATTTGACACCCAAACGGCTTTCAAAAAGTGGAGAAGTTTTGTCAGGCAAACAAAGATGATTAAAGACTGGGGACAGTGTGGAGCAAGAATTGCAGATTACTTAAAGAGCAATATTACATAAAGAGCAGTATTACTTAAAGAGCAGTATGATTCTAAGAGAGTAGCGCTTTGCAAGGATATTAACTAAAAATAGAATTTACTGCAAATATTCTTATATACGTAGACATGGCATTCAGTGTTTATCAAGGAGTACAACTGTTTAAGGTCTAAAATGATTTATATTATGCAGATCTGACTATGGAAGGGTTGTTTTAATTATCTACGATTAAAATAGAATCTAAATAATTAATGCATATCAAAATTAGTATTTTATTATAAAACTATAAAATGTTTTTTTTTTTTTTTTGTTTTTTTTTAAATTAATCGTTTAACAAAGATGCTTTAGGCATATATATAAAGAAACATATTTCAGAATTTTACAGTTTTTGATGCCTGAAGCACAAAAATTCTGCACATCCCAGAGATTAGGGTGATTTTTGGTAACCCTGTTTATCACCAGAACACGGTACCAGTGTTTTAATCTCCCTCAAGTCTGATGATCCTGTCACTATTTTCCTTTTTTGTTTTTAGCTGCCCTGCATGCTTTAGGTATAATATCTTTCAACTCTCTTGGAGATTGAAAATAACTGCAAGCACTGCTTAATGTGATGCTGTAGTACAGACCTCTGTCCTTTATATTGCATGCATTGACTTGATGCTGTCCTCTCTTCTCCTGTTCTCTCTCACCATGCTCTCTGACTAGCAATTGGAATCTCTTGCAGTAAGTCTATTCTTTACTATATCTTATTACAGACAGTAACGTTCTCACCGATGGACTTGAAGTTTATACTAATGTGTAGCTAATACTAATTTATTCTTGTATTCTTATTTAAATTAACTTGTCACAGTTAATGTGTGTTTAAGGACCTGACTAAGGCCAAACCAATATATATACGTTTCTTCTTTATTTTGTTTCTACTGTTTTGCTATTGCAAACCAGGACAGTTATGTGACAATTGCTCATTCTATACGAAAAAAGAAATCTGTATTGCTTTCAGGTGCTCGTTGCAGTAACACTTTTCTATCAATGTTTTCTGACAAATCCTTCTAATCCTGTATCATCAGGAGCCTGAATTGTAGGCTTTATAGTTAAATATTTTCAGTGGTAAAATCCAGGACACATGCAGAATGAAAAACATGTACAGCAGCTACTAACCGGCCATGTTTTATGAGTAATCGGGCTAGATCTCAAGTGATTTAATGTCTTTTTATTAAAAAGCCATTCCTATGGAACAGTAGCAAGATTTTACCGGTATATAACCACTTAAAACAAGAAGCGAGAACTATTAGCCCTAGGTAGGTAGAAAGCAGAAACAAACCTTAGAAACATTAGACACGTTAATCTCCACCCAAAAAAAAGCAAATCTAGTATTTAGTGACACTTAATATTTTGGCATTAGAACCGCCAAGATATCAACCGGCCTGGTATTAGAGTATGTAAGGTTAGTTTTAGTCGCTTAATTATGCAGAGCAGAAGGATAGATAGATAGATAGATAGATATACGCAGATAGCTATGCATATAGATGACAATACTCAAGGTTGTGTTTGACGTCACACATGTCCCTTTACCAACAAGGCCACAACCCTTTGTTGTATTGTAAGAAGATTATTGCATCAGGAGGGGGGGGATAAAGGGGTCATGATTAAGAAAATCAGGCAATTAATGGTGAGTGTGCAAGTAGTCTTATTACCATCATCATTTCCTAATAATTCCATTATACATAGGGAAAATAAAAATATAGGGTTTACTTACCTCTATTTACTTACATCTGGGTCACTAAAGCATCCAAAGGTCTCCACTGCACAAGTCTTACTAAGCTGATCCACTTTAGCAGAGTTGTTGTCAATGCCCCACCCCTTTGTGCTTGTCAGTGCAGACAAATGGTGTATGATCTCTCAGTGTGACAGACATTGACAATGGGCCTGACTGAGTTGTACACTATAAGCATTGCTTTGGACGTAGCAGCGATGCGGTAATATGCTAATGCAGCAGGACAAAAGTCACCTCCTGCCAGCACCACATATCCGAAGACACAGCATCGGATCACCATCGGTCGCCGCAGCTGTACCTGTATAATTTAGTGGCATAACTGTGGGGGGGATCGAGCAGGGTATATGCCCTGGGCACCGTGGCAGGCCAAGCAGAGGGGGGCGCTGCCGGCCAGGGCAGCATAACTGGAAGTTGCCATTGTAGAAGAAACGTCCCTCAGCAATGTAGCTTCCTGCTCTGTGAGTCCCAGGCTGCATCGCCTTTCTGCGTCTGATCACATCTCTTCAGTCATATTCACATTTACAGTCATAGTTGGGAACTGAACCTGTCACTTCATGCTTTGCAGTCAGACAGCTTACCAATGAGCCATCTGCTATTACAAGGGAAGACTCTGAATTCTAACTATTTTAAGTACATTCTTATTAATCTAAAATAGTCATATCTAGGATTCAAACGTTGCACCTCATGCTTTGCAGTCAGTCAACTTACCAATGGAGCCACCTGCTGCTGCAGTGAAAGCATGTGAATTCTAACTATATCATGCTACTTCACATTCTCCATAATCTAAAATACAGTTATACCTGGGATTCAAACCGGAATGGAATGTTCCCAGAGTGATGAGAAAATTGTTGACACGCCCCCATTTTCCAGTAACCACACCCCTTGTGCATGTGACCACACCCCTTGTGCATGTGAGCCACACACAGTTGCGGAGGGGCCTTTTTTCATCTTGCCCTGGGCGCCAAATACTCTAGTTACGCCTCTGGTGTGGTGGGACTAGTGTACAGGAATAAAGTGTTGGACCATTGACGCAGGAGTTTAGGTTCCAGCAGATGAGGCAAACTATGCATCACATATTAGTATAACATTACATTTATGTTGATGAGGAGTTTATGCGAAGGTGGTCTTTAATGAGAAGCTCAGAGTATGGCCACATGATGAAGAAAAGCCAAAAATAAGAAATCTGTCTGTGATGTATGTATAGTGTTTTTCTTAAGAACATTAAAGATGAATAGATTGAAATAAGGATGAGATTTGTAGGGGAAGCATTTATTATGTGCAAATCTGTACTGTAATATACCGAAGGTTAACAGGGCAGGTGCATACAGGGCGAGTATAAAGAGTGTTTCTTGCATTAAGCAAAATGTGTTGAAAAAACTTCTCATCTCAGAAAGCTGTATATAATGGTAAGCAAGGAATACGCTCAGTAACAGTACAGACTACAGAGCCATTTAAGGTGCTTTACACTTACTTGCTATGGATTAAAAACTTCATAGACCTTAATTAGTGTAGTGTTTTCTGCAGTCTGGAGCCTGTCTTCTTTTCACGGCTGTTTCAACGCAACAAAGCACTTCCAGTATACACGTGTTACAGATAAAAATGTTACTTCATAAACGTGGAGAAACTGAACTTCTAGCCAGGAAATCTGCAGGACTCTGCCCACTCCCAAATTCCTGTTCCCACTATTTCATCTGTATATGCATTTCCAGAAAGCGACCTGACATTATATCCTTTGAGTAGAACCAGGAACACTTAACACTGCTGAAACCTTGCTGGCCATACACAAACCGAACCTGCTGTTCAGATCTAGCTCTACAAGTGGGTAGCTCAAGCTGACAGATCTGGCGCAGGATGAATGGGCTGTATCAGGTGTCGGTCCCGATCTTGAACATGATGACTGGCAAGATCGTGTGTTGGCCCCGATTTGGCACAGGACAAATGGCTGGATCAGGTGTTGGACCAGATCTGGCGCAGGACGAATGGCTGGATCAGGTGTTGGACCAGATCTGGCCTAGGACGAATGGCTGGATCAGGTGTTGGACCAGATCTGGCCTGGGACGAATGGCTGGATCAGGTGTTGGACCCGATCTGGCGCAGGACAAATGGCTGGCTCAGGTGTTAGACCAGATATGGCGCAAGACGAATGGCTGGATCAGGTGTTGGACCAGATCTGGCCTAGGACGAATGGCTGGATCAGGTGTTGGACCCGATTTAACACAGAACGAATGGCTGGATCAAGTCTTGGCTTCCTAGTGCAAATGGCTGAACACACACAGTGCTCATCTGCTGACTGGATATACAGGTAGTAGGGTTGCCAATATTTACAATTCATTTTTAATGACACTTCATTGTTGGTCTCTGAACACATTGTTTCAGTTAACAAAATCCCTCCAAAACAAAGTAGAAGAACCACTGACTGTTGGCAACCCATAAGAGCTGGCCAAGAAACTGTGCCGTCAGTATTGGCCTGATTTGTTTCATGCTTGTATTGGGGCCACGTTGTGATATCAGGGCAGTTGTCTGTATTGGGGGGTGCATGGATTATCAGTATAGGTAGGTAGTAAGCACATACAATTGGGTACCTACTATACATAAGACACACCTGCTTTTATTTGCATTGTTCTCAGTATTCATTTTTGGGAGGCCATTTTAATTTCATTAACTGGGCTGTATAGGTAGTTGCTGCTTATTGTCATACCTTATAGAGGTAATCAGCCAATTCTACAAAAAAAAAAGTCAAGATTATAGTGATTTTGTTATCAAATATCTGTTGTTCTGATATTTTGATACTTGAGGGGCTAGAAGGGAAGAGGGTAATACAAAATAAATAAATAAGAATAGGATTTTGGCTAGGCAGCTCATGTATCCTCTTGTCAACTGCTCTCTCCCCCGGTTACACTAAGGACTGCATTAATGACATGTCAGTTATGTACATAATGTGAAAACAAATTTAGGGGCCCTTAAAAAATTGTAGGATCCAGTAATAAAAACATCATATACACATGACAGGGAACGTCAGCCCAAGTAACTGCGCCCACTGAGGCACATGGTAGCATGTGGTGGGGTTACTGTGCACACTAATAATTATAAAAAGTAATTACACCACCCAACTACATCAATTTTGAGTAGGCAGTCCCAAATCACAGGCCCCGAGCCTGCATGAAAATGGGTGGCCTTACATCCATAAGTGGGCATTTTGTTAATGATCTGGGTATGGGGATCAGGGGGGCAGTTGCTCATTTTGACCTGAATTCCCATCTCTTTGAACGTGTGAAATAATGATGATTATTGCACTTGTGACGGGGGGTGAGTGACGCCTGGGTGTATTATAATGAACATAAATCTCCTTTGTGTACATTGCTCAATCACGGAACATAATACATGTGCTTACTTTATACTAATAAACACTTTCTGTTCATTTGCAGCAATTGGAACTCTGTCAAAGGTTGTATAAGCTTCACTTCCAGCTGCTGCTGCTTTTTCAGTCTTATTGTAAACTAATTGGTCAAGTCCATGAAGTCAGCTCTATGCCAGAGGTACGTTAGCATGTGCAAAGCTAGCAAATGTCAGATGTACAGTCCGTCACTCACTGCCCAGGGGGAAAGAATGTTATAGAGGACAAATGCTGATGACACCACTAATACACGCCAGGGCTGATACTACATAGACCAATACACAACCCAAAACATTACTGTCCCCATCCATTGTAATTTTACTGTGGTCTCTTAGCTCTTTGTCACTGTTATAGATGAAATGGATGTCATTTCCCACTTGAGACCTTCAGTAACACAACTACTAAAGCAGTATTTAGATGCCGAAATAATACAGCAATGTAAAATAGCGTGTTAGTTATGTTAGATAATTCTATAATTTCTATTTTGCCTCTTAGAGGTGTACGAACCCCCCCCCCCAAAAAAATTAAATAAATAAATGTATATGTGGCTTTACAATTCCTGTAGAAAAATTTTCTGACACGTGTACAATTATTAATTGTATTGAGATGATCAGTGTTATTCACTTAAGGTGGGTACACACCTGACAGATATATCTGCAGATGATGGTCGTACATACACACTGAATGGCCATCATCTGCTTGTGCCCCCGGGTCCCGGCTGCCGCTGTGTGTGTACGGGTGGTCTGCAGACCGTCCGTACACACGTGACGATGGACAGATATGTCTGTCCATCGGCTGTGCAGCAAAGCCAATGCGATATGTCGATGAACGCCGACGTTCACCGACATATCGCGGGTACACACTGGCCGACGGGCAGCAGATATATTGGCCGATCGATTGATCGGCCAATGTATCTGTCAGTGTGTACCCAGCATTAGCCTGTCAGTGGTTTTCATGTTATGGCTGATGGGTGTATAATGTATATAAAGCACAGGAACGGCCTACTCATTGCTACTCTAACAACAGAGCATGTTTTATATAGGGAAGGATTTCTTTACTATATAAATAGTTATTTAATTTTTTTTCCTCCAAAAGTTGCTTAACATGTCAAGAGAACTAAATGAGCTTAAGAAGAACTTGAAGGATGCAAGTATGTACATTGCTGCGGAGTCTCTCGGTGCGGATTCGGCATCATATGAGCCGTCTTTCAGTACCACAGAGTTTGCCATACAGTTTATGCTGGAGTGCTTGAAGAGCAATGAGCTGGGGAAGGCAATACGACAAATCCGCCAATGCAGGTGAGTTTATATGTAACACGTGCAACACCCATAGCAATTTCGTTTTTGCCCCATATAATTATATTACCTGTATCATCTCCAGCGGTAAAAGAACAAAAATATTTGATAATAAAGTAGGGAACGATGCATAGTGCATAAGAAGGGGATATTCTATAGAAATGTGTTTGGTCAAAGGACAAGTTCCTGAATATCTCGGGACAGTTCAGTGAGGTAACAGCCCTCAGACCCACTAGTATAAAATATAGAAGTGTTCTCATAGACCTAGCCAAAATACGCCACGCGGTGAGAGACACCTGGTGCTAGTGAGCTGCTCCTTGCTAGGTGTAGCGTCATGTGTGTCTTAGTCACAACGCAATGCAACATAACCACTTCATAAGACTGCACTGATTAAATTGATATGCGACACGTGTGTATCTATGTGCAATTGAGTCTCTGAATCTATAGAATGGAACCTGGCGTGAAGCAAGCGCTGGATGCGTATCACTTCGTATACAGCATGCGCAGTGTCACTTTCCCAGGAGGAGTCTTTCAAAAATGCAAAACTCTCTTCCGATAGCCCCGGGATGTAACTCACAGGGACAGCGGTTATCACTACCGGTGTCACTGTGAGTTACACGTAGTAAAGAGGGGGGATAATAACACAGGTCTGCGAAATTTAAGGTATTGAAAGCTTTTTTAATAATACTTTTATATTCTTAATTATACTCCTGTGTACATCAAGAAATAGTATATTAAAAAAAATTACTCACATTTACCTGTAAGAGGGTTACATACATTTTTCTGAAAAAAACAAGAAGTTTCATTGTTTTTGACATATTTATTGTGAAATATGAAAAAAGTGTAGATGATATCACTGTTTTTGTCTTAATTACATAATAAAATAACAATAAAATCAAACAATAATAGAAACAAAACCATAATCATTGAAAAAATCGTTAATATCTTGTTTTTCTGTGTCGTCTCTGTGTATCATCCAGCAGTAGTCAGTCGTCATGCTGACGTCCCAACGACCCTGGTATCTTCTTTCTACATCTTTAACATTTTGGTGGAACCGTTCACCCTGTTCTTCACTGTAGTCTCCGAGATTATTCGGGAAATGCTGAATATGGGAATTAAAAAAATATACCTTTAAACTCATTTTGCAGCCAAGGTTTCTGTAACTATTAAGCATTTCCCTGACAATTTCTTTGTAGTTTGGATCCTTGATATTGCCTAAAAATGTTGAAATCGCTTGTACTGTATGAGTGGTGTGTACTGTATATGTACTGTGTGTGTATGTGGTCGTAGGCAGGGGTTAAAATGAACCGGCACAGGGCAAAACTGTGTTGCATGTGTTGTATTTGGTTCCACCTTTGCTGTGTGTGTGTGTGTGTGTGTGTGTGTGTGTGTGTGTGTGTGTGTGTGTGTGTGTGTGTGTGTGTGTTGTTCTTTAGACAGTATGAGGTTTAGGCCCTTTGTAAATTTCAGCTCCAGGGCCATGTGGACCTTAATCTGTCACTGGACGGGGGGAAGTTTTATGACAAGAACTGAATTGCAACGTTCTATACTAGCGAACTGAATTCATTTAAGACAATGTTTTAGAATAAATGTAGACAGAATACATTTATTACTTTAAAGAATATGAAAAAAATGACTTATTCATAAATACACGTTTTGTAGAAAAACGATATGTGATATGCACAATCAGGAGTCATTTTCATGTTCAGAAGCCAAAAATCTATAAGTATCACATAAGTTTGTTAAAAAAGCTTTTTCATCACAGACCTGTGTAATGTAAAAAAATATTATCTCCACTGCAATGTAGATTGAAAAACAAAACCAGCAATACTTCCCCAATTCTTAGTACAGTAACTATATGCTGTAAATGAATCTGTGATAAACAGACAAGCCTCTTACCTTTCCTCTAAATATTCCTTCTCTATCTCTTTGCATATCAGGAAACTATGGCCCAATGACATATTTGGGAGCAGCGCTGATGATGAAGTACAAACACTACTGAACATTTATTTCCGACACCAAACACTTGGACAGACCGGCACCTATGCTCTCGTAGGCTCCAATCAGAACCTCACTGACATCTGCACCAAACTTATGGACCTCAACATGGAGATTCGAGACATGATTCGCCGCGCTCAGAGCTATCGTGTTGTCTCTACTTACCTCCCCAACTCCAGTGTTTCCGGCACTAATCTCTGACAAGATGTCACTGCCTGTCTCCTGTCCCCCGCTGGAACTGCTGGCCTGAGAGACTGAGATCACTAAGCATACATTCAATGTTCAGAAGACTCAGGTCACACTGTTATCATTCCTGCTAACCTAAGACCCTTATTTTAAGCAAAGCAGGCAGATGGACGCATCTGTAGCAATAGTGTAAGACTAAAGGTGTCCGGGTTAAACTTACCTTTGCGCTGTTGCTTCACAGAACTGTTTGTCTCACTACTAAACAAGTGACTTCCATTGTGTACCAAAGCCTACTATTCTGAATCATACTTCCTTTGTAGAAACCTTAATCTTAGGATGGCAAAAGTGCAATGTTTCCTTCACAAAAGAATATTATATATAAATATATATAAATATAGTATATTTTTTGTTGCTATTAATATACTTTTAAAATACTTTTTAATTTCTGTCGATAAACATTCAACAGGCGGAATGAGGCTGGCCGCAGATACTGGTTATGACGGGTCAATAGCTGAGAGCCTGTGTGTATGTATGTGTGTATGTGTGTGTGTATATATATATATATATATTATATATATATATATATATATATATATATATATTTATATACATATATATATATATAATATATATAGGCTGATTGTAAAGAGGCTGTAATTATCCTGTACACTGTAATTATGAGGATTACTGTATTTCACGCTGCTATGACTGACATTTCCTAGCGATGCTAGGCTGCTGTGGCCATGGTACTTGATCATAGTCAGGAACTGTACCATAATGCCCCGATTGCTTTAGGTCATTCTTATTTTTTAAGGAATTTGGCTGCTTTTTATGAAAAGTTGCTTTCCTGGACTCTTTGTACAATGAAAAAGAAAGCTGATATGACTTAACTGCCATTCTGAAAGTGGAAGGTTAAAGAATGACTACATCTTTTTCATCTGTCATGCATGCATATATTTGCTTTTTATTTCATGTATATTGGGACAACAATAAGTCTGAATGTTACAATGAAGTATCTTTTTTTTGTTTTTTTAATTTAAGTGAAACAGCCTTATGGTTTATTATATGCATAGTCTATAAATATATCTGTGTGTGCGTGTGCATATATATATATATATATATATTATATAATATATATATTCACACATACACAGTCACTTTTCCTCCTTGGACTTTGTGCCGTTATCAAGTGTGAGTTGAATCGCATGAAGTTCTTTTGCACATTTGAGGCATTTACATTAACGCATTATCTATGTAACTTATTCACTTTGTACATAATACTTACAGTTTTGTGATGTAATGAAGATTATTTTTGTTGAGTACAGTCACTGAAATGACATGATAAATGTGTTCAGTCACTACCATGATGTCACAGTATATTTCATTCCTGACACACACATTGCCAATAGGACTTTTTTATTTTTGAATCCATATTAAAATGATGACTTTTTTTATTTTTTTTTCTAAGTCATTAAAGCAAAACTACAAATTTGCTCTTCTACCAAAAGTATATCCTATAGTATTCACACATTATTAGTGACTAATACATGATATATTACATTATGGCAGGAGATAATGTCTCACATTGTGATTGTTCATGTCATTGCTAGTTAGCGGTCAGTCTTTATTGTCCCTGAAAGCGATCCCTTAGTAACATGAGCAAACACAGCGATTCTAGAAAGGGGGTTTCCACATAACCCCCGGACAGACTGGTAGTGTGGCTGCCATTTTACACAGTGCTAAAGAGACTTTCCAACCGTTTCCCTTCCCAATACATATGCAAGGAAGTGCACCTAGCAGTCTTTCCCTGCAGTCTGGATGAAGTCCTGAGTGAGTGAGGCAGTCACCTAAAATCGGGACTGTCACTTCAGAATCAGGACAGCGGGCAGACTGCCTTGCTGTCTCCTAAGGAACCTCTTCCCTGTTTATAAAAAGATAGGTACATGTAAGATGAAAAACTGAGCAATGGGTAAACACTCCAGACCCCCCCCCCCCCCAAACATAGCCCTTCTTCTTCCCAAACTCATCCCCACATTCAATTAGTAGACACCAAACCTCACCAGTATTAAAGTAATAGTCCTATCTGCCTTCAAATAATAGGCACCACCATGATGTCACTATTATATTAATAAATAGTCCCATTAATAAATGGTTTCTACCCACCATTAAATGTTTAGGCCCCAAATCTAACCACACCATTACATTAGTAGCCCATGCCCCTACCCATGTTACATTTACTGCTTACCTCCTCCATCCACACTTACCACCTTCTATTTGACACTGTATGTTTCTGAGGCAAACCCTTCTGTCTTCCTCTCCTGTAGAGCACATGGGATGGGGCCTATGTCTGGTGCTGCATTTTGTGACATTATGTCAGCTAGGGGAAAGTGGTGGGCACGCAAGGAGGTCAGGTAAGTCCACAACTACATACAAGGTGGCTGGTCCTATGGGAGAAGCCAACCACTAAGGAGCATATCGGCCTATGTCCTTGACAACTCCATTTCCGGGTTGGCGTGGATCAATAGATCGACAGTAAAAAGGTCGGCAAGCAATAGGTCAACACCAGATAGTCGTCAGGCAGTAGGTTGACGGGTACAAAACGTTGACATGGATGTAGGGCGACACATTTATTTTTTCTAACCCTAATCTTCCCCTTGGTGCCTAACCCTTACTATCCCTCCTAGTGCCTAACCTATCATTCACTAGATTGCAAGTTTATTTATTTTTTTATACTCTTCCCCCTCCTTCCTATGTGTCACCCAATTTTTATCCCAGTCCCTCTTTTCTTTTCCTATTGTCCTGTCACATGCACAGTGTGTCTCTACCACTGGATCTTCTCCCCATCTCTTTCTTTCTTTGTTTAACTTTACATTGCTTTCTTCTGAATTTTATTCCTTCACTCCCTCCTTCTAGTGACAGCTGAGAGCGAGGGAAACGCCAATCCAACACTTACACAAAACAAACATTTATACGATTACATATGGATTTATATGGTTATAGCTACTTGTAACTTACAATTCCAAATTAGATTTGCTTACAGCGCTTTCATGGCTGAAACACTCCCATATGACAAGGAAACTGGGTTCTATATTCAAGGAAATGTCTCGTTGCACATAGTATTTTTGAAAAGCAAATGACAGAATGAAAAACATCTTGAATAGTTTAAAGGCTCTGGGCCTGATTCAGACTATCACATTATGCAGTAGCAGCCACTACGGCTATATTATACTACAGCCTGTAATAGACACCTGAAGGAAAAAAACAATCTTATGCCGGCATCGCAGTTTCCAGTGCTGCATCTGAAGACGCAGTCATCACCCATCTGGGTTAGTCTAAGCTTAAGCAGAATGGGTGACATAACTGCTCATTGGTAAATGCAGACCATGGCCTGGTCATGCCTACAAAATAGGGACAACGCCCTCGATTTGTAGAACGGTCAATCATGCTGCGACTGTTGGGCACGGCGAGCGAGATTGCAGATTAGGATCTGCATGTGTGCAGTGTGACCTCTGTGCATGCGCAAATAAAAAAAAATTACGGTATTGCGAAAATGGCCTGATTCAGAGTTGGATGCAGCAGCGACATCAGATGCAAGCGTCCGATGTTTTCAATCTACATGTGTCTTGATGGCTACCGCACAAAGACACAGATCCATGTAATTTCAGTGGGCATTGCTGGATGGCAAGGTGGTGGCTAGCCACAATCAGTGACTGCATTTAAAGATGCAGATACACTGACCCAGACAGCCATTCTGGCTGGTGCTATCTCTGATGGTGTGTGTCTTACTGGGCACAGCAGTGGATTATCAGCGCAACTGGTGGACATCTTCGTAGGATGACAATCGGCGCAGCATTAGCATAAAGACACTGTAGCAGCTGCACCAAAGTTTATGCAAGATTTGATTAAACTAATTTGAACCCTGCAGTGAAATAATTTTGTTTTGTACCCCCTTCTGAGAGTTTTGACATTAGGTAGGGTTTACGCGTAAACCAATTGTGAGGAAGGTCCCGGGTCCAGATTGCATTTCGGCTGGGATTTTGTCTGAGTGCGCTGACCAGTTAGGTGTTTTTGCTAGGATTTTTAATTTCTCATTAGCACAGTATTATTGCAAGATGTTTTAAAATTACTGATTGTTCCCATCCCTAAATCCTACATGGGATCTGGTTTAAATGATTATAGTGCCATTGCTGTCACTATGCATACACATTATTGTACTGCTCTTCAGCAAACAAACTACCTTCTGTTACATCCAAATATTGACTCATCAGTCCAGAGGACCTGCTGCCATTTTTCCTGCACCCCAGTTCCTGTGTTTTCATGCATAGTTGAGTCGCTTGGCCCTGTTTCCACATTGAAGGTATGGCTTTTGGCTGCAATTCTTCCATGAAGACCACTTCTGGCCAGACTTCTTTGAACAGTAGATGGGTGTACCTAGGTCCCACTGGTTTCTGCCAGCTGAAGGGCTAGAGAGCAGTACACGGTGTCTGCAGGCAACGCTGAAGCATGGTGGAGGTTCCTTGCAAGCTTGGGGCTGCATTTCAGCAAATGGAGTTGGGGATTTGGTCAGGATTAATGGTGTCCTCAATGCCAAGAAATACAGGCAGGTACTTATCCATCATGCAATACCATCAGGGAGGCATCGGATTGGCTCCAAATGTATTCTGCAGCAGGACAATGACCCCAAACATACAGCCAATGTCATTAAGAACTATCTTCAGCATAAAGAACAAGGAGTCCTGGAAGTGATGATATGAGTGCCCACGGAGCCCTGATCTCAAGCATAGGGGGGGTATTCAATATGGGAGTGAAAAAGTCTGTGCTGGACTTTTTGCTCCACATCGTAGGTTTTGCAGGGATAAAGTATCTGGCAAGCGCCCGCTTTATCCCCGCATTCAATTAGAAAACAGGACCTGGCGGAAAGGTAAGGATCGGAAAATATTTGGGAAATTATCCAGGGCCCCCTAATGATGTCTTGACATGGGGATCACTATGGGTACCCCCGTTTTGGCCTGCAGAAGGTAAGTATTGTTTTTAAATAGGAGGAGTTTTTTTCCGCCTGGGAAGAAGAGCACTTTTTTTTTTTTGGTTAAAAAAAAAAAAAAACTAGGTGCATCAAATTTGGGGTACATGAAAGTGGGTGCAAGCATATGTTTAAGTCCCCAAGGTGAATTTTTAAAATTCTTCAAAAATGCACCTGCCGCTATCACCCGCATTCTTTAAAACACCTGCCACATACTTGGGAACCCCTCCAGAATTTATTTCTTTAGTTTAAAACTTATTCCCCCTTTTTTTTTAAGCCCAAAATGTAACTTATTTTTTTGGGGTGTCCATTTTTAATTTTTTTTTACACTGATAATTTAAGGACCATTCCCAGGGTCACAGGCTATTTTTTTTTTAAGCCTGCACCCCTAAACCCCAATTCTGCACTTTTTTGCCACCTATTTCAGTGGTGAAAAGTTCCCTGTTGTTTTGTTTTTTTTTCGAATACGGGGATAATTAAAATAAGCGAAAATGACATCAGCGATAAAATATCGCCAATTCCAACTTTTCGCTCCAAACTGAACATGGCCCATAGTGTGTCTGGGATTACATGAACAGAGAAGAATATGAGCAAGCCTACATCACAAAAGATCTGTGGTTAGTTCTCCAAGATGTTTGGAACAACCTCCCTGCAGAGTTCCTTCAAAAACTGTACAAGTGTACCTAGAAGAATTAATGCAGTTTTGAAGGCAAAGGATGGTCACACCAAATATTGGTTTAGATTTCTCTTCATTCACTTTGCATTTTCTTAATTGATAAAAATAAACACTTCTACTTTGAAAGCATTTTCTCCACACCTGCCTAAAACTTTTGCACATAACGATACTGGATCAGAACCTCTATACACACCTTCCTATACCTTCTAATATCCTGCCTATACCTTCTAAGGATGACACTAATTTGCATACACAGTCATACCGTAAATAAAGACTTAGACGTGGAATCTGTGGTTCCAAAGTGTTATTCAGGTAAAAGTTCAGACAGTTACACGCAATTGATTCATACACAATTTAGGCGCAAAAGGAAATTATACAGACCCAAGTACAGTATACATACGCAGCGCTTCCAGACCCGGAGATAGGCATCAGCAAGAGACCCCTAGTCATGCAGCACTCAGCACGAAGACTAAGAACCAGCGTTCGAGCACACATTTATACCCCCCCCAGAATAAACAGGACAATAGGGAAGTTTGTTGCTGATGTCATTGGTTCCCAGGGGAGAAGCATCTGTTACAGCACATTAACAGGCTGGTTCAAATAGACTCTCCCTGCCTCTAACAGATGGGGGATCTTTCTCTTCACGCCCCCTGCAACATCCTAACAGTTGTTCATGAAATATACATTTTGTTGCTTGTAGGCTCTGCGATCCATAACTTGAGTTTGCATGATGCGACCTCCCCACCAATAACACCGGAATACGGTAAAAAGAATACGCATCAGTACAAAACCAAACACAACTTGCTTAGCATGTATAATACCTTAGTTATCAAATACCTT
The DNA here is from genome assembly GCA_031769625.1 of Taudactylus pleione. NCBI lineage: Eukaryota > Metazoa > Chordata > Amphibia > Anura > Myobatrachidae > Taudactylus > Taudactylus pleione. The sequence continues at coordinate 9,092,215 of JAUIMM010000042.1, read as the reverse complement.
TATTTCTCAGCATTTAAACTAACTGAACCAACTTAAATCATACACTTTAAAGCTTATTGAGCCTTATGTGTGAATATGTAATGTGTGGGTATTCAGGGTTTGATATAAGGACGCTAATTAACTTGGGGCAGATGCGTGCGCATAAAGCTAATAAAACAGCGGTTTCATACAAAGTCCTATGCATTCGCTAATATGCGACTAGTTAACAGCGCAATTGTGCGTATTAATGTGTGTATGAGAAATGGTGAAAAATGCAATTGCATGGTGCTAATAGTATCATCGCCACATGTACTAAAATGTGAGTTTATCTAAAATGGTGCTTAGGCGGCCATTTGCAAAATGGCATCTTGCGATCTCATTTTCAAGATGGCGTCTTGCGGCCAGTCGCAAGATGGCGTCACCGCGATTAAATTATAAACTGAATTTGTCTCAGCCAATTATTCAGCTTCGACAGTCCACCCTTTGATAGCAAACAACATGCTATCACAATCTGCTATTAGAATTTAATTTAGGTTTACATATTATTTGGTGTTATTATGGGATGGCACAAGGTGGTTCTTAATCCATCAATAATGTGTCTCTGGGTGGGGACATAAAACTACTATTATATGCACACCGTGGATCTTGGAAGATCATGTGAAAGGTGTGGGAATGCACCAGTCTTATAAAAGCAGTCTTGAAGGGGAATTGAGACTACATTATCTGAGGTGTTCTATAAATAACATTTCAATAATACATTCTATGCATGTCTAAATATAATACATCAAACGATAGTATTTCCTAGTTCAGGGTTGTAATGCAGTTCTATATTTACCTCGGTATACATATTGTCATTTCTGACCACCATCATAGTTTCATTCTTTCATTTCACTCTGTTTTTACATTTTCCACACTTCAACACAATAGGAACACACCGGACGCATATGCCAATTATTATGATGACAATCAGTATAAGGATTAAGAATTTGCCTATGCTGGCGATCACTTCCTGGACCCATTCCCCTAGACCTGAGAACCATTTCACTGGGTTCAGCCATGAAACCCATCCGTCTATCTTCTTCCCTACTTCTGCCACTGAAGCGTTATGGTTCTTGCGAAATTCGAACTTTAGCTGCAGAATTTCATCCATCTTCCGGTCTATCACCTCCTTAGGGTCGCTGGTATCATTGGTGACATAGGTGCAACATTTCACTCCAAATTGGGTGGCCAATGTTACGCAATACCCTCCAGTAACAGCAGTTAAATAATTCAACACTAGCCTGTGTTGCACCAGTTCTTTCTTGTACGCTTGCAATTCTCTCCCTGTATACCTGAATGTGTCATCGTACATCTCGGTGATATTATCTATCAATTTAGCAAGTTCCTGGATATATCTAAAATTTAATGTACCCCGAGGGATCCTGGTGGGGTCCAATGCGACCAGAACTTGAAAGCCAGTTGTCTCACTGATTAACTGAGTGGCTTTATGTATATCACCAGGTACCATATTTCTTTTGCCTGTGTTCATATTGTGTGTGAAGATATGGTGACTGTGTGTTTTTATGTATACCCAGCATTTCAACATGTGTGGGGGTCATAACTTCTGGGACTACTCTTCCCAGGTAACACAAACCTTCGGAACTCGGGGAGAGCCTTTTATACGCTTTTCTTCCACAGATGAAATATTATCAGGGAGAACATAAGGAATGGTATGCATCAGTATCATTAAGCACATTTCCCTTGTAAACAAACCTATTTCTGGTTCCTCCATCTGGTACATGCAAGTTTCTGGCTGTATTATTTTAGCACAATACCCATTTGGCACCTTACCAATAATTTCTTTGGTGGAACTCAATGTATACCGATACCTTAAATGTTTCCCACCAGACTTAATGGAGCGCAGCAGATCATGGTTTATGGACTCATTATCAGCTCTTTGTGAGAAGGTCATCATCTGATTATTCCCCGTCACTTCCCAACTCCCGGGCTAATTGGGGTTGGTTATGTTTAGACACAAAAGTGATCTGTCTACTTGGAATTGATGGAGTTTGAAATGAGGTGGTTTGGATGGGGGGAAATTTTCCATCCAATGTTTTCCCTTTTTGCAATTCTAAAATTTCCGTGATATTCAGCGGAAATGGCACCAACCCTACATTATGCTGCCCTGTGGCACATGTGAACACACCCAGCAATCAGTTTGATTTAACACTTTGCCTACCATGCTATGATAATCCTCTAGAGGATACCCACCCCAGTACGGATTATATTTAGGTTGGCACCGTTGGATACAGTTCTCATCAACTAGGGACCCACAAAGCTCACAAATACAGGAATCTTCAGACGATAAACCTCCACACCTTCCCTGAGTATCCGGAATGACCGCTCTCAACAATAACAGTACTAAGATTGGTCAGACACTCCCCTGATTGGCATTACACTCCTCCTGATTCCACTCCATCAGCACTGCCATCAGCTCCCGTTTCGTCAATCGGTCCCCCATCACAGACACTGGATATCCCCGGACTGACCAGGATGGTGAACACTCTAAAAGAGAATATGAAAATGAACACAGCAGGCCCGTCCATTGTCACAACAAGACCTGCAAATTTCTCTCAGTTCAGGTATCTCACTACAACCTGTTCAATCCTCCCGGAACAAGCTCGCGATCGACAGGTCCACGCTATCAGCTTTGTCTCCGACTTGTTTCTCCGCCGGCTGATTGACCTTTTTGCAGTGAGTGGAATGGACCCAGGTATCTCTCTCGGCCACCTTCAAAGATGTAGTACTTGTCAGCAGCACCTGGTACGGACCTTCCCACCGATCAGTCAAACAACCTGAACGCAAGAAATTTCTGATCATTACATATTCTCCTGGTTCAACATCATGACAGTTCATTCAAGGCATATCATTAGACAACTATTTTCAGTTTCTGCTGCTGTTACTTAAACTGCTTACTCATTGATATAAGATACTTCACAGTTACCTCGTTGTTACCCTTTAGATCTTCCTGTGGACTTATAATCAAATGAGGTTGTCTACTGAACAATATTTCAAATGGGGACAGATTCAGAGGAGGTCTAGGAGTGGTCCTTATGCTATGTAGGACCAAAGGTAACGCTTCTGGCCATCCTAGTCCAGTCTCTGTCATGATTTTACTTAGCTTATTTTTAATAGTGCCGTTCATCCTCTCTACCTTGGCACTGGCTTGCGGTCGGTAGGGGGTTTGAAGTCGGCTATTAATACCCATCAGCTTACACATATTTTGAAAAACATCACCTGTGAAATGGGTACCCCTATCACTCTCGATGATTTTTGGGATACCGTACCTGCATACAAATTCCTGAACTATTTTCTTGGCAGTAAACGCAGCAGTATTAGTGACCGCTGGGTAGGCCTCAACCCAGCTAGAAAATACGTCTGTGCACACTAATACATACTTAAGGTTCCTGCAGGGTGGTAATTGGATGAAATCAATTTGTATCACCTGGAAAGGTCCATCAGTTGGTGGAATGTGGGATGGTTCGGTAGGGATCGATTTCCCTATGTTCTTTCTCAAGCAGGTCAGACAGGACGTTGCTATCTTCTCTGCTTGTGAAGAAAAACCTGGTGTGCACCAGTATGCCCTCACCAACTTGCACATACCCTGTTTACCCAGATGAGTCAGACCGTGTGCTGCCTCAGCCAGGCTGGGGTAATATGTCTTGGGGGCTACTGGCTTACCATGTCCGTCCCTCCAGAGCCCAGAGGACTCTTGCCCACATCCCTTGGACTTCCAAATGGATTTTTCCTGAATTGAATACAAATTTTGCATCTCAATTAATTTCAGCAAATCAATAGTTTGGAATGACATAATTGTTTCAGTTGGAGAAAACATTTTTAACCCTGCTGCCCATTTTGCAGCTTCATTAGCTCTGTTGTTGCCCAGTGACACCGGGTCATCCTCACATGTGTGGGCTTTGCATTTAATTACTGCCACTGCTTTGGGCAGTTGGATTGCTTCTAAAAGATGTTTTATGTGTCGGGTATGTGCAACTGGTGTGCCTGCTGCTGTCATAAAATTTCTCAGACGCCATAGAGCCCCAAAATCATGCACCACCCTGAACGCGTATCTCGAGTCAGTGTAAATGTTAGCAGATTTGCCTGCTGCCAGTTCACATGCTCTAGTCAGTGCTACTAACTCTGCCACCTGGGCTGAGGAGGACCGAGAGGTTTAGCTTCTATGATGTCTATGTCATTTACAACAGCATAACCTGTACATAATTCACCTATTTCAGTTTGTCTATGACAACTCCCATCCGTATAAAAAGTTACATCCACATTCTCTAAAGGTGTGTCATGTATGTCAGGTCTAGCAGTAAAGGTCTGACTCAGATATGTCATACAATCGTGCGTATCATTATGTCTGCCGAACTCACCTCCCGCCAGCAACTCCTCTCCTTCCACCCTTTGTACATCATGGTGTACATATGGTAGGTATGTTGCTGGATTCAGTGTACTGCATTAACAGTAATATTTGCAGGAGCGATTAGAGCCAGTTCCCATTTGGTGAACCTAGCCGAGGAGACGTGTCTGGTTTGAGCTGAGTTCAACAGAGCAGATACAGCATGGGGAGTGTAGACAATCATATCAAGGCCCAATACTACGTCCTCACTTTTACTCACCAATAGAGCGGAAGCTGCTACACTTCTCAAACAGGTGGGGAGTGATCTTGCTAGCGTGTCCAATTGGGCACTGTAGTATGCTACGGGCCTACTGGCATCACCATGTTTTTGTGTAAGGACACCTGCAGCACAACCATCGGCTTCCGTACACTACAAATCAAAGAGGTATTCCCAATGCAGGAGCTCTTGTCAGACTATCCTTAAGATTAAGGAAAGCCTGTTCTGATTCCTCTGTGTGTATGACACGATCGGGCTTTGAGGAAGAGACTAATTCCTGTAAAGGTAAGGCCAAAATAGAAAAACCTGGTATCCGCATTCTACAGTATCCACACATTCCCAAGAAGGTACGAATTTGCTGTTGATTCTGCGGCAGTGTCATGTTTTGTATGGCCTGGATTCTATCTGTTGTAAGGTGTCGTAACCCCTGGGTTGGGTAGTGTCCCAAATATTTTACTCTGGATTGGCACGGCTGTAGTTTGTCCTTAGCCACCTTGTGTCCTGTTTGTGAGAGATGAAGTAACAAAAGTTTAGTATCATTCAAACATGACATAAACGAGTCAGAACATAGCAATAAATCGTCCACATATTGAATTAGAACATATCCATTGGCAGGTTGAAAAGATTGTAAACAGTCATGCAATGCCTGGGAGAAGATACTGGGGCTGTCTATGAAGCCTTGGGGTAATCGTGTCCATGTGTATTATACACCTCTGTATGTAAATGCGAATAGATACTGACAGTCAGGATGGAGAGGCACAGAGAAGAAAACAGAACAGAGGTCAATGACAGTGAAATGGGTTGCATTTGGTGGGATCTGCATCAAAATAACAGCTGGATTTGGCACTACAGGGAATTGGCTCTCTACTACCTTATTAACACCTCTAAGGTCTTGTACCAGCCTATAACCCCTCCCACCACTCTTCTTTACTGGGAAGACTGTTGGCTACACTAGCTGTATGGACTAAAATTCCCTGTTGTAATAATCGCTCAATTATTGGAAAAACCCCTAATTCTACCTCCTGTTTTAGTGGGTACTGGGGAATTTTTGGAGCTTGCCTTCCGTTTTTTAAATTTACTATTACTGGGCTTACGTTTGCCATTAATCCAGTGTCCTGTCCATCTTTAGTCCAAAGGGAATCTGGAATTAGGTACAACATTTCATCTACCTGTGATGGCGTTTCATTTAAAACTGTAGAGTGATACATTATCCTTTGAGGAGTGTCTAACATATCCCGCACCTCGTATACCATTCTCTCTGGGATATCTAAAAATACACCATCAGGGGTGCAATATATAACACATCCCATCTTACATAACAAGTCTCTGCCCAGTAGGTTAGTAGGAGCTGCAGCAGCCAGGAGAAAAGAATGCCTGGTATGCAACAGCCCAATAGTAACCTCTCTGGACTTTGTTAAAGGATAATGTTCCACTTTACCTGTTACACCCATTGTTGGTACTGTTTCGTTGGTCACCAAATGAATGGGAGATTTTATCACCGACCTGGTTGCCCCTGTGTCTACAAGAAAAGGATATTCAGTACCAGCTACATCAACCATCATGACCGGTTCTTCCCTACTACTTCCCGTTAACCTGACCATCTGTAGACTACAGGTATGACCTGACCCCTAGCATTGGCTACCATTCTCCAATAAAGCATTTACGGCTACAATTGGAGCTGGTGCCTGCTGAATATTTGCTGGCCTCTGTGCATATCCCTTATGGGGATATCTAGGTCTTCCCTGATGTGGGATCCCTACTCCTTTTACTGTACAGTTTCTGCTTAAGTGTCCTGTTTGTTTACAGTTAAAACATGTTCGTGTTTCGGGTGAAGACGTGGTGTTGTGAGGTTTGCACAGAGGGTAAAGGTGGTGGATATGGGTAAGGATAGGCAGGGTAAGGGTATTGTGGGGGATAAGAAGTTGGTGGATAGCCTGGGACCTGTGGTTGCATCGGGTTAGTGGGATAGAGTTGTTTGTAGTTGAGTGGGGTTAGTGAGAGCACATACTTGTTCAGACATGAGTGTAAGTGCAAGTGTGTTTGTTGGCTGTGATGTTACCGTCATTCCCTCCAGAGCTTGTATACTGACAGCGATTAGTTTTTCGCTCTGGGCGTCTCTCTTTTTGGAGATGTTTTTATCATGTTCAATGGCGGTTTCTATGAGGGTATCTATTGTGAATCCCCGCCAGCCAGGCTATGAGGTCTGAACCCAAGTTTTTAAACTCTCTTTCAGACCATCCACAAGTACTGTGACTATCATCCCCCGGTGGTGAGTGCTATCTTTAATATCCTCTATCCCAGTGTACTGGGTGATAGCCTGCAGAGCCCGATCGCAATAATCTTCTGCAGTCTCACTCTCTTTCTGCTTAATGGTGAAAATTTTGTTCGAGTTAACTACTACTGGAAAATATATACCCAATTGAGTTACAATGCGGGAAATGTTACCTTGGTTTACTTGGCCTGTTAAGGGAACGTCACCATCCAATACACAATCCGTGATAAATTTTGTCACGTCGGTATTGCATGGCAGACAGGCCCTTAACACCACACGCCAATCTTTATTAGTGGGCTCATGTGAACTACCCAAATTTCTCAAAAATCTTTGACATTTGGCTAATTCCTTTTTGGGATCGGGGAAATCATCTATGATGGAATTTAGTTCTGCTCTTGTCCAAGGACAATGCATTACTACTTCCCTCGTGGGCACTATACCGTTCGCATCTGCATTTCCATGTGGAACAGTTATTGTCCGAATGGGATGCAGACCGGTAGCGCTACTACCTTTGACCTGGTTACCTGGCTGGGGGTTTAGTCTGCTGCTGCTACGTATGGTATGAACAACTTCCTTTACGGGTGCCGAAGACACTAACACTTCCCTTGTTGTTACCGATGGAGAGTTTGGGTCGTTTGCACATTTTTAAGCCACGCATCCCCTTCATGCTGCCACAGTTTTAAACATTCAAAATATTTAACCTTTTTCTCTCGGGAGCGCATCAAACTGATGTGATTCCGGACATTGTCTAACACATTTTTATCAAAACTACCAATTCTGGGAAACGGTCTAACACTCTTCCTCGTCATATTAAACCATAAATCACAATACCTTATTGCATAAGTACCGTACTTGGTATGCATGATACGACGGGCCGATCCGATCAGCGCCTCCATTAGCAGCACATAATTGCCTAACATCTCTACTGTTTGCATGGCTCCCATTCTGAGACAACTCTTACGCTTTTCAATAAAGATTTAAACGGTGAAAGACAATCAAGATACTTTCACTTACCTGTGGACAATTTAAGTTGGCGGCGCCCACACACCTGGATAAGATTTAGTAAGGCAAATTCCACACCTATGAGAGTTTATATGTCGGCTACTCTCACGCACCTCTCTACAACAAAGACAACATGTACACCTGCTACTGTGTATAGAACGGTAAAGCTGCTTACTGAGCGGCTAGACTAACCCTTGCACCTAGCCCTTAAGGATCATACGATACCCTTAACTTTGTTCAACAAATATTCACTGTTACACACTTTTTTCCTGCGCAGAAAAATACACGTTCACCCAGATATTGGTAATAGAAAAAATGTAAACCTCAATGGCTTTGCTCAAACACATGGCAGCACAACCAGAAGTACGTATACGCTATTGTGCGACCAGCCGCATACACAATAATGCGACTACCACACAACCGTATAATGGCTTTCTAACTGCGTACACAAAAGTGCGTCTTTTGCTATGCGCAAACGTGCGACTTAGCCACGTACGGAGTACTGCAACACCCCTTTAAACGTAAGGTTCTATCAATAGAGGAAAACAAACTTTTTCCTCTCTTGTCCCTGGATTCTAGTCAGCTTCCTTGATTCACACGGAGACGGATAGCTATCTTTCAGCACAAAGTGGTTGCAGGCAAACCCTGCATGTGGCCACTCCACCCTTTGCTGAAATATCGATGGCCGTATGTACCATGTGAGCAGGTAAGTGACTTCACTACGAGCCCCCAACTAACGATACTGGATCAGAACCTCTATACACACCTTCCTATACCTTCTAATATCCTGCCTATACCTTCTAAGGATGATGCTAATTTGCGTACGCAGTCATACCATAAATAAAGACTTAGATGTGGAATCTGTGGTTCCAAAGCACAAGTGTTAGTCAGGTAAAAGTTCAGACAGTTACACGCAATTGATCCATACACAATTTAGGCGCAAAAAGAAATTATACAGACCCAAGTACAGTATACATACGCAGCGCTTCCGGACCCGGAGATAGGCATCAGCAAGAGACCCCTAGTCATGCAGCATTCAGTATGAAGACTAAGAACCAGCATTCGAGCACACATATTTATACCCCCCCAGAATAAACAGGACAATAGGGAAGTTTGTTGCTGATGTCATTGGTTCCCAGGGGAGAAGCATCTGTTCCAGCACATTTAACAGGCTGGTTCAAATAGACTCTCCCTGCCTCTAACAGCTGGGGATCTTTCTCTTCACGCCCCCTGCAACATCCTAACAGTTGTTCATGAAATATACATTTTGTTGCTTGTAGGCTCTGCGATCCATAACTTGAGTTTGCATGATGCGACCTCCCCACCGATAACACCGGAATACTGTAAAAAGAAAACGCATCAGTACAAAACCAAACACGACTTGCTTAGCATGTATAATACCTTAGTTATCAAATACCTTTATTTCTCAGCATTTAAACTAACTGAACCAACTTAAATCATACACTTTAAAGCTTATTGAACCTTATGTATGAATATGTAATGTGTGGGTATTCATGGTTTGATACAAGGACGCTAGTTAACTTGGGGCAGATGCGTGCGCATAAAGCTAATAAAACAGCGGTTTCATACAAAGTCCTATGCATTCACTAATATGCAACTGGTTAACAGCGCAATTGTGCGTATTAATGTGTGTATGAGAAATGGTGAAAAATGCAATCGCATGGTGCTAATAGTATCATCGCCACATGTACTAAAATGTGAGTTTATCTAAAATGGCGCTTAGGCAGCAATTCGCAAAATGGCGTCTTGCGATCTCATTTTCAAGATGGCGTCTTGCAGCCAGTCGCAAGATGGCGTCGCCGCAATTAAATTTTAAACTGAACTTGTCTCAGCCAATTATTCAGCTTCGACACAGTACTGAATATGTATATATACTTTCTGTAGTTCTCCTTACCGTTGTCTATTATTTTCCTAGTAGAGATATCGGAATATTACATTTTAAACAATTCACAACACAAGTCCTGCCAGACAGAGCCTGAACTACTGTACCAGTTCTAGCCTAATGGTGCATACACTGTCAGATTTTCCTTCAGATCTGTACAATAAAGATTTTAAAAATAGTTTATCTGAAGGAAAATCTGACATTTGTCAGATGAACGATATCTGATGTGTTTGCAGTCAGACTTGGACTATTCCATTAATTTTAATGCAGTCAGAAATTGTTCTTCTGACAGTGTGTATGCTCCATAAGGGTATGGATTGGGATAGAACCATTAGGGCAATAGTCAAATGTTGTCTTCCAACAAGTTAGTATCTAGGACTTCCATTTTTAGCAACAGCACCATTCTATAGTGACATAGGAATGATGCATGTCTATTAGACACATATGTAGTGTTATTGGACTACAGATCTAATCCAGTGGTTCTCAAACTGTCCTGACAGTTCAAAAGATTCACAGGTGGAGCTGATTATTTCACTTGTGATTCTGTGAGGAGACCTGGAAAAATATGAGATATGGTAATTACTTACCTTTGTTATCTCTATTTCTACGAAGTCCATAGGGTTCCACAGGATACCTTGGGGTATAGGTGATGACATCAGGCACCATAGAGTTAAGTTTTCAGCCTCCCAGGATGCACTAGGGTCCCACCCCTGAGCCAAGGCATCTCAGTTATGTACCAAGCCATAGGTTGGAGAAGGAAGAGAAAATAAGATCTGGACACACAAGAATCACATTCTCACCAGGAGGAGACAGAAAAACCAGTGACCAGAGTAAAGCCCATCTGCAGCACAGGTGCGACAGGGCGGGAGTCCTGTGTAATTCTATGGACTTTGTAGAAATAGAGATAACAAAGGCAAGTTCTAAACCATCTCATTTTCTACATCAGGGTCCATAGGGTATCCACAGAATACCTTGGGGATGTCCCAAAGCAATATCCTTCAAGGGTGGGGACGCTCCTGTGCTGAAAGGAGAATCCACCGCCCGAAGGAAGCATCCTGGGAGGCAAAGGTGTCAAACGCGTAATACCTCACAAAAGGTATGGACAGAGGACCACGTGGCAGCCTTGCAGATCTGGACTGCAGAGGCACCACGTCGAGCTGCCCACGAAGGACCCACAGACCTAGTGGCATGAGCCCTCAGAGAGGATGGAACCGGAAGGCCTTTATGAAGATAAGCTTCTGAAATTGCCCTATGGATCCAACCTGCCAAAGTTTGCTTTGAAGCAGGCCAACCCTTTTTACGGAAGCCAGAGGACAAACAAGGCGTCCGACTTCCTAAACAAAGAAGTGCAGTCAACATAAATCCTTAAGGCCCGCTCAACGTCCAAAGTGGCCTCACCCACTGAAAGGTCAGGTGAGTGAAAAGCCAGCACAACGATTTCCTCGTTGATATGAAAACTGGAAACAACTTTGGGATGAAAATCATGATGACTGCGCAGCATTGCCCTGTTCCCATGAAAAATCAGGAAAGGGGGTCTACAGGAGAGAGCCCCTAAGTCAGAAACACGTCTGGCTGAAGCGATGGCCAGAAGGAAAATTTTTTAGCTGTCAGCCATTTAAGGTCCACTGAGCCCAGTGGTTCAAACGGCAGTCCCTGGAGAGCCCTCAGGACCACAGCTAAATCCCAAGGCGCCACCGGTGGAACAAATGGCAGCTGAATTCAAAGAACACCTTGCATAAAGGTGCGCACACCAGGGATTGTAGCAATCCTACGATGGAACCAGACAGGGCAGATACCTGCACCTTTAAAGAAGCAAGGCGAAGCCCATGGTCTAGTCCCGCCTGTAGGAAAGCTAACAGTAGACAGAAGGAACTCCCGAGGTGCATAACCTCTCAGCCGACACCACTGGAAGAACGTATGCCACACACGATGGTATATTCTTGCAGAAGATGGTTTCCAAGCTCTTAGCATAGTTCGTACTACGAAGCTGGAAAACCCCCTGGACCTTAACATGGCCGTCTCAACAGCCATGCCATCAAAGATAGCCGAGTCAGGTCCGGGTGAAGACAAGGACCCTGTGACAGTAGGTCCAGATGTAGCGGCAACCGCAGAGGAATGTCCACGGACAGACCCTGAAGGTCTGAGAACCAGTGCCGTCTGGGCCACGCGGGAGTCAAAAGGAGCGTCCTTCCTTCCTGTTTGAATTTCTGGATTACCCGTGGAAGAAGGGAAAACTGAGGAAAGAGATAAGCAAACCTGTCCATCCAGTGGACGTTCCGAGCATCCACCAGAGACGCCTTTTCGTCTCTTGTGTGAGACCCGTACACCAGCAACTTGTTGTGCAGTGATGCCATGAGGTCGATCTCTGGAAGACCACCACCTGTCCACCAGAAGTTGTAAGACGACCTGGTGCAGGGACCACTCCCCCGGATGAACGTCCTGACTGAGAAAGTCAGCCTCCCAATTGAGGACTCCCGGGATGAATACTGCGGATATGGCCGGGAGATTGCGCTCCGCCCAGACCAGGATGCGGGACACCTCTACGAGTGCTGCCCGACTCCGGGTTCCTCCTTGCAGATTTATGTAGGCCACGGTGGTGGCGTTGTCCAACTGGACCTGCACGGGGTGACCCTGGAGAACCCGATGTGCCTGCTGGAGAGCATTGAAAACAGCGCGGAGTTCCAAAATGTTTTTTGGAAGCTCCTTCTCCGCTTGAGTCCATTTGCCCTGGAACAAGTGTGGACCCGTGACCACTCCCCAGCCCCGAAAGCTAGCGTCCGTTGTCAATAGGACCCAGTTCACCACCCAAAACGGATGACCTTTGTTGAGATGGGTCATCTAACCACCAGGCAAGGGACAGGCGAACCTCCAGAGTGAGCACCATCGTCTGGGATTTTAGACTGAGGCAGTCCATTCCATTTGGACAGGATCAATTGCTGCAGAGGTCTGAAATGAAACTGGGCATATTCCACCATGTCGAATACTGACACCATGGAGCCCAGTAACCTCATCGCAGAGTGTAGAGACACACGGCAACTCTGCAGACAACTGCGCACCCTTAACTGCAAGGCAGAGATCTTTTCCCCTGTCAAAGATCCTCTGCTGACTGGAGTCCAATAAGGCTCCGAGGTGCAGAATCCTCCGAGACGGGATCAGGGTGGACTTTTGCCAGTTTATCAACCAGCCGTGCCATTGCAGTACTGCAATAGTCAGATCCAAGTGGCGTAGAAGGAGCTCTGGAGACCCTGCTACCAACAAAAGGTAGTCTAGGTACGGCAACATGCGGACTCCCTGCAGCCGCAGGGACGCCGCCATGACCTTGGTGAATACACGTGGTGCTGTCACCAGGCCAAAAGGTAACGCCCGGAACTGAAAGTGATAGTTGCGGATTGCAAACCTTAGGAACTGTTGGTGACGCAAAATAGGGACATGCAGGTAAGCGTCCTGTATGTCCAACGACACCATGTAATCCCCAGATTCCAGCGCCAGAATGATGGACCGTAGGGTCTCCATCCAAAACCGCGGTACCCGCAAGGACTTGAGGGCTTTGAGGTTGAGAATCGGACGGTACGACCCATTGGGTTTCTGCACCAAAAATAGATTAGAATAGAAACCCTGGCCCCTCTGGGAGAATGGAACAGGCACTATAACTCCAGCCTGGAGCATAGTGTGCAAAACCTTCCGCAGTTCCATGGCTTTGGTCTGGTCTAAGGGAAGACCCATGGTGAACAATCGGGATGGGGGCCTGTGCCAAAAGGAGAGGGCATACCCGTGAGAAACCACCTCCTGAACCCAAGTGTCTGTCGTAGTTGCCGACCAATACTGGGTGAACTGCAGCAGGCGGCCTCCCACTTTGGGATCCCCAAAGGGAGGCCCGGACAGTCAGGCCACAGGCTTGTCATCAGACTTAGGGGCCGTTTCCTGGGCTTGGCCGATTTCTTGGGCCCAGCCTGTCGGGGAAAGGACTGTGCCTTAGGCCTACCCTGGGCCCTATAAGGCCGAAAGGACGACATACCCGAACTGGAAGGGACCGCAGCAGACGGGAGACATGCAGACTTGGCTGCCGCTAGCGTGGCCACAATTTTGTCCAGATCTGGACCAAAGAGGATTTCTCCATTAAATGGCAAAGCTTCCAATCCCTTTTTGTAATCAGCGTTCGTCTTCCAGGATCGCAACCATAAGGTGCGACGAGCAGCTACAGCTGCTGAGGAAATGCGAGAAGTGAGGGTACTAATATCAAAGACCGCTTCATTGTTGTAAGTGGCCGAATCCCGGAGGTTGCCTATCAACTCGGACTGTTCAGCCGAACAGTCGGAATCCAAAGACTCCTCCAAACTATCGGCCCAGTGCTCCATAGCTCTGGCTACCCAACATACAGCCATAGCCGGTCTGGAAGCCGCCCCCCCCCCCCCCCCGTGAGGGAATAAATGGACTTTAGGCAGATCTCCACCTTACGGTACGTAGCATCCTTCGAGGACATGGGCAATGTGGCACTTGAGAACCCACCTGAGGGGGGATTCCCACTTAGCAAAATAATTATCCGCAAACAGATAAGCCACCGCTAAACGTCTTTGAGGCTGATAGTTTGCCAGGATGTTTCCACGCCTCCTCTAAATGGTCTACTAACTGACCCGAAGGAGGAAACACTGGAGTCACCCTTAACATCCTTGAAAAAGGCATATTTGGACTTTGACACGGGAGGATCATCATCCTCAATAACTAAAGCTGTGCGGACTGCACGAATAAGGCCAGGCATATAAACCTTAGACTTAGCATCCGTCTCTTTAGTACGGAGAGGTTCTTGGTCAGAAAGATCCAGAATATCCCCATCGGACGTCCAGTCATCCTCGTAAGGAGCGGACAGACGCCCCCGGCCGCTTGTGAGGCCGCAACACAGACTCCCCTTGTAACACGTCTGACATGCTGTACAGAACTTGTCAGTGAAGTAACCCATGCAGGCTCCTGAGAGACCTGAGGGGGGGAAATAGGGAGACTGGGGTACCATCAGTTGTCTCAGTAACCCCTGCACGGGTGACGACACCACTGACTGCTGGGACAATCCCATCTGAGAGAACGCAGGTTGTGGAGCTAACTGGCCCACCAGAGTTGTAAGTGCTTTGGTGAAACAAGCCCTGGGCGGTTCCTGTACTGAAGCCGTGACAGTAATTGGCTGCGCCAATAAAAACACTGCTGACATAGCCCCTCCGAGCTACCCTCCCCTCCGCTATAGGTACCTTGCATGTAGTACACAGAAGCTGGAGAGGAAAATCACTTTCAGACATGATGGCAAGTATGTGACCCCTCTCACTGATACTCATTAGTATAGTGGGAGAACCGCCCTGCAATCACCGCAAGGGCTTTAGCAGAAGAGCAGGGACAGTGAAATGGCTGACAGAAAGTGAAAGTACAGGCAGCAGACACATACAATGCAAATAAATTAATCCCTGCACTATCAGCGCTGATCCTCAACTACGCAGAGTCTGGTAGGAGACAGCGCTGCATACACAGACCTGTTGAAACGGAGGAGAGGTATGCCAGGGGACCCAGACTGCGATGACACCGATCAGCAGCGTTCACCATGCTTCTGTAAAGATAGCCACCGAGGAGCAGATAGGAGGCTGGCCTGGAGGAGCGCTGCCACAGGGCCAATCGGCAGGTGCAGAGAGGGCTGTGTGCAGCCGGGAGGTGCTGGCTGTGTACAGGGAAGGTGCGCTCCCCTGGCATGCAATTAACCCCTGGGGCACCAGATGGGCAGCCACAGCTGCCTTGAAGAAAACTTCAGGGGCTATCATTAACCCCCCTCTAAACAGGTGCTCCGACTCTGAGCTGGGCACCAACGAAACTGGGATGCCTTGGCTCGGGGAGCAGGGTATAGGAGGGGTACCCTAGTGCATCCTGGGAGGCTGAAAACTTAACTCTATGGTGCCCGATGCCTGACGTCATCACCTATACCCCCAAGGTATCCTATGGATACCCTATGGACCCTGATGTAGAAACATGCACTGTTTGGGGTCCTGAGGACTGAGGGAGAACCTGTGATCTAATCAATAAGTGGACTTGAAAGCAGTAAGTAGAAAAGCATGTAGGGGATCTGGCTGATCCTCCCTTTGCTCAGGTTACAAGTCTTACCGTTTATCACTAGTATGGATAATTATACATATACTTTATGACCAAAACTTACAATTGTTCTCATTAACGTCCCATAGTATGTTGTGCTCCAGTTACAGTATAGTATATACTTGTGGATGGAACAAAGGAAATTTGCATATACTTTCAGATAAACTTTATTTACACTGTATACAAAATTAGGTCACTACAAAACAGACATTAAATTCTTTAGGCCATTCTTCATTGCCAGGTCAAACATGAGTGCCATGTGGTCATACATAGTGCTCCTTGAGCAGACCAGGATGTGCGCCACGTCAGACAATATACTTGAAGCTGTAAGTATTGTCACACGAGAGCTTTTTGTTTTTGCAGCGACCACAGAGTTCTTGACGGTGAGGCCTCTTCAGATCTATGTGTCTTTTCTTTTGTGGACAGGAGCAGCGAGTCTTTGTACAAACCTTAAAAAAAAAAAAAAAAAAAAAAAAACCAGCTTTAGAATACACTAATGGGAAACTGACTAGAGTCTATGAACATCCTTGCCTATAGCAGTTGTAATACTACCCAGGAAAGGTTTAATCCTATCTAAAGCTGGGTATACCCCAAGACAACTGAACAGTCATCCGACAGACTCTCCATCCTGACAATTGTTAAGTGCATATCACTTGCCAATCATCGGCCCGATATGTCGTGCCTGACATCACAACTGGGCGGGCATTTAAGTGTATTTGCAATATGTACAGCTGCGCTACAAGATTGCTTGAACCTGTATCAGGAGCCATTTGGGGTTGAGATAACCAGCCTCCTTCAAAATACAATAAGCTTTGCACTACTTGGTGCTGCCCAGCACAAATGTTATGTGCTGCAACTAAGTTAGTCATCACTTAACTATCTAAGCATCCTGAGAATATTAATGAAGTACCATTTCTCTGTATTTAGAATAGTAAGTCTGGATTTAATAGTTATGGTAGGACATGCATTTACAGTAATAGACCTATGAAAATGTTAATAGGATTGATTTATATAAAAGTTATTTTGGGGTATGCCAATCTTTACAATAGAATGAATTAAAGTGTTCTTATATAGGCCAGCCGGTGTTCTTAGTGTTTATACACAGACATGCATAACATTTACAATGCGTGTTAGCAGGGTTGTGCACACACAAGCAGCTTATGCAGAATATAAAGGATGCAGCATGTACATATTCTTTGTGCAACTGCAGTTATATCCGCATGCAAAGTGCTATGGCTGTGACACTAATGTAGCATTTCGCATGCACATACAGCCGCAGTCACACAATACAGGCATGCACATACAGCCGCAGTCACACAATACGGGCATGCACATACAGCCGCAGTCACACAATACGGGCATGCACATACAGCCGCAGTCACACAATACGGGCATGCACATACAGCCGCAGTCACACAATACGGGCATGCACATACAGCCGCAGTCACACAATACGGGCATGCACATACAGCCGCAGTCACACAATATAGGCATGCTGCATATTTTAATCAGCAGAAGCTGCTTGTGTCCTATTTGCATTGCAAATAAGACATTTTAATAAAAAAATGTCACACGAAGAGACGCTCAGCGCTACAGTCATTCCACAGCATGGTGCAACTAGAAGGGCCGTTTAACATGCAAGGATGCTAGTTGTGGACACATCTGTACGTCACTTTACAGTTACATACAGGGGCACCAAGAGGTTTGGGAGCAGGTACTATATACCCAGGCCTGGGATAGTTGGAGGGGCCCAGTCAGGTGCTGTTACTGGCAGCTGTAAACAGTACTGCCCCTTAACTATGCATTAGATAACAGCACTGACCCCTGCATACATAACATACCAGCAACGATTTACATTGTGAGCTCACCAGTGATTTGATGCAGAGAACCAGTGATTTGATGCGATTAGCTTGCAATGCTTTCTGGGAGTTGTAGTCTTCCTGACATTCTATTTACCAATCATTTTGAGACTAACTAAATCTCCAAGAATGCTGTGGGCCTAAAACAGATGACCAATTATAAGTCTAGTCCTCAGTCACCTAGCCTAATATACCTACAGCCAGGTAAGTCATTATGAGCTGCTGACTGGTTTTGGTCAGGTACATTGTAGAACACTGATAACCATTGTTTAAGTAGCAGCAGATTGGACAAAGCGATCTCCTCACTGCAGTCAGCTGTACTGCTATACAGCAGTAGATGGCAAAGGATTTAGGATTTTTAATGAATTAGTATTTCCCTGGATTTGGCCACACCACCACCCCAGAGATCACAACAGCCCTGGTTACAGCAGCATTCCCAGTGGACAGAAGCCATCATCTCATGAATGTTTATTTAGCACATAATAGCCATTTAGATTCAGCTAGACAAGACTGAAAGCTGAGGTTCATATAGAAGTTACTAAGAAATATACCCCTTTTACACCAGAGCAAAAACCTGGGTTTTTTCTGGGTCTACCCAGGTCGCAGCTCAGTGTAAAATGGTCCCTGAAAAATAACCCAGGTCAAGTGACCCAGCAATCCAACCCAGGTAGCTACCAGGGTTGGACCCAGGATGGACCCGGGTAATGGTGCAGTGTAAACTGTGCAAGCCGGGTTATCTGACCTGGGTCATGCCTAAAATGAGCTGATTGTGGTTGTGGAGCATTCACCTCCCACTTTTTATGACCTCACAGGTTTAGCAGGGCAGACCTGAGTTTAGTGTGAACAGGGCTGACCTGGGAATATCCCAGATCGAAGGTGCAGTGTAAATGGGTCTCACCTGGGTCTGACCAGGGTTGGAACCATGTCCAAAAACCCAGGTTGGACCTGGGTTTTTGGTGGAAAAGAGGTATTAGAGAAGTGGTTCCCAAACTTGTTTGAATCACTGCACCCTAGAGTATCAGTATTCTTTTCATGGCATCCCTGGGCCAAAAGTTTGAGAAAGTCAGCAAAAATTAAGATGAAGTAAATTGTGCTCATGTAACCCTCAAGTTAGGTACACTAAACAATTATGTACCCAGCAATGTTGCCCACAATCACAGCACCGACATATCAGGCGGTCCATACACACTGATACGGTGCCCGGCCATCCGATATGCCGCTCCCCCCCACCCCACACAGTGCTGCATGGGATAGTCAGCTGCATCGCCTGATCTTACTGCATGTACAAAAGATCAGGTGATGAGGCAGACAACCCCACAGGAGCACACACTACACATTAATGATTTGTTGTTCTGTTGTGTCGGAATTGGCCAAATAGTTATTGTGTAGTTGCCTTCAGGTTCAGTTATGTGGTGGTTGACAGGACTGCTTTTTTGCCACCTATTGTTTGATTGGCAGTCATTAGCACTTGTTTTGCTCATCAAGCTGACTGAAAATCATTTTATTTGGTACTGGGCCACAACCCGAAGCACCCCTGCAAGTGCCCAGAGGCACCCCAGAGTGCCACAGCACCCAGTTTGGGAACCACTGATTTAGAGTAAAATTCAACTTTTAACTCTAGAACGGAACACTCACCTGGCACTGAATTGCTTCTACTCTGTAAGGATTAAATCCCTTTTGACATTTGCGACAAAGTTGTTTAAAATAAACCTGCAGTAAACAGAATTGGAGAGAGATGATGTTACTTTATAACACATTTAGGCTTATTTAAGTGCAACACTAGAGTGAGTCCTTGATATATAGCATATGGAAATAAATATTGTAGTCCGTAATGTGTGGTACACTTCACCGTGGGAATAGCAGTCTGGTCAATCCACTGATTGACTGACCTAGTAAGTATGTACCTGTGCATACATTTACCAGTCAGCCAACAGATATGCTGGCTACAGGGCATTGTCACCCTTTGTTCCTTGGGCCAGACCTATGAGCCAGTCATCCATACACAGGCACAATATATACATATATGTAACATTACTGATGCATGGTCAAACCCTTATGATGATTTGCTGTACAAATGACATAGTGTAATGAACTTTCTATCACTTAGTACATCTAGCAGTGTACACTATCTGAACCTGTTTGATATCGCATCAGCTGTGCAGCACAGCAGATGTTATATACCAGGCCTGGCCAACCTGTGGCTCTCCAGCTGTTAGACTATAAGTCCCAGCATGCCCTGCAACAGTTTTAGCATTCCCTGATGGCAAAACTGCAGTAGGGCATGCTGGGACTTGTAATTTCACAACAGCTGGAGAGCCACAGGTTGGCCAGGTCTGGTATATAACATCTGCTGTGCTGCACAGCTGATGTGATCTCAAACAGGTTCGGATAGTGTACACTGCTAGATGTACTAAATGATAGAAAGTTCATTACACTGTATGATGTCATTTGTACAGCCAATCATAAGGGTTTGACCATGTATCAGTATGTGCTCAGCTGTCAACTCCTGAAAAGTTAAGGATCAATGGATTTTTTTGGACCAACCACTGAGCTCTAAAATGTTAGACTGCTTTTCAAACTGTATGACATCTCATGCATTAATACACTATTCCAAATCAAAGGTCATTAAAAGCACCAACAGTTCATTTTAGTCTGTAAAGCCTTAAGGTGCATACACGTGATGATTTTTTTGAACGATTAAACTAGAACGTCGTTACCGTTCAATCGTTGAAAGATTGTTCAGTTTCTGAGTTATAACGATGAATGATTATCGTTCATGCACGTTCCATTTTGTAGTTCATGCTGACTGACCAACTGAGCGATTTTCATTAAGGGAAGTTACAAAAATAGTTGAGTTAAAAAAAAAATAGTTCATTACACTTTAAAAAAATCTGACAGATAATAGTTCATAAAATAATTGGTGTATGCAGCTTTAAACATGACCTACATCATCCTTGTCTGAACTCCATTCTCCAGAACACTTGTACATATTGGGACCATGAAGTAGAGCTTTATAGTAATTCATAGCAGATCCATGTTAACCCTGCATTTTGCCACAGGGGACCAAGAATTGTCATGGGAACACTGCTGCCCAAAGCGACACAAAAGGGCATGAAGCCAATGTAACACCCCACCGTAAAGACAGAACTACAGCTAGAAGAGCAAGACTTTCTAAACTGTTCCATGAATATTTGTCTCATTCTACATTTGACCACATACTTTTGTGCATGTTATGCTGGTATTAAGGCCTTTCTGGACCAATACTTTGTTTAGATCTGAATCTGCAGAACTGTCTACAACAATACACTATTCAAGAGGTTTCCCTAACGCTGTCATTAGGGTTTAAGTTTTAAGGATAGCCAAAGCTTGAACCCAGACTTAAATAAAATTGACAAAGGTACTAATTAAGTCACCTGTGCTCAAGCATGGATAGCCTTAAAACCTGGACTAAAGGCCCCCACACATCAGCAATTGATTGCAGCAATTGTGCAATTTGCAATCGATTGTGTATAAAAATCTACCTTTTTCAGTCGATTGCAGAATTGCCACAATCGATTAAAAAGGTAAAGATTTTTATACACAATCGATTGCAAATTGCATGATTACTGCAATCAATTGCTGATGTATGGGGGCCTCAAGTTATGCAAGTCAATATAAATTGGAATTTTGACAAAGTCTGCTCATTCATAGTCAACAAGCTGAACGTATGGGAAAATCAAGACCTTTATTAGAATTCTCTATGGCTGCTCCATTTTGCAGGGTCTCAGCAATGCCTGCAAACCCTTCTTACATTATGTAAATTGAGCAGGGATGGTCAAAGGGTTCATTCCATCGATTGAGAGCCATGGATTTGAACCATGCATGGCATCCTTGCTGTGGGAAAAGGGACTTGGGTGGGCCAATCAGGGAATGGACAGGGTTAAAGCTCCACAGGCAACAAAACTATGAACCTTGTGGAAATATTGCTGCATCTCTGCCATTGATGGCAGAGAACCATTAGACCTCTGCCATCTATAGCCATCACCAAAATGGAGTCTTCTTTAGGAAAGTCACTAACTAAAGGCATTAAGTACATTATTGGTACTATAAAAAAATTCAAATCAAATAAGGTCTATAGACCATCAGCTTTCCACCTCAACTCCAAGTGGTTTGTGAGGCATAGCAAGACCACCATCAGTAAGCAGGTTAAAGGCTACAAATAAAGCTGGCCACAGACTGCACAATAGTGCAGCCAACATGGAGGAAGGGACGATAACTAGAGCACCTCCATACACTACACAATGTAAGTGGCCCATCACCACTCAGTTGGCTCAGCAGCAGTTGGGAGGCAATTATTGGGCAGATTTGACAAATAATTCTGACAGTTCAGGCTGTGAATCATGATTGCTCAGTAACACTGAATACTACGATACCCTCCAACATGATCTGTTCCATTAGGTACAGAATTATCATTATATGGCGCCACAAATGATCCGCAGCACCTTACAAAGCACATAAACAAGTTGTAGACAAGAGACTTACAGAACACAGGACATGGATAATATATATTGCTACATTAGTGACCATAACACCCAGATAAGCAACTGAGCATAAGCAGCCAAGTGTTAGGTGCCCTAGTGGTAAGAAGTATATGAAACTAAAGTAGGGAGAAGTACAAGAGGTTAGAGGGCCCTGCTCATAAGAGCTTACATTCTAAATGTTCAGTTCCTGAACTTCCTTCATATTTATAATTGCTGCCACGTGTGGTGAGAAACCCTTCTCAGGACTAGTTCAACACAGGTGACTGCAATCATACACTAGGTGGGAAGTTCAGGAGCAGAGCATGTTTGGCCCTCTGGTTTGCATGATTGTTGGCTATTGTACAGGCAGCGCACGGCTATTGTACAGGCAGCGCACGGCTATTGTACAGGCAGCGCACGGCTATTGTACAGGCAGCGCACGGCTATTTGGGGACACCTGGTCATTTAGTTATACAGAAATCACTTCACCTTGTTGCTTCCAGAAATGCACCACACGTACGCGCTCTCCCATCGGGTTTTACAGTCTTTGCAATGGAAGTAGCCATATTTCTGCTCCAGGAACTGAAAGGAAAAGTCGATTGACACAAGTTAATTAAATCTCCCCCTAAATACAGTTTATGGGCCCCCAGCACTCACCCCAGACAGTCCCCCTCCATGCACAGAGCAGTCTGACTATTGTAGGTTGCATCTCTGGAGCTTTGTCCCCCTGCAGTATATCCCCAGGGCTATCATGGTAACCCCAGTAATGATACCTGGAAAGCGGATCTCTGCTGCTCCTCCTGGCTGAGGACTCTCTCCGGCGATCCACCGGGACCCTTTACCTCCAGGGCCGCAGCCCGGGTCTCTGCAGCGGCCTCCTGCACAGTCTTGCTCCCCGGTGTCGGCTTATAACCAGGATCCGGCGGGCTCTTCCGAGCTGGGCGGCCTCCCTGGGGTAGGGAGAAGACCCTGCGATCCACCACCGGGGAGTACACAGCCACCGGGCGGGTAAAGCGCACGGGCTCCGCGGCCTGCGGTTTGGAGGAAACGGCAGGGGGCGCTGGTTTCCGCAGGGTGCGGGGCCCCAGGGAGCACTGGACCCCGACATCCACACGGGGGTTCACCTGTACCCCGACCTCCTTGGTGTTGGCCTTACGGTGCCGCGGGGTGAGGTTGGGGTTCACCTGGGACAGGAGGGCTTTCAGCTGGGCCCGCTGGACGTTATCCAGATAGTCCGCGGGCTCGGCGCTTTTGCCGGCTCTCCAGGAGGAGGGGCCCTGCTTGTTCCTGGTCGGGATCTGCGGTGTCGGGGGCCCATAGCGGCCGCCATGGCTGGGATACGCGTTATAGGGCGCGAACATGAAACCAGCCATAGCGATACACCCTGTATACTGGGGTGGGGAGGCCCGGAGCTCGGCTTTATGGCTTTCAGGGTTTATTACCCCAGCTGCCCCTCGTTGCACAATTACCCTAATGGGGCTGCACTGGTGCAAATATCCCATTCCAAACCGGCGTATCTCTAATTCAGTTAAAAGGAACCGTCACCTGGTGGCTGTAAGTTATTATTATTACACAGCCAGAACTTTGTGTCATCTGTGTCCCTAATTTACTGATTTCTAAAGATTTACCCTTGTTAATTCCCCCAATTTTAGTATCGACCCGCTGGGAAACAAATACCCTAATATTCTGCATATTAGATACACTCATTTTTTATTTTTTTTTTATATTCTAATTCTCTTGGATTCATGTTGCATAAGTATGAAATAGAGTGTGTGATGATCACATTCAACACAATGGGGTCTGTGGACCTGGAGAAGTCTCTACAAAAAAATGTCGTCTCCAATCTGCAATGTTTTGTTTACGTTCCAATGATTAACGTCCATTGGAACATGTAAGTAATCCCCTTATTCCACTGACCTGAAAATCCAGGGTTATTGCACGTGAACGTACATCAACCCAGGATTTTGGTCAGTGGAAACAGCTTCACCCAGAAAGCCAACCCAACTAGCGAGCAGGGTAATTCCCAGGAAGGTCCTGGGTAAGGCTTATGGGGGGTATCCACTTAGCGATATACAAACGACAGCATGATTGCGACATTGCAATCGTGCTGTCGTTTGTATAGCTAGTGATGTGCCTAGACTGAACATTCACTCGTTCAGTCCCGGCACATCCCTCATCCCCGCACATGCAGAACCTGACGAGATCGTCAGGTTGACCTGCATGTACGGGCGATGTCGGAAGCGACCCGCAGCCACGCGGGTCGCTTCCGTCCAAAACATCCCCGATGCATGCGCGATTTGCAAGCGATTGCACGATAACAACATCGTTATCGTGCAATCGTTTGTTTAAATCGTTTAGTGGATACCCCCCATAAGTGTAAAGGGAACCCAGGACATCCGACTCTGGATCCGTTTACACCACAAGGAGAGCCGCATTCTGGCGCAATGAGATTATGTAATCTCCAAGCACCAGCACTGCACCCATGTGCAGTGTGAACAGCGCCAATCCGAGAATAACCTGGATCGACGCA
This sequence comes from Taudactylus pleione, assembly GCA_031769625.1. Lineage (NCBI taxonomy): Eukaryota > Metazoa > Chordata > Amphibia > Anura > Myobatrachidae > Taudactylus > Taudactylus pleione. The sequence goes on along the minus strand of JAUIMM010000042.1, from coordinate 9,067,396 downwards.
GCAGTGGAAAAGTGGTCTGTCCTGGTCTGACCCGGTTTGAAACTATGGGGCTAATTCAGCATTGCACGTAAGTGAACGCAGATTATCGAGAATCTGCATGTGCCCAGGATCCACTCTGCGAGTGTGCAGAATGGGTCTTGCGTAATCGCATGCAGCCCCTTCGATGCCTCTGCCTGATTGACAGGCAGAGGCATTTAAGGGGTGGTGCGGGGACAGGGTCGGCCAGCGTTCCCGGAAAGGTGGTCGTGACCGCCACGTTTTCCAGGAGTGGCTATTCCAGGGACTGCGTCAATGGATGCAGTTTCCTGGCTTCGTAAGCCAGCCCAGCTGGCTGGCGGCCCGGCACCGTCCACCATCGCGAATGTGATCCTGGCCTGCGACCTCAGTCGCAGTGCTGGGATCACAAGTGAAGCAGCAGATGTCATAAACCTACTGCTGCATTTGCAAGAACGGAATTGAAAAGCTGCCTGCGTGCAGCTTTGCAATTCCGTTCACTGCTGAATCACCACCTATGTTCCAAATCTCGGGTCAGACCCGGGACTTAAGTGTATATGGGGTATAATAAAATAATACATATAACATGATCACTGGAATTTCCACATGACTGCATCCATATTGAAATTAAACCGGTGTGTAGCATGTCACAGGTCTCTGCGGTGACAGGTCTCTCAATGGAAGATCAGTACTGATGGAATTGGTGATAATGGGCTTGATTTAGAAAGGATCGCAACTGAGTTTATGCACGCAATAGGCTGATTGTTGCGTTCTGCGCATGCACCGAGTATGCAAGCTCTCCACTGCGATCGGGACCCATCGCAGAGTGATTGACAGTAAGTGCCGTTTGTGGGAGGTGACCGGGGGGGGGGGGGGTGTTGGCGAAACGCAGGTGTGTCAGTGCGTTTGAACACCGTTACATGTCCGTGCATAAATTATGCGATGCCATACGCAGCTTGTGTACTCTCTGCATGCAATGAGGTTAGCAATTCCTGAGTAAGGTTAGAGCTTGTGCAAGTGTGCGTGAGGCTGCGATGGTACTCGATGTTACCGATGGTTTTGCAGTCTTGCTGAGTATTACGGATGTGTGTAAGGTAAGGTGGGCGTTCTTATGTTATGCTGCGACGGCATAGCGATCGCAGAGGATTAGCATATTCGCAGTGAGACTGCGTGTGTAATCGCTATTGCTTTCGCAGTTGCGATCCTTGTTGAATCAGGCCCAATATATCGTCATTACGCCCGTATTATCACCATAGATCTTCCGAGAAGAGAGGGTTTGACGGCCATTAAAGATCTGAAACTTTGCCTACAGAGACGTGATGTGCCACATACCTGTTTCATCTGGGTAAGAATGCAATCATTATTTGTTTGTTTTACATCTTCCAATGGACATCAATTCTGAGTTCTGAGGAAAAAACACGAGGCAATGCTAAGTGCAAACTACATTTGTTTGCATATAGGGGCAACCATGAGGTGTGTTAAGTGCCACCTAGTCATTTACACCTACCAGGCGAAATAGAGATTTGGGGTATATTTACTAAAGTGCACGTTTTTAGAAGTGGAGATGTTGCCCATAACGACCAATCAGATCCTACTTATCATTTATCTAGCACCTTCTAGAAAATAATAGCTAGAATCTGATTGGTTGCTATGGGGAACAACTCCACTTCTAAAATATATATAAAATTCCGTATCCACAATTATAACTCCCAAACGACCGGACGCAAATTTTCTATCGCCACTTAAGCTGGATACACACTAAACGATGTGTACCCAGCATGATGTCACTAGCGAAGTGACCCGGCAAGGGTGCCGGCATCGGCAAGTGCACACTCATTTGCTGATGCTGGCAGCGACAGAATGACAGTGGGGGCCATGCTGCATTCAGCAGCATGGCCCACGCTAACAATATCGCCGTGTCAGACCTGCATGCAGGTCCGACGGACGATGTCCCTGACGACACACATCATCAGTGACATAGGCCCTGATTCAGAGCCGGACGCTCTGACAGAGCGCTCGCTCTGAATCAGGGCCGGGCTATTTTTTTTTTTGAACGGCCTCCTGCCCGCTCGCATAGCTGTGGGTGACCACCCACAGCTATAGCGAGCGGGCAGGAAGATGGTCAAGTCCATCGGGCTTGCGACGAGACCCTTGTGGTAGGGTCTCGTTGCCGCAAGCCCTAGAGTGCTTTCGGCTCAAACAGAGCCGAAAGCACTCCCACTGAGTCAGTGGGGCCGGCCCCATACGGTAGGCGTTCACATGGGAACGCCTCCGTCTGTGCAGCCACGCCCACCAAAGGGGGCGTGCTGTCACTCACCATTGACAGCACGCCCCCTTTGGTATGAGACCCAGAGCGACGGCTTGCCCCTCACTATCCGGGTCTCACGCATGCGCACGACGGAGCCGGCTCCGTCGTGCGCATGCGCACTGGGCCACCATCGACCCGCTTGCGAGCGCTTAGCGCTCGCGAGCGGGTCTAAATCAGGCCCATAGTGCATACACACTGGTTGATATGAACGATTTGTCATTCTGATGCATAAGAATCGGCCAAATCATTCTTAAAATCCTTTAGTGTAAGGGTGGGATATAAGCGGCCCCCCAGTTGTTGTAGAACAACACAACCCAACATGCCCTGCCAGTTTTGCTATTTGCCCATGCTAAAACTGTTGCAAGGCATGCTGGGTTGTGTAGTTCAACAACACCTGGAGGGCCGCTTACTTCCCACCCCTAGTGGGTCTAGTGTGTACCCAGTATTAGTGACTGTAGCCCCGGTTAGCTTGCACTACAGCTTGCACTATTCACCAATGAGTACTGAACTTTGGCCCTCATTCAGAGCCGTACACTCTGAGCAGAGCGCACGCTCTGAGGACCGCCCTCCATAATTATGGAGCGACCTCCTGGACGCTCGTATAGCTGTGGGTCACCACCCACAGCCTATACGAGCGTGCAGTTTGATGGCCGCGATGGTCTTGACCATCGCCACTGCGAGCCGGAGCCTGCGGTTGAGTTTTTCAACCGCAAGGCCCAGAGTGATTTTGGCACTGACATCACTAGTGATGTCAGTGGGCCGGCTTCTGACGGTAGGCGTTCCCTTGGGAACGCCCCCGTCAGGGAGGCACGCCCACCAAAGGGGGCGTGCTGTCAATCAACATCGACAGCACGCCCCCTTTGATCAGACACAACGAGCGAAGGAAAGTCCTTCGCTCGACGCGTCTGGCGCATGCGCACGACGGAGCTCCCGCCGTCGTGCGCATGCGCAATGCACAACATCGACCCACTTGCGAGCGGACAGCCGCTTGCGAGTGGGTCTGAATCAGGCCCTTTGTCTACTGTGTCTGACAACTATGCAAAGCCAAAGTGGAGTTTTGCAATGTGACAGTGTGGGTCTGAAAAAACTATTACGGAGGTCTGCATTGCAAAGCCATCAGAGATTTGAGGTGGGTGGAACAGGTTGGGGATATCTGCATTGTACTTGCCATTAGAAATTTGGGGATTCTGTGTTGACACACATAGGCCCTGATTCAGAGCCGGATGCTCTTGAAGAGCGCTCGCTCTGAATCTGGGCGGTTTTTTTTTTGTTGCAGCCTCCTGGCCGCTCACCCACAACTTTTGCGTGCGGCCAGGTGATGGTCACGACCATCGGGGCTTGCAGCGAGACCCTTGTGGTAGGGTCTCGTCCGTTGCAAACCCCAGAGAGCTTCTTGCTCTAACAGAGCAGGAAGCTCTCCACTGACATCAATGGTGAAGTCAGTGGTGCCTCCCAGAAACGGCATGCGTTCCTTCGGGAACGCCTCCGTTTGTGTAGCCACCCCCCCTCCCTGCCTACAAAACGGGCCGAGCTGTCGATCAACATCGACAGCCACCTCTTTTGTAGTGAGTCCCGGAGCGAGAGAATTTCTCTCGCTCCGGAGCTTGCACATGCGCGCGCTGCGTGTGCGCAGTACCCCACTATCGACGCGCTTGCCAGCGCTATGCGCTCGCGAGCGGGTCTGAATCAGGCCCATAGAGCACCCAAGTTTGGGGATGGGGCGGCGCTGATCGGAGATGTCAGGCCATGGTTTACTGGCAAATTTACTAGCTTTGCAAGCAGGCAGGAGGTGGCCATTCTGAGTAAACTTAAGCTTACTCAGATGGCCGATGGTCGCAGTGTTGATCCGATCCTGCGTCTTCAGATGCAGGCATCAGATCTGAGATGTCTGCAGGAAGTGTCCTTTTCCTTCAGACGCCTCCTGTAGCATTACCATAGTATTGCACAGCAGCTGTACCCAAAGGTGCAACTAGCTGTGCAAGTGACCATTTTTGAATCAGGCGCTGATATTCATGAATATGTCACTGATATGCATTGTGTTTTATATACTGAACATTAGCATGATCTCTGTATTACATATCAGTCGCTGGAATGCTCTCTGTATTACATAGTGATTACTAGAATGTTCTTAATAACTAGAATGTTCTTAATAACTAGAATGTTCTCTGCATTATATATCAGTTAATGGAATGCTTTCTATGTTACAAAGTGATAACAAGAAATGCTCTCTGTTTCGTATATCAATGACTAGAATGCAAGGGTGAAGCTAAACGCAGCTCGGAGCCCTCCCTCAGGCCGGCGAAAGGGAGGTACAAGGTGGATGCTTGTACCAGGCTACGAGATTCCGAGGGCCACAGTCCCTCATGGATCTCAGGAGTCCAGTTCATGTGTTCCTCTTGCCTGTGTCGCTGCAGTATTCTGCAGGGCACAGCAGAAAGAGAAGGACCCGATGACCAAGACAAGGTTTTTTCTTGTGCCAGTGCAGTGCACGTGACGTCACAATGCCGTTGCGCTGGATCGGAGAGGACAGAGGAGCAGCAGCCAGCAGGAGGTAAGCGTGGGCTAGAGAGACAGGAATGTTGCTGGAGAGACATAGGCGAAGACGAGGCTGGAGAGGGATGTTCAGGATGGAGCAGCACAGACGAGGCTGGAGAGAGGGGAATTGAGGCTTGAGCAACACAGGTGAGGATGAGACTGAAGAGACGCATAGAATGAGGCTTAGAGATACAGGTGGGGACGAGGCTGGAGAGACACAGGTGGGATGAGCCAATGACTGACCGGCCTGTACCTACTGGGGAGGGATGGGGGGGCACAAGATTTCTGTTGCAGTGCCTGCCCTCCTTTCCTTCAGTAGACAGTAGTAACCCTTGGCCAGCTTGAATACAGATGTCAACATTGTAGAGATTGAAATGTTTGTAGGGTGAGGACAAAACCCATTTCTAGTCCTGTAACATTAAGGTCACACCGCCTGCTGCATTTATTCTGTGGTTTTAACTGGAGCATGTAGGCTTCACTGTCTCAAGACTTAGGCCCTCATTCAGAGCCACTCGCTATTTGCGGTCGTTCGTTCTAATACAAGGGGTGGCTATTCAAATGAACCGTTCGCTGTTTGCGGTCTGTTCACGCCTCTATGTCTGAACGAGCGAACAAAACTTGCGTTCGTTTTTTGGAAAAATACGCCCCCTGGCCGCTCGCATCCTACGTCATGTCCGCTATTTATTAGATTAATCGAGTACATCGACCAGGGTATGAACTGCTCGCTATTCTTGGGGTTGGTGTTTGCTACCACAATTTTGCGAGCAGTTCTGACTATAAAATAACCCAGTGACGTGGTCAATGACGCTGCTGTTTTAAATATGCACACCCATATGACCTTTAAGCACGCCTGCGTTCGGATCTCCACTCCCCATTTTCAAGCACCTTCCCCTGTTACCACCGACATACGCCTCTTTCTGTCACTCAAAATAGCAGGCATTCGCTGTTTTGCGAGCACATGAATTTCGGCCAAACTGACTGGTTAGCGCATGCGTATAACGATCCGTACGCATGCGCAGTTGGGCTAACATCGCTCGGAACGAACGAGCGGCCGCTTACGAGCGTCTCTGAATCAGGCCCTTAGTAGCCTTTTTATCAAATAGTATTTGTGGGATATCAGTGGGTACCAGCAAATATTAAGGATCCCAGGATCTACCATGGAGGGATATCTCCGATATCTGCTGCAGTCCCTCCATTTCCGACAACAGAAGCAGCTCACATAGGTTTCTATAGAGGCTGCTAGGCTGTCAGCTTTACCAAGTTACCTTGGCCCTGGCAGCTAACTCCATCTTTAACCTTTTGTAGCATATGGGCTACATTTTGCAAAATTTACCGTATGCTGCTCCCGCTGGTAGAAGCAGAAAGCAAAATGATTGGGAATGCGATCACTTTTCTTCTACTGATCCCCGGAATGGGTTCCTATAGGAGCTCCTGTGCCAGTGACTTTGTAATAACACATTCAAGCAAATAAGGATTCCTAATTGCCACAAATTGCGGTGATAAGGAATCTTTAATATCAGGGGCACACTGCAAGAATATGCCCCTCAATGGCTAAGTATCGCTACTTGTTCTACACTGTCTTACCCACCACAGAGCATTGCAGTGACTGCCATATACTCCAGAGAACATCACAGTGACCACCATATGATACAGAGTACCAGTGACCACCCCGCCCCAGCTGTGCATCTATATACAGTCAGGTGCATAAATATTGGGACATTGACAGAATTGTCATATTTTGGCCTCTATTCACCACCACAATGGCTTTGAAATGAAACAAACAAGATGTGCTTTAACTTTAACTACAGACTTTCAGATTTAATTTGAGGGTAATTACATCCAAATCAGGTGAACGCTATAGAAATTACAACGGTTTCTATATGTGTCTCCCACTTTTTAAGGGGCCAAAAGTAATGGGGCAAACTAAACAATTCTAAATCTAAATTTCACTTTTTAATACTTTGTTGCAAATCCTTGCAGGCAATTACAGCCTGAAGTCTGGAACGCATAGACATCACCAGACGCTGGGTTTCATCCCTGATGATGCTCTGCCAGGCCTCTACTGCAAATGTCTTCAGTTCCTGCTTGTTCTTGGGGCATTTTCCCTTCAGTTTTGTCTTCATCAATTGAAATGCATGCTCAATCGGATTCAGGTCAGGGGATTGACTTGGCCATTGCATAACATTCCACTTTTTAGCCTTAAAAAACTCTTTGGTTGCTTTTGCAGTATGCTTCGGGTCATTGTCCATCTGCACTGTGAAGCGCTGTCCAATGATTTCTGAAGCATTTGCCTGAATATGAGCATATAATATTGCCCGAAACACTTCAGAATTCATTCTGCTGCTTTTGTCAGCAGTCACATCATCAATAAATACAAGGGAACCAGTTCCATTGGCAGCCATACATGCCCCCGCCATGACACTACCACCACCATGCTTCACTGATGAGGTGGTATGTTTTGGATCATGAGCAGTTCCTTTCCTTCTCCATACTCTTCTCTTCCCATCACTCTGGTACAAGTTGATCTTTGTCTCATCTGTCCATAGGATGTTGTTCCAGAACAGTAATGGCTTTTTTAGATGTTGTTTGGCAAACTCTGATCTTGTCTTCCTGTTTTTGAGGCTCAGCAATGGTTTACATCTTGTGGTGAACCCTCTATATTCACTCTTGTGAAGTCTTCTCTTGATTGTTGACTTTGACACATATACAACTATCTCCTGGAGAGTGTTCTTGATTTGGCCAACTGTTGTGAAGGGGTTTTTCTTCACAAGGGAAATAATTCTTCTGTCATCCACCACAGTTGTTTTCCGTGGTCTCCCGGGTCTTTTGGTGTTGCTGAGCTCTCCGGTGCGTTCTTTCTTTTTAAGATAGTTCCAAACAGGTGATTTGGCCACACCTAATGTTTTTGTTATCTCTCTGATGGGTTTGTTTTGATTTTTCAGCCTAATGATGGCTTGCTTCACTGATAGTGACAGCTCTTTGGATCTCATATTGAGAGTCGACAGCAACTGATTCCAAATGCAAATGTCAGACCTAGAGTCAACTCCAGACCTTTTACCTGCTTAATTGATAATGAAATAACGAGGGAATAGCCCACACTTGTCCATGAAATAGCTTTTAAGTTGATTGTCCCATTACATTTGACCCCTTAAAAAGTGTGAGGCACATATAGAAACTATTGTAATTCCTACACCGTTCGCATGATTTGGATGTAATACCCTCAAATTAAATCTGAAAGTCTACAGTTAAAGCACATCTTGTTTGTTTTATTTCAAAGCCATTGTGGTGGTGAATAGAGGCCAAAATATGAAAATTCTGTCAATGTCCCAATATTTATGCACCTGACTGTATATACATATACATGGGTTGCTAAGGACTATATGGGACTTTGGCACTGTGGGCCTGATTCAGACTCGTTCGCTAGGATGCGTTTGCACGCAGCCGTCAGCAACCAAAGTATGAAAATCCTGCAATCTCTAGCAAAACATTAGCATGCCCACTATGTCTTGCCGTGTGATCGCGGTGTGTATTTAGATGCCCACCAGCCAGACACAAGACGCCCACTTTCCCTTAGTAACATACGTCACCTCCAGGAAGTGTATGAAACAATCGGATCCATACGCAGCACTTGTGGCTGACCGTACCCTACCGCAAGTGCTGCTGTATGTAATTCTGCCATGTGACGTGTACGCTGACGATGTGTCTTAATTTTGCACGCCCCTGAAACGGCGTTCAGGCGCACAGACACGCCTGCGTTCGCACCACCACACCCCCGTTACCATCGACCACCCCGTCACCACCCACAAACGGCACGTCCTATCATCATGCTGGCGGTGCGACTGTGTACAGGGTGAGATCACTTTGCGATAGCATGGACTGGTTCGCGCGCGCGCACTGTCATACACATGTGTGCGAATGCAGCCCAGCGACCAGGTCTGAATCAGGCCCTGTGTCCTGGCATCACGCCCAAATGCATCGGTTTCATGGGGTCAGTCTGTTAGAGGCATGCTCTATGCTGCCTCTAAGGGCTCGATCCAATCAGGTGCGATATGCCGTTGCAATGGCATTAAAACGCCGGCAGCGGCCCGGCACATCGCAGCCCGACTCGCCACTGAATTCGCCTGAATTTGCTCGCTATCCTGTGGGGCAGCAAGCACTTTCAGGCGAATCTGGGCGGCTGTCAAGCACGGCCACTGTCGCGATGACCTCGCACACGCGAGTACATCGTATCTAATTGGATCGAGCCCTAAGTCTGTATCGGAGCCAGACAGCTGCCAGGCACTAGGACCCAGCAACTTCCTGGAGAAGAGATCTCCAACATCTGGTACTGCGCATGCGATGCACTTTGCCGTGTCTTTCCTCCTGTGGGTGTCCAGCCTACGATTGTCCGCTCTATAAAATAACCCAGGGCTCTGGCATCCAAGTAGGTGAAGATGGAAGAGGTATGTTACTTTTGACTCAATTCTTCCAAGTGCTGATGTATACTGTATACAAATGGCCTGCCTGGCCACTCTCATCTCTGTTATGAACCCAAGTTCAGAACATGGGGCACACTACCACTGGCACCATCAACTCCAGGGTCCTCTGCATACTACTATTGGCACTGCTTTATGTTTGCATTACCATAGGAGCACGTCAGTGGTCCGGGTCCTTGCATGCCTCCTCTCCGGCAACGGCTGTGCGGGATGCGGTAGCAGGGACTGCCTGGGTGGCTCCATTCACACGTGCCGCTGATGAGCTGAACAGAGCCTCGTGAACAGTCCCTGCCACCGCCACCTCTTGCACAGTCCCCGCCATTGCCAGAGAGGAGACATGCAGAGGACCCAGGCCACAGACATGCTTTGATGGTAATGCAATCAGCAGGCGTCGCTAATGGTATTGTGCCCCTTGTGTACATATATATGCAGTATGGAGACAAGATGTTTAACTAAGGCCCTGATTCAGAGCAGTACGCTCTGAGCAGAGCGCACGCTCTGAATGAGGGCCGCCCTCCATAATTATGGAGCATCCTCCTGGACGCTCGTATAGCTGTGGGTCACCACCCACAGCCTATACGAGCGTGCAGTTTGATGGCCGCGATGGTCTTGACCATCGCCACTGCGAGCCGGAGCCTGCGGTTGAGGTTTTCAACCGCAAGGCCCGGAGTGATTTTGGCTCTATCAGAGCCAAAATCACTCCCACTGACATCACTAGTGATGTCAGTGGGCCGGCTTCTGACGGTAGGCGTTCCCTTGGGAACGCCTCCGTCAGGGAGGCACGCCCACCAAAGGGGGCGTGCTGTCAATCAACATCGACAGCACGCCCCCTTTGATCAGACACAACGAGCGAAGGAAAGTCCTTCGCTCGTCGCGTCTGGCGCATGCGCACGACGGAGCTCCCGCCGTCGTGTGCATGCGCAGTGCACAACATCGACCCACTTGCGAGCGGACAGCCGCTTGCGAGTGGGTCTGAATCAGGGCCTAAGTGCATTAATATAAGTGCCTTAAAAAACAGCCTTGAGAAAGACTCCTAAGAGAGTCGAAAAGTCTGCAACATGATGGCATATTAACTTATTTATGAAAATAAAAATATTAAACAAAAATCTGGAGAGTGCTTTCCTTTCTACTGGAGTAGCTTGAATCTTATGTATAGATTTATATCTATATATACACAATACATATACATACTATACATATATATATATATATATATATATATATATATATATATATATAAACTCTTTTATGAAGATCATAAAGAGAAATTCTACTTGGTGATACACTGCACACACATGATTTCTCCAGATACATCACATAAGACGTCCTTTATGTATGCATCGCAGTGCACGAACAGGCCACTGGGATCGGGCCTGCTATCACCGAGACTACGCAGACCCATCGCAGAGTGATAGACAGGAAGTGCCGTTTGTGGGTGGTGACAGGGGGGTCGGGGAAATGTAAACGTGCCGGTGCGTTTTAACACCGTTGCAAGGGCGTGCATAAATTAGGCACTGCGATGCCCTACGCATCCTGAGGCCACATAGCGTGTGATGAAGTTGGCATCTCCTGAGCAAGGTCAGAGCTTGTCCAAATGTGCGTGAGGCTGCGATTGTACTGATGGTTTTGCAGTCTTGCTAAACATTACGGATATGCAGTGGCGGAACTCCCGGAGACAATGGAGTCATTTGCCGTCGGGCTCCAGCCCTTAAGGGGGCACCTGGCTCCATTGTGCCCCGGGCCGTTCCGGGCACTGCTATGTAGATGGAGCGCCGCTGATCGTCGCTCCACCTCCAGCGGCGTCAATACGGGGGGTGCGGTCGCACCCCCTATTTGCTGGGCGCCCGCTGACTGTGTTACCAGCGGGCGTCCGGCTCCTTCTTTCCCCCCGGCGGCAGCCGGAGGAACGGAGCTCACTCCTGAGCTCCGCTTCCGGGTCCCGCAATGCACTATGGGACTGACTTCATGACGTCACTCCCATAGTTCCAAGGAGCGGGCACCGGGGATGGAAGGCAGCAGCACTGGAGTGGGGTTTCAGGTAAGTATTGTTTTTTTTTGTATGTGTGTGCGCTCGCGGGGGGGCTCACTACAGGGGGCATCATTGGTGGCTCACTACAGGGGGCATTATTGGGGGCTCACTACAGGGGGCATTACTGAGAGCACTACAGGGGGCATTACGGGGGCTTATTACTGGGGGCTTTCTACAGGGGGCATTAATGGGGGCTTACTACTGGGGGCATTACAGGGGCTTACTACAGGGGGCATTACTGGGAGCACTACAGGGGTCCTTACTACTGGGGCTCGGCAAATGGGGACCACTACTGGAGGTACTGCATAGGAGGACCATTACTGGAGGACACTACATAGGCGGCACTGCATAGGGGGACCTCTACAGAGTGCACTGCACAGGGGGACCACTACTGGGGGAACTGCATAGGGTGGCGGCAGCTGGGGCTGGCATAGGTGCTGAGGGGGTGGTACATTTTAATTTGGGGGTGGCACCAACATTTATCTTGCCTCCGGGCACCTAGGATGAAGTTACGCCACTGTGGATATGTGTAAGGTAAAGTGGGTGTCCTTATGGTTGTGCTGCGACAGCATAGCAATCGCAATGGATTAGCATATTGTCGCAGTTAGACTGTGAGTGTAATTGCTATTGCAATCGCAATTACTGAATTAGGCTCACTGCTCGGTGTAGGTGTCTGGCATACAATGGGCACCTTTAGCACAGGTTCTGTGTGCCCCCAGCGGGCTGTGTGCTGAGAAACTATAATTCCCCCCCTGTCTGATTTATTACTGACACCGCCAGAGTCAGTCTGAGACTAAACACACCACAGACTGCGTGCTCCAAGCAGCAACTTTTGGGACGGGTCCGAGATCGAGTCCCGACTACAACTGAACTCCCACACACTCCCCCCCAGCCGGGCACAGCGCGCGGTGCATTTTGGGAGTTGTAGGAAAAATATCCCTAAGACTAAAGTCTCGCAGCGCATTAGCCAATTATATTTCTCGTCTCATACACAAGGTGCTGCTAAGATCAGCGTGCCTATTAGCTGTGTAGGGCTGTATTCGTATGCAGCCGCGGGAAGTTGGAGCTGTCTGTGCAGTTAGTGATGTATCTCTGCGGCGCTGCCGGCTCTGTGCTGTGTACTGTAACGCTGCGCTCCTGGCCCTGTGCTGTGTACTGTAACGCTGCGCTCCTGGCCCTGTGCTGTGTACTGTAACGCTGCGCTCCTGGCCCTGTGCTGTGTACTGTAACGCTGCGCTGCCGGCTCTGTGCTGTGTACTGTAACGCTGCGCTCCTGGCCCTGTGCTGTGTACTGTAACGCTGCGCTCCTGGCCCTGTGCTGTGTACTGTAACGCTGCGCTGCCGGCCCTGTGCTGTGTACTGTAACGCTGCGCTGCCGGCCCTGTGCTGTGGACTGTAACGCTGCGCTGCCGGCCCTGTGCTGTGGACTGTAACGCTGCGCTCCTGGCTCTGTGCTGTGGACTGTAACGCTGCGCTGCCGGCCCTGTGCTGTGGACTGTAACGCTGCGCTCCTGGCTCTGTGCTGTGGACTGTAACGCTGCGCTCCTGGCTCTGTGCTGTGGACTGTAACGCTGCGCTGCCGGCCCTGTGCTGTGGACTGTAACGCTGCGCTCCTGGCTCTGTGCTGTGGACTGTAACGCTGCGCTCCTGGCTCTGTGCTGTGTACTGTAACGCTGCGCTCCTAGCTGTGTACTGTAACGCTGTGCTGCTGGCTCTGCATGTGATGACGGGAACATGGCCTCTGTACAGTGCGGGAGATCAGTCTTCTTCCAGCTCTTCCAGGAGCGCTGCAGTAACTCAGGTACTATATACTATCTATAGCCATGAGCGGTGTATGACCTGTCTATAGTCCCTCATGCATCATATCATACACACACATATAATGGGGCAATGTCAGAAGTTTCCTAGCTGTGGGCTTCAACATCTGTGTGTATGTATCTATGTATCTATTCTATCCAGAGAGCCAAAGGACCGGTACTTGTTTACAATGTGCCCTGGTGCCTTCCCCAATATTTGGGTCAATAGTGCAAACATGACAGGCGGCACTCCGGGTCTTAAAGATGCAAAGATTCTTTCATGGCATGTCACACATATGCTGTACCAGCGCTTCAGAGCGCACACCGCTCTTTCAATATAACATGTCACCGCCTGTCATTGTCTCCCTCTCCCGATACTTGTGTACTCTACGGACTCATTGCAGAGAGAACCCAATGAATGTTTTAAATGAGACTTGTGTACTTTACGTACACAAGTACATAAAGTTGTCCCCACCTAAAGAAGAAAGTTGTCCCCTCGTGGATTCTCTGCTCTCGCCACGCTTCAGACTCGGTGGCTCGCTATGCTCACCACAAGGTTATATTCCCCATCTATTCATACCATATCATTCTCAATAAAAACATCATACATATAACATGTAGCACTTAGAACTCATGCATGCACTGTCCCAAATAAAACAATTATAACCACTCTTTGTTTGTATCAAGTGGAAATATATAGAGCATAAAATGTAACAATACAAAAAATAAATGAAATAAACAGCAGTTCAGTACATAGAAATAAGCTATACTATAAGACTGTATATAATGTATTAGCAGCTTGAACGAGTAATTGTTCTTTAAATCCAGGTGGTTAATCCTAAAAAGGACCACTTAGGTATTAATTAGTATTGTGGATATCCAAGTAATTCTCCTATTACATCCATCCATTCATCCAGTCTCAGCGCCGGAGCGCTGGCCGCCGGAGCTTCGTCAGGTATAGTGGGGCTGTCCCGCTGACCGCCGTATGTCTTTCCAGGTGGGTAATGGGATAGCAGTTCAGGAAAGCTAGGACACCAAGAGCTACAGGAACAACTACGCGTTTCAGTCACTGCTGTGACCTTTTTCAAGTTGAAAAAGACATACGGCGGTCAGCGGCACAGCCCCACTATACCTGACAAAGCGACGGCGGCCAGCGCTCCGGCTCTGAGACTGGATGAATGTGGCGCTGTAATTACAGCTTCTCCCACTTGCCAGCTACTATCAGCGGATGACACATGGTATGGATGGTGAGTCAGGCTGGACCTGATCGATTGTTACCCTGACCTGCTCTAGGGGGACGCCCCTGTTTGCCTCAGTGTTTGGGGCATTTCATTTATTTGGATATACTTTAGCTAGTACCTGGAGGTAATCTAGTGACTTTTTTATCCTCCATATGTAATAGGAGAATTACTTGGATATCCACAATACTAATAAATACCTAAGTGGTCCTTTTTAGGATTAACCACCTGGATTTAAAAAACAATTATTCGTTCAAGCTGCTAATACTTTATATACAGGCTTATAGTATAGCTTATTTCTATGTACTGAACTGCTGTTTATTTCATTTATTTTTAGTATTGTTTATGCTCTATATTTCCACTTGATGCAAACAAAGAGTGGTTATAATTGTTTTATTTGGGACAGTGCATGCATGAGTCCTAAGTGCTACATGTTATATTTATGCTGTTTTTATTGAGAATTATATGGTATTAATAAATATATTTGATTGTACTCGCACTCCAGCGCAGAATTTCTTTTTCTTTGTCCTAATTTGTGATGTTGGCAACACCTCATATTATTTTGCTGCAGGAGTGTATAGGCTAATTATCAGCAGTTGGTCAATCAGGCGCTGAGAAACTGGAATTAATTGATATTCCCCATCCATGCCCACTTGGATGGTAGGGAATGACGCTGGACACTGGGAATGACGCTGGACACTGGCTGATGACGTCAGAGTCCTCTCCGTGAAGGGGATTTAGACATTATCATGATTGATAATAATGAGTGTAGGACACTTGGGTTCTCTCTGCAATGAGTCTGTAAACTCAAGTACCATTATTCCTTATAACAAAGTGCATAATTGCCATCTGTCCCAGGTTTTTAGAGGGTTCAGTTATATTTAGAGCAGGGGTCTTCAAACTTGGCCCTCCAGATGCTGTGGAACTACACATCCCAGCATGCACTGCACCTAGTTTTAGCATGCAGTTATATCAAAAAGGTGGCAGTGCATGCTGGGATGTGTAGTTCCACATCAGCTGGAGGGCCAAGTTTGAAGACCCCTGATTTAGAGTGTTGCAAAATGGCTACATCCAGTGCGGTGATGTTCAGTAACCACAAAATCTGTACCTATAGTAGCCTCAATTTGTGCATTTCAATACACACACCAATGAGGCTGCAATATAAAACGTGCGATGTAGGGTGCCGTTGCCAGCATTCAAATATCATCACATCACCTCTAATTGACCCGACCCCAGAGACGCTAGAAATGTAACCATTTCTTTCTGACTGCCTGCACAGTCGAATATCTCCATTGCTTATAGTTCTTGTAATGACAGACATTACATTTTGGGCATGGCAGAGCTTGCTTGGACCTGTAGTTTACCAGCAGAAAAATACACCCCACACCCACTGCTGCACATTTACGGGAAGAACACTAGTGCCACCAGCATTTCTTTTCGAGCCCAATCCTCATAGGAAATACAGCCTTGCGCTGTCTGGCCTGGAGCTGGTTTGATACTCTGGCGGGTGGGACCTCATGCTGCCGGTTTCTTTGGCTGGCAAAGCTTAGTGCTATTAGCTATTTTTGTCTTCCGATTTTGCTGCTGGTTGGACTTTTATGGTGTGGGAGAGTCTTTTTGGGACGCAGTGTGCGTTTTACATGTAATTTGCACCTGATGCCTGGTACACACTATACGATTTCTCGGACGATATGCCCGATTCCAAAGGATCGGAACGACATATCATCCAAATTGTGTAGGGTGATCGGCTGTTGCGCGCTCCCGTGGGGTCTTCAGCCACATCGTCAAGTCTTCTTTACAAGCTGTTCAACCTAACGACCCCATGCAGCGGGATTCGGCAGGGGCCGACATATCGGGCGGGGACCAGGTCGTCTAATGTGTACTGGCCTGGCCGCCCGATATGTCGATGGGGGGTCGGCAGTCATGATGCTGGTACACATATTGTATAGTGTGTACCCAGCTTTACAGTGAATGAGGCCCAATATTTACATTGAACCACAGCAGCCAATCAACTTGTGTCTAGTGTAAGATAGTCTTAAGCTAGGTACACACCTGAACGATGTAACAAACATTTCAATAGTCGTTTCGATTTCACTTACAATAATATGATCCCAAAGCACACTATGTCTACCGTACACAATATGCAAGACTGCATAATATTTTGTGTCTGGTGATAGTATCCTATTAATTGTTGCTCCTGTGCACTGTGGGGGGAGTTCAATTGTTTTTGGGCGCAATTCAATTGTTGCTCTGTTGAAGGCATGAATACCACAGGTGCCCATTATTTCTGCTCGCCCCTGTCTTTTCGCACATTTTTCTTGTCATGCGCAATATTTTAGACAGGTTTAGCTGCTTTACGCGTCTATTTGGACACAACCAGCACGATAAAGGATTGGACGCCACCAGAGCAACATTTTGACTATCGCTCTGTCTAAAGTGACAGATAGGGCATGCTAAGCCAATTAAATCTTCCCCATGCGTGTTGTGTATACACAATACACAATGTACATTGCATCATCCCATCTGACATGCAGCACATCAGATGGTTGAACACCACGTTCGACTGAACTCAATCGAGCATTTATGGGACACAGTGGAGAGATCCATTTGCATCCAAGATCCTGCAACTTCAAATATCAGGGAGCTGTGAGAAGCTATGCAGACGGCATGGGGCAGCATCTCTCCAGAGGTCTCGCGTCCACTTGTGGAATCGATGTCACGTTGAGGTGCTGCACTTCGCCGGACTAGAGGGGGTCTTACATGATACTTGGCATCTATCCCATGGCTTTTGGCACTTCATATAGTGTGTACCCAGCTTTAAAGCATTTTCATACACAACTATAAAGTACTGTATGATACAGCTATCTGTCTATTACTGCTATAGTTCAGTGCCTATGACATTATTCATGTTAAGGACTCGGAATATTTTATTTTACCAGATAAACGCGTTTTCATTATGTAGACTGATCTTTACTGTACATGACCTCCTGCATATTAAGCTATATTTAATTTATCTCTCTTGGCTTCGTTCAGTGTTGTTGTTTTTTTCTTTATATCATGAAGACAGACACTTGGATATGACACATAGCTGCTTTGTATGTATGTCTTAATCTAGTGCATAATTTTCAAATGTGTTCTGTCCACGGGTGAAAATAACTGTACCTGGACACCATGATAAAGTGGTACAAATGAAAATACATTGAGAAGCAGAACAAAACTTTGTCCCTCCTCTTAACATATTTAAATATGTTTAATGTAATACATAATTAGTGGTTATATCTTCTTTACAAATAATTACGCATCATATCTAGAGCTTTTTTTGTATATTTTACTGTTTTCACATTTTATTTGTGGACCCTTTTTTTTGCAGATTTAGGTCCAATAAGTGTGAACTGGTTTGAAGAACTTACAGCAGACGCTGTGCAGCCTCAGCCCAGGCTAGGTGACCATGGAGAGATGAGAGAGGATGCACAATCTGATCACTGTTTCAAGACCCCAAAACAGAAGCAGCCTAATTACAGTCAGTTAGACTCTACACCAACTATTTTCAAAGAGCAGCAATTACGCTCCCCTCTGTTCCTTTCACCAACAAGAGATCACTATAGAAATCATGTTGTGTCAGGTAAGGCTTGGGTTTTTTTTTGAGTGAAAATGAAGGGCCATAGGAACATGTGGGGGAGGAGTATGACTGTAGGGGTAATCCTTTCCTGGGAAAGCCAAACTTTGCAAGAGTATGGCAATTCCAAGCCTTCTGAAACCCTGGCCTTGGCTTTAGAGGACTTCTGTTCAGTGCTGAGTGTGGTTTCTGGTTTCTGCTGGGCCAATATTATTCAAGGCATGAGCCACTTTTCTGTTCATTAGTCCTGGGAAGACACGACCACTGTCTGGTTGAGGTCTTACCTGCTAGTAAGTGCCTGCCAAAAGCA
Source organism: Taudactylus pleione (assembly GCA_031769625.1). Classification (NCBI taxonomy): domain Eukaryota; kingdom Metazoa; phylum Chordata; class Amphibia; order Anura; family Myobatrachidae; genus Taudactylus; species Taudactylus pleione. Next base: position 9,049,095 of record JAUIMM010000042.1, on the reverse strand, counting down.
GGGTTACACGTGAGCATAACCACTGCCTAGTAGAGTGTTCTGTGTGGAGTGGTAATAGTGCTACAAGAAAGGAGCAAATTGATTTCTGTACCAAGGTCACTGGTAAAGCCACAGGTTTATGTGTGGGAAATGTGTATGGCTGTTCTGACGCCACTTTAAATATGTACAATATAAATTTCTTACTTTGATGACGGACAACCTGCTATCTGAATAAACAGTTGTTTATTTACAATGTATCTGTCTGAGCACGTGTTCCTATGCACAATAGCCGTCCCATATATTTTATTGGTGTACTTGGTTGCTATATGGGATTACACTTTATGCTTTTGTTTGTTTTAATAAATAAATAAAATACCTATTTCTGGTTATTGAGGACATCTGTAGATTCATTCTGAATGTTCAGATAAGCCATATTTAATTTCTATTTGGTACAGGTCCACCTGACATTTATATACATTTATGGACTATAGGTCTTTTATGTATTTCAGAAAGTTTGGTGTGATTTCTAATAAGCTTCCGTCCCTTATATATGGATTGACCTATGCACTTTAAATATTTTTTCTACATCAGGGTCCATAGGGTATCCACAGGATACCTTGGGGTATAGGTGATGACGTCAGGCATCGGGCACCATAGAGTTAAGTTTTCAGCCTCCCAGGATGCACTAGGGTCCCCCTCCTATACCCCGCCCTGAGCCAAGGCATCTCAGTTTCGTTTGGTGCCCGGCCGGAGTCGGATGCACCTGCTAGAGGGGGGCTTAGAAGAGCCCCTGAAGTTTTCTTCATTGCAGCTGTGGCTGCACATCTGGAAGTACAGCATGGACAGTCAATACTGACGCCCATGCTGTCTTCCCTACACCCCCGCCGGTACCAGAACGCCTGTACTGATCCGGGGATGCTGGTAAGCATCTGGGGTCACAGCTAGCGGTGACCCCAGATGTTTTGGACCATGGCCGGATTCAAGGGGGCAGCAGGTAAGCAGCGGGATCCCGCGGTGGGTCTCTGCTGATACATGGTCCGGAGTCCCCAGGCAGGGGGCTCCCTGGGGACCGGCTGCAGCGTGGAGCCAGGTACTAACCTGCGCTTCCACTACCCCCCTGGGACAGCGGACCGCAGCTGAGCGGTAGTGCTGCGGCGTCCCAGGGGTTAATTGCATGCCAGGGGAGTGCGCCTTCCCTGTACACAGCCGGCGCCTCCCCCGCTGCACACGGCCCTCTCTGCACCTGCCGATTGGCCATGTGGCAGCGCTCCTCCCCCAGGCCGGCCTCCTCTCTGCTCCTCGGTGGCCATCTTTCTAGAAGCATGGTGAACGCTGCTGGAAGCTGTTGATCGGTGGCATCGCGATCTGGGTCCCCCGGCATACCTCTCCTCCGTTGAAACAGGTCTGTGTATGCAGCGCTGTGTCCTGCCAGGCTCTGTGTCTGCGTAGTTGAGGAACAGCGCTGATAGTGCAGAGATTAATTTCTTTGCATCGTATGTGACTTCTGCTAGCGTCTGCTGCCTGTACTTTCACTTTCTACTGTCAGCCATTTCACTGTCCCTGCTCTTCTTCTGCTAAAGCCCTTGCGGTGCGGTGATTGCAGGGTGGTTCTCCCACTATACTAACGAGTATTAGTGAGAGGGGTCACATACTTGCCATCATGTCTGTGAGTAAATTTCCTCTCCAGCTTCTGTGTACTACGTGCAAAGTACCAATAGCGGAGGGGGAGGGTAACGCGGAGGGGCTATGTCGGCAGTGTTACTTATTGGCGCGGCCAATTACTATCACGGCTCCGGTACAGGAACCACCCTGGGCTTGTTTCGCCAAAGCGCTTACAACCCTAGTGGGCCAGTTAGCTCCGCCACCTGCGTTTTCACAGATGGGATTGTCCCAGCAGTCAGTGGTGTCGTCGAACATGCAGGGTTTCCCGAGACAACTGATGGTATCCCACAGTCTCCCTATTTCCCCTCCCCAGGTGTCTCAGGAACCTGCGTGGATTAATTCACTGACAAGTTCTGTACAGCATTTGTCGGACGTGTTACAAGGGAAGTCTGTGTTGCGGCCACATAAGCGGGCGGTGGCGTCTCTGTCAGCTCCTTATGAGGCTGACGACGTGACGACCGATGATGGGGAGATTCTGGATCTATCTGACCAAGAACCTCTCCGTACTAAAGAGTCAGACGCTAAGTCCAAGGTTTATATTCCTGGCCTTATTCAGGCAGTCCGCACAGCTTTAGTTATTGAGGATGACGATCCTCCGGTGTCCAAGTCCAAATATGCCTTTTTTAAGGATATTAAGGGTGACGCCACAGTGTTTCCTCTTTCGGGTCAGTTAGTAGACCATTTAGAGGAGGCGTGGAAACACCCTGGTAAACGGTATCAGCCTCAAAGATGCTTAGCGGTGGCTTACCAGTTTGCGGACAATTATTTTTCTAAGTGGGAATCCCCTCCACAGGTGGATTCTGATGTGACACGCCTAGTCCGAAGTGCCACATTGCCCATGCCCTACATGTCCTCCTTGAAGGATGCTACGGACCGTAAGGTGGAGATCTGCCTAAAGTCCATTTATTCCCTCGTGGGGGGGGCATCCAGACCGGCTATGGCCGTATGTTGGGTAGCCAGAGCTATGGAGCGCTGGGCTGATAGTTTGGAGGCGTCTTTGGATTCCGACTGTTCAGCTGAACAGGCCGAGTTGGTAGGCAATCTCAGGGATTCGGCCACTTACATCAATGAAGCGGCCTTGGATATCAGTACCCTCACATCTCGGATTTCTTCGGCAGCGGATTCTGCTCGTCGCACTTTATGGTTGTGATCCTGGAAGGCGGACGCTGATTCCAAAAAGGGCTTGGAAGCTTTACCCTTTAATGGAGAAGTCCTATTTGGTCCGGATCTGGACAAAATTGTGGCCACGCTGGCGGCAGCCAAGTCTGCATGTCTCCCGTCTGCTGCGGTCCCTTCCAGTTCGGTTACGTCGTCCTTTCGGCCTTACAGGGCCCAGGGTAGGCCTAAAGCACAGTCTTTTCCCCGACAGGCTGGCCCCAAGAAACCGGCCAAGCCCAGGAAACAGGCCTGGAGTACCAGACGTCCGGCCCCTAAGTCTGATGACAAACCTGCGGCCTGACGGTCCGGGCCTCCCTTTGGGGGACCCCAAAGTGGGAGGCCGCCTGCTGCAGTTCACTCAGTGTTGGTCGGTAACCACGACAGACAATTGGGTTCACGAGGTGGTTTCTCACGGGTATGCCCTCTCCTTTCGGCCCAGGCCCCCATCCCGAGTCTTCCCTTAGACCAGAACAAAGCCAGGGAACTGCGGAAAGTTTTGCACACTATGCTCCAGGCTGGAGTTATAGTGCCTGTTCCATTCTCCCAGAGGGGCCAGGTTTCTATTCAAATCTATTTTTGGTGCAGAAACCCAATGGGTCATACCGTCCGATTCTCAACCTCAAAGCCCTCAACAAGTCCTTGCAGGTGCCGCGGTTTCGGATGGAGACCCTACGGTCCATCATTCTGGCGCTGGAACCTGGGGATTACATGGTGTCATTGGACATACAGGACGCTTACCTGCATGTCCCTATTCTTTTACGCCATCAACAGTTCCTAAGGTTTGCAATCCACAACGATCACTTTCAGTTCCGGGCGTTACCCTTTGGCCTGGCGACAGCACCGCGAGTGTTCACCAAGGTTATGGCGGCTTTCCTGCGGCTGCATGGAGTCCGCATGTTGCCGTACCTGGACGACCTTTTGTTGGTAGCAGGATCTCCAGAGCTCCTTCTACGCCACTTGGATCTGACGATTGCGGTACTGCAACGGCACGTCTGGTTAATAAACTGGCAAAAGTCCACCCTGATCCCGTCTCAAAGGATTCTGCACCTCGGAGCCTTATTGGACTCCAGACAGCAGATGATCTTTGTGACGGGGGAAAAGATCTCTGCCTTACAGTTGAGGGTGCGCAGTTGTCTGCAGAGTCGCCGTGTGTCCCTGCACTCGGCGATGAGGTTACTGGGCTCCATGGTGTCAGTATTCGACATGGTGGAATATGCCCAGTTTCACTCCAGACCTCTGCAGCAATTGATCCTGTCCAAATGGAATGGACTGCCTCAGAGTCTAAAGTCACAGACGATGGTGCTCACTCTGGAGGTTCGCCTGTCCCTAGCCTGGTGGTTGCAGACGACCCATCTCAAGGGTCGTCCATTTTGGGTGGCGAACTGGGTCCTGTTGACAATGGACGCCAGCCTTCGGGGCTGGGGAGCGGTCACGGATCCACACTTGTTCCAGGGCAGATGGACTCAGGCGGAAAAGGAGCTTCCAATAAACATCTTGGAACTCTGCGCGGTTTTCAATGCTCTCCAGCAGGCACATCGGGTTCTCCAAGGTCACCCCGTGCAGGTCCAGTCGGACAACGCCACCACCGTGGCCTACATAAATCGGCAAAGAGGAATCCTAAGTCCCGCATCCTGGTCTGGGCAGAGCGCAATCTCCCGGCCATATCAGCCGTATTCATCCCGGGAGTCCTCAACTGGGAGGCGGACTTTCTCAGTCGCCAGGACATTCATCCGGGGGAGTGGTCTCTGCACCAGGACGTCTTTCAACTTCTGGTGGACAGGTGGGGTCTTCCAGAGATCGACCTCATGGTGTCACGGCACAACAACAAGTTGCCGGTGTACGGTCTCGAACAAGAGACGAAAAGGCGTCTCTGGTGGATGCTCTGTCCGTCCAGTGGACGTTCCGGTTTGCTTATCTCTTTCCTCCGTTCTCCCTTCTTCCACGGGTAATCCGGAAATTCAAACAGGAAGGAGGGACGCTCCTGTTGATAGCTCCCGTGTGGCCTAGGCGGCACTGGTTCTCAGACCTTCAGGGTCTGTCCGTGGACATTCCTCTGCGGTTGCCACTGCGACCGAACCTACTGTCACAGGGTCCTTGTCTTCACCCGGACCTGACTCGGCTGTCTTTGACGGCGTGGCTGTTGAGACGGCCATGTTAAGGTCCAGGGGTTTTTCCAGCTCTGTAGTACGAACTATGCTAAGAGCTCGGAAACCATCTTCTGCAAGGATATACCATCGTGTGTGGCATACAAATATAAATGGCTGACAGCTAAAACAATTTTCCTTCTGGCCATCGCTTCAGCCAGACGTGTTTCTGACTTAGGGGCTCTCTCCTGTAGACCCCCTTTCCTGATTTTTCATGGGAACAGGGCAGTGCTGCGCACTCGTCCTGAATTTCTTCCCAAAGTTGTTTCACGTTTCCATATCAACAAGGAAATCGTTGTGCCGGCTTTTAACTCAGTGGGTGAGGCCACTTTGGACGTTGTGCAGGCCTTAAAGATTTATGTTGACCGCACTTCTTCGTTTAGGAAGTCGGATGCCTTGTTTGTCCTCTATGGCTTCCGTAAAAAGGGTTGGCCTGCAAACTTTGGCAGGTTGGATTCGTATGGCAATTTCAGAAGCTTATCTTCATGAAGGCCTTCCGGTTCCATCCTCTGTGAGGGCTCATTCCACTATGGGTCCTTCGTGGGCAGCTCGACGTGGTGCCTCTGCAGTCCAGATCTGCAAGGCTGCCACGTGGTCCTCTGTCCATACCATTGTGAGGTATTATGCGTTTGACACGTTTGCGTCTCAGGATGCTTCCTTCGGGCGGCGGATTCTCCTTTCAGCACAGGAGCATCCCCACCCTTGAAGGATACTCCTTTGAGACATCCCCAAGGTATCCTATGGATACCCTATGGACCCTGATGTAGAAAATATGAGATATGGTTAGAACTTACCTTTGTTATCTCTATTTCTACGAAGTCCATAGGGTTCCACAGGACTCCCGCCCTGTCGCACCTGTGCTGCAGATGGGCTTTACTCTGGTCACCGGTTTTTCCGTCTCCCTCTGGTGAGAATGTGATTCTTGTGTGTGTCCAGATCTTTCTTCTCTCTCTTCCTCCTCCTCCTCCTCCGGCCTATGGCTTGGTACGTAACTGAGATGCCTTAGCTCGGGGGCGGGGTATAGGAGGAATGGGACCCTAGTGCATCCTGGGAGGCTGAAAACTTAACTCTATGGTGCCCGATGCCTGACGTCATCACCTATACCCCAAGGTATCCTGTGGAACCCTATGGACTACGTCGAAATTAGAGATAACAAAGGTAAGTTCTTACCATATCTCATATTATTTTGGGAATTGGGCACGTGTGTTTATTGTAATTATTATATGATGTATGTTTTATATTTGTTGTATACACAGAGAGCGCTTAATTGTTGTTCTTTTGAAAAAAAAAATCTCTCTCTCTCTCTCTCTCTCTCTCTCTCTCTCTCTCTCTCGTGTTGCTGATCTGGAGACTTTTTAACAGCAGTGTAAAGGCGCATTCTCATATCCACTACACAATAAATTGAACGATATTGTTATTGTTCATCGTCCACGATATCGTGCAGTGGATATGCCATCAACGACCAGCGATGCGCCCTCCCGCTGGTCGTTGACTTCATCTTTCATCACCCATACTTGCAGGGCAACCTGACGATATTGTCAGGTTCTGCAAGTACAGGGATGAGAGTGGGTGACGTTCCTGAACGATATATATCGTTCAGTGTGGGTGCCAATGTCATTAATGACCTTGAGCACATCACTGCCGGGGAACACTTGAGATGATATCGCTCATGGAGCATATATTCTAGTGGATACCCGCCTTTAGGCTGTACAAATCTGTAACATAAATTTATAATATGTTGAATTCTTTTGCACTTGGCAAAATTGAGCCAGTGTTTTGCGTTTCTGCTGGTTAAAATTGGTATTTCTGTAGTGGCTTCCTTATGCAGACAGTGATAACCTTCTCACTTCCTAATCTGCAGTCAGAGATACAGGGGCTTGTCCACATTTTGACATGTCCTTCAGCAGAATGCCATAATGCACTGTGAACATAAGGCTTTTTCCAGTCCCCTTCAGTAGAGCTGTAGAGGATAGAATGGAGTCCTCCTGCCCTTGGAGCTGCAGTGCAGGATGTCTCTCATCTGGGTGTGGATCACTAGGTCTACTAATAAAAAGGTAGACAATACAAGTTAGACAGGCAATAGGTCGATAGGGTCTGTAGGTCCACTAATAAGAAGGTGACAGGGACAGAAAGTCGACACATGGTTTTTGTTTTCTAGCCATAATCTTCACCCTAACCCTTAACCTCCCCCTGGTGCCTAACTCTAACCCTCCCTCCTGGTGCCTAAACGTCGGGGGCAGGTGTCTAACCCTAACCGTCGGAGTAAGTGTCTAGCTCTAAAAAATGTGTCGACCTTCTGTCCCTGATGACCTATTGCCTGTCTAACTTGTATTGTCTACCTAAACATTGTCTACCTTTTTACTGTAGACCTAATGACCGGATCCCCTCTCACCTCTAGGTAAGTGTAGGGCTGGAGGTATGGAGCCACTCTTAGCACATCTTACATGGGAGCAGCTCAGAAGGAGGAGGGACAGAATCACAAAGTAGATTCCCTTTAAAATCTATAAATATTTTATTTTCCAGAAAACATGAAGAATAAGCCAGAAAGGAGTTCTGCTGACACCACAGGGCAACTTCTCCATAAGGAAGTCTTTGGCTCCTCAAGTAGATGTTTTCATGACAGGTAACAGTGTCTGTATGGCACTTCTTCTGGGACTAGGGCCATAATTGTCTCGCATATAAGATGCACATTAATAGGCTTCATACCTAATAACTGTCAGCATGTAAACCACAGTATATTATACTGTTCCGTCCCCCCCACCCCCCCAGCACTTTCCATTATGCTTTGTCCCCTTGCTGCTGTCTGCACAAGCTTTTGACCTCAGAATAACCTCCATCAGTGGATCCAATACTTTCTAGAATCACGGCATCCTTGTATTTCAGCATTTTTTCCACGGCATGCATAGGCTAAAAGTTTCTTATTGAGGAATTCAGCAAAAATTATTAAATTAAGTAAATTGTGTTTCCTTGTCATCCTTAGGTTTACTCATATGGTGGTGGACAGGGTTGCACTTATTTTTGTCAACCTATTTTATGACTGACAGCCACCAGCACTAGTTTTGCCTATCACATGGTTCATAAATAATTTGATTAGGTCCCAGACCACTAACCCGCGGCACTCAGTTTGGGAACAACTGCTCTAACTCCTATATCCTGTTATGCATTTACTTGTCACGGCCTGGTAATTAGTACTCCCATATACAGTGGGGATGTAGTATGGAAGCAGTTGGAAGCCAACGGTCTAAATGCCTACCGCCGGCTTCCAGACTACTTAATCCCGGCGAGGGTTGAATGACAGCCGTCTAAATCTAGACACCTGTCATTTTACCGACGCCGGGAGACCGGCGCCCGGCATTCCGATCGAAGTGATGCCGGGCGCTGTAGCGGACAGCCGTGGGGGGGGGAGGGTTAGGTTTAGGCACCCCCGGGGAAGGTATGGGTTAGGCACCCTACCGGGGGACTTAAGTTTAGGCAGAGGGGAAGGCGGGGGTTAGGGTTAGGCACAGGAGGGGGAGGTTGAGGAGGGTTGAGTTAGGTTAGTTGATACCTTTAGGACGATCAGGATTTCCTCCTTTGTCGGGCAGCCACTGACGGGAATTGAACCGCCGGCAGTAATACATATTACACCTATACAGTGCAGTAACTCTGTACGAGCCATCCTTTCACCAGGGTTCCGCAGTTCTAGCCTCTGGCACACTGTACCTGCGATGCCTATTCACTGGGACAGGTAGTAATGATTCCTAGCAGGTATATTGCATCGGGTGCTTTCTCTACGTATTGCAAACACTAAAACAGAGGCGGGGATAAGATCCATGATTTAGTCAACATGGAGATCTGTTACTGGGTTTTGTTTAGCCCTAGTCATAAGGAAGAATACATATATTAATAGGAGTACCCTGGTATCAATTAGTGGCCCTTCAACTTGCTCAACAAACTCACCAAACCTGATGTTGCAGACTATTGGTGACAGTGTTTATATTTCCATATGATTTCAGCCCTGTTATGAAAGAAATGTTTAAGACTCCGTTTTGGGATCACAAATACATACACAGGACTCCGAAGTGCGATGGGAAAATCGGTGAGTAATATTCTTTGTTCTGTCTTCACAAATAAAAACAATTAAAACATGTTTTTATTGCCCCCAAAATATGATGACATAATCCTGTGTCTTTCAGAAATCTGTGATAGTTTATTTTGCACACCAAAGTTGATCAGGGTAAGTTTGTTTCCTAACTTCAGTTCTTTGTCAGGTTGTATATAAGCTGGCCAGGGTGGATGCATGTACACATGCTGAATAATTATCTGATGTCACTATTTGAACAGTTTATTATTTGTGGGAGTAGTGGCTGCAGTCATTTGTTTTCATTCTTAGTTATCATTTTTTTTATTATTAACGTTTGTCTATTTTTCACGTATGAGAGTTTTGTAAATAAGTGTTTGTTTAGCTTAATGTCTGAAAGTAACCTTTCTATCATCTACCACTGGAAATAACATTCCCATCTGTCTACTTCAGGCAATTATTTTAGCCAGAAAATGGCGGCAGAAAAGGATTGATGGAACTTGGTTGTCCTTCAACCAAGTTCGATCAATCCTTTCGCCTCTTCATGACTAAAGCTGCCAACACACATAGCGATTTTTTTTTTACCCGATTTGGCCGATTTTAACGAATCCTGAGGACAAATCGTGTAAAAATATGGCCAAATCGTGACTTTCCACTCATGATCACGATATTGTTGCGTGTCCCCGCTCGTCGTACCTCGCATCTTCAGATCTGCCGTGCTGTAGGGCAGATTTTCCAATCTGGGACACAATGCACTGGATGCACGATAGATCTTAAGTCAGATTGGAATTTTTTACTCCAGATCGTGACCACGACTGCCGGGGAGCTGCCTGGGGAGAGTTCAGGGGAAATCGTAAACATTGTGGGATTGAGAACACATCGCTATGTGTGTGGGCACCTTAAGCCAAACTTCAGATGTGTGTGATGCTTTAGACTTACAATAGCAAAATCATGTTTACATGAATCTAGTAGTTCTAACAGACAGAAGCAATCTATTTCAGACCTGCCCTCTGTATATACAATTTCTATTTTCACACCACCATACTGTATATATTATATTAATAATGACACAGAGCGGCGTTTTTCAACCACTGTGCCACGGCACACTAGTGTGCCTCAAGCGGTTGTCAAGTGTGCCGCGGCGGTCAGCTCAGCGCACTTGTACTGTAGTGTGTTTTATTCCTGTGGATGCCAATGTGTGTGTATTTTTTCTTATGTGGGAGCCAATGTGTGTTTTTTCATTGGTCATGCATGCCGCATTGCCGGATGGTGTGCCTTGGCAATTTTTTAAATCTTGTGTAGTGTGCCTCGAGTTAAAAAAGGTTGAAAATCACCGACCGAGGCATTAACTAGTTAAAAAGATAAATGATGAGAACAAACTGAGGTTATGCTGCAATGAAGTTATTGAAGTTATGGAGATCAGTGGACTTAGCAGAAGTTTATTTACAGCCTTTTTAACCACGGAGATTGTCATAAGATTTGATAATGGTGACCTTTGTATTTTAATGTCCTTTTTATAATCTGAGTCTTGTGGCATGAGCAGGTCCAAAACTAATCTGAGAAATGGTTTTTACTGTACAAAAATCATGTGTTTTTTTATTATTTTTTTCTTGTTAAGGACCAAACTCCAAGATGTATTTCAGAGAGTCTTGGTGCAGAAGCAGATTCAGATATGTCCTGGTCAAGTTCTTTAGCTACGCCACCGTCTCCAACCGTGATCATCGGTAAGTAGTATGGATAAATGGTCATCGTGCTTTTTATGGCTATGCAGGTCAAGAGGGATGCTGCTAAAATGTCTGTCTCCAGATGGTGGGTGAAGCTGGCAGGGTTAGACATTCCAGGCTATCGTGTGCTGGGCGAGCACATGCATTTTGAAGTGCACATATATGCAAAAATAAGATTCTGCTTCGAGGTACAAAGTTCAATGGATGGAGATGGCACATATATAGGTGCATTCCTTGGCTAGCCGGGCCTGTTTTGCCCATGTAATAAAAATAATTAAACACACAGAAGTGACTCCTGTAATAAAGAGAAGTCCCAGTGTCCCCGCACTCTCATGGTTAATTTAATATATAAATTAGGCTGGAATGAGCCATTTTTTTTTGTGTTTGGGGGAATCAAATCAGATGTTTTCATTTAATGGAGGAGTAATTCTAAAGTGGCGGCAGCGCTACTATGTACGTTTCCAGCTATCCCCCCTAATAGAATGCATAATATTTTATAGGGGCATTTCACAAAGCAGTGTATAGGTGTGCACCTATGTACGTACTGAAAGATAGGCACATTTTTAGTGTTCGAATTTCTTTGCTTGGTGGTCATACAGTTTTTGGTTGTTATCTTTTGTTTTATGTATATATGTGGATATATGTATTTATTTTATAAATAAAATAGTATCTTGGTGATGTGATCTCTTTAGTGGGATGACTGCTGAATAATAATTGCATAGTATTCTGTTTACATTACTGAAAATAAGGGGCCTGTCTCAGAGATGGATGGAGTTACACAGCTGCACGGAAGCGGCTATGCAAATCCGTCCATCTCGCATGCAAATGCAGAGGGAGGAGTCAGACACCTCCTTGCTGCATATGCGATACCAGCACTGGCACCGACGTCGCAGGCTGGGATCACCATGGTGACTGATGGTCGCTATGGTTGCTCCTTCGGTCATGCTGCAGGAGCTGAAGCAGCAGAAGTAAGTTTCACACATACCCTGTGTCTCTTTAGGACACCATATATTATTTTTGATTATCTCTGGTAGGAGCTTCTGGCCATTTTTTTTTTTTTTTTCGATTTATGCTGAATTATTGTAAAGAATTATCACACCTATGTATATACAGTTTGTATTCTTTGAACTCATTTGATCTGTACATCTAACTTTTAATTATTGACCTGTTCAGTGATGCACTGTGTTTAATGTTGGCATAAGAGGGGTTAATACGCCATCTTGGTGGTTTTTTTCCCTTCAAAAGCATGAGAATCATTTTTATGTGTCTCTCTGATTCTGAATATCCCCACTCAACACAGGATATGTGATTTGTTTTCTAGGAGTTTTTTTGATCTGTACATTTAACCACAATCACTGACTTCAATAGTGATACATTATGTATAACATTGGCATAAGAGGGGTTAATACGCCTTTTTGTTTGGTTTGTTTCCCTTATTATAAGCAAGAAAATCATTTTCATGTGTCTGATTCTGAATATTGCCACTGTTTACAGGTTCAAGCAATGTTCATATGAGTTGCAAATCTGTATCAATGAGAAATGGTGCTGGATTATGTACTTTGTATCAAACACTGAATATTTTGTTTTGAAGCTTGAAAGGCTATTTTTTCAATAAGTTAAGCATGTTGCAGAATCTAAAGTGTAATAAAGCAGCATATAACTCGAACTAGAGAGTGCATAAATTCCTTATAGTGACTCTACTAAGCAAATAATACTGCAGAGAAAATGACCCTTCATTTTCACATGATATTGGATTTTTGACCAATTCTAGGTCTATTGAAATTAAGTTATATCAGCATTTTATTCACACATGTACCTTTTATAATAGATGTATATATTTTCACATGTAGTTGGTGTGAATAAGAATTGAAGCTATCATGGTGCGATATGTATACATTTTTGTATAGCTTGTGTGATTAACCAGAACAACGCATGGTATATTTTTCTGTGATCTGACAATTAAATATCAGTGTGAATCATCACACGATCTGATATGTAGATCATCTAGATTATTTTTAGACTCTCTGGTTTTTATGACCTCATTACGGTACATGATTTAAATAAAAGTAGTTTTTTTTTCTACATATATATATATATATATATATATATATATATATATATATATATTTAATGTATGTGTAATCTTTCAAGTGTGCCCCAAAAAGTGTTTTTCTTTTTTTTTTTTTTTTAATACGGTGCCTAGTAACACAACAAGAGGCCAAGGAATCTGCGTCCGCCGACGTAGACCCTCTCCTCGTCCGTCCCTGGAAAACTGAGGCTACACGCCTCTGTTTTCGGTAACGTCGTCCAGGCATGCCCCCTAAACGCCGCAGCATGCTGCTGCTTGTTGGGGGTCTGCGAGCGCGATCGCAGGACCCATTCTGCACATGCGCAAAACCTTCAACATCGGAGATGAACGTTCATTTTTGGATTTTCTGAATCCAGCCCAGTGCTGGATACGCACTGGGCCAATCCTGACTCTTGGCCTCAGTAACTGACTCTGCGTCTAATATGGCCACACACTTATGTGGCCAAATGAGATTAGATCCAACCATTCGTAGCATGGGTCCAGCTGTGGCCACATAGTGACTGCACACATGTCAATAGCAGCAACTTTCCACCCAGTTTGTTTTTGCTTGGTGTCCGACATTGTGACATATACAGTGGCCAGCTTAAATATTCTGCTTTACATTTAGCTAAGACATTTATAGAGAAGCACAAACATACTCCTATTACTGCCCTCAACTGCCTCCCTTGTCCTCATCCTGCTGACTGTTTATGGGGCAGATTCAATTGCATTGGTAAAGCTCTTGGTTTAACGGCTGAAGCTATTCAATTTTTCTGCATTTTCACCACGTGGCAAGCCCGCAAGTAGCACTTGTTAACCCATAGATTCCGCGTTTAGTGCAGGGATGTATGGGCTTTCCCGCGTGTGAAGCCCCAGAAGATGCAGCTCCTGAGGCTGAGGAAAAATATGCCCTAAGTGCACCCTCTGGGGCTTATCGCTTGGGGATGCAGCTTCTGGTTGAATTGCTTGGGGCAGAGCAATTAGTATTGGGTAAATCTGTGGCTAATTAGCTCTGCCCCTATATGTAGTCTGAAGTATACACCTCCTGAACTAATGCAAGTACTTTGTTTTCTTTCTGTTAAGCCCAGGCTAATTACGAAGCTCCTAGACTGAGGACCTTTGATAAGAAAGATGCAGTGGTGAGTGGTGTGTCTTGCAGCATCTCTGGCTGCCTCTCCTCTTTCCTTCCTGACATATTTCTGGTACTGCGCTACCTCTTATTTCTGATCCGCCCCATGCAGAGACCTTACAAGCACTTTATAGAATGGACAAGTTCCTGCAACAAGAATGGTTTTTATGGATGCGGTGCCTAATATTTACATTGGACAGCTACAAAAGGGAAACGAGTTACTGCTATAATTATTTGGGGGTGTTCAGCAACCAAGAAATGGGTTTTTACATGGCTAAAGGTTCAAATGGTCGACACGTGTTTTTGTTTTGTAATTTTGTCTTTGTAATTTATCCCTAACCCTCCCCCTGATGCCTAAATCTCCCCTTAGTACCTAAACCTATCCCTCGCTTTCAAGTCAAACCCTAATCGTGCCCTCCATCAGGCTAACCCTAAACCTAACCTTAAATATGGTGAAAAATAATGTAAAACTATGTGTTGGAAATTTTTGCACCAGCCATTTTTGTGCCACCCATTTTTACATATCGACCTATTGACTATCTTCTATTGGATACCACCGCAAGAGCACCTTTTTAAAGTTTTTGTTTTAAATTAACTTCCTGTTTTAACATTCTACCTTTTTTAAACCATGTGGTGGTCAGACATTGTACCTCTGTAATCCCAGCTGTTCTTGTTAGATTGTGCAGAGTCTCTTCTCCAAGCTGGATAATGCAGTGCAGACCGTCCCTTTAGCTCCACCAGCGGATACAAAGGTTGACAATGACACACATACAAAGACTGTTGGTGAGTACTTGGGCAGTAGGGAGATAATTGTAATGCTTTAGTTACATTGTTAATATGGGGAGTAAACAAAGGGGTGTGGGCAAGGTTAAAGGTCAGACATTCAACTTTAGATGAAGGATTGAATCCATCCAGACATCATTAGTGCAGAATATATTAATACTGAAGAGAACTGAAAGGACCTGGTCCTCCCGGAAGTTCGCATATCAAAATAGCGACTAGTTTCAGGCATTGGTAGAGGGGTATCAGTGGGAGACACCCTGATCTCATTTTCCGTTTGTGTAATGTTTGAGTGTGTGATAATGAAAGCGATGTGTTTTACCCGATCTGGCAGAGTCCGACACATCGGAACGACAGATCGGGTAAAAAATGGCCAAATCGTGAGTCCCCACTCACAATCACGATGCGACGCGTGCCCCCGCAGGTCGCACATCACATCGTCAGATCTGCTATGCTGTACGGCAGATCTGACAATTTAGGAAACAATGCACGATAAAAAAAAAGTCTGGCTGCAGGAGATCGTATGAAGATTGGACAGCAGATCGTGTGCTGAGCTGCCGGGGAGTGTTTCAAGGGAAATCGGACACATCGTCGGATTGTAAGTATATCGGTATGTGTGTGGGCACCTTAAAGTAGCTAATTTACTTTTTCGAAGGACCTATTAATGACTCTGCTTACAGTTGTGAAAAAAAATTACAGTGCAGGTCAAACATGCTTTGACATATTGAAAGTAATTATTAGCTTTAGTCAAAAATGTACACATTAGTGTAAATGGAAAATGTTTTATTAAATTTTTCTAGCAGAATCAAACAATGCAGAGAAAAGGTACATACAGCATGGCTTATTACTTGGAGAGGGGAGAGGTGTTGGCAGAACAGGTAGAACCTGCTGCATAAACTGACCTATAGAATCCCAATAAAATGTATATGTATTGAATGTGGTGGCTGATATGCTTCCTTTAGAGTCCATATAATAACCGTTGCTTACATGATCATTACATGAATTCGGAGGGAAGTATGCTGGATGATGTCATTTAACACCTTAAATGCAGATCTCCCTCATCCTGGGTAAAAAAAAAAAAAAATAGTCTCCACGTTCTGAGTCATGTGTGCAGGGAAGGGAAGCCTGTTTCTGATCTTATCTCTGGCACCGAGCATGGGGCTGGTGCAAGTGCCGATACTAATGGTGACTGTTTCCACTGCTGATCAGTGGAGAATCCATAACAGAAAAAATTTAGTCTTTTTATTGGAGTGCACAACTAACAGACCTGCGTTTCGCTGTTGCTTTCTCATATGACATCGATGTTAGCTGTACCTAGGGAAACGATGGGCTGTGGGAAAGATGTACTAAGCCGTGGAGAGAGAGAAAGTACCAACCAATCAGCTCCTAATTGCCATTTTTCAAACAAAGTCCCGTATTCAATTAGAAGCGAAAAGCCGTGATCCGTGAAAAAGTATCACCGATTGCAACTTTTCGCCAGGCGGAAACTTATCTCTGTATTCAATTGCAAACCCTTTTTTCGCGTATGAGAAAACGCAATGCAGTGTAATAGTCAAAAAAGATGTGCCTATGAATAGGTGGAGAAAAGAAGTGCAAAATCGCTATTTTGCGGTGCAAAGGTGGGGAAACCACTCAGCACCCTTGAGACAGCCCCCCAAAGGATTACTGCATCAAAAAAACCCTAAAAAAAAAAAAAAAAAGGTGAGGAACACCCCAAAATAGCACTTTCAAAATGGGGGCGAAAAAGTGCAAAGTGGGGGTACAAGCTTAAAAACTAGCGAAATAGACTTTTGGGGGGTCTTCAAGTATGGGTGAGGTGTCTTTTGGATTGCAGGTGTTTGCTTAAGGTGCGTTTTTTATAACTTCACTTTAGCGACTTTTAAATATGCTAGCACCCATTTTCTAGTACCCCAAATTTGACAGAACTTATTTTCGCCAAAAAAAACTGCTTTATGCCATTCTTCACCACTAGTGCAAAGGCGCTAATTAGAGGCAGTTGTACCAACTTAAGTACCCCAAACAGTTTTTAATTAGGGCTAATCGGGCACTACTATATTGATCCCCAATGTTTCTGCTTCTTTTTGGGGGGGTTCAGGCTGATTTCCCCCTTAACTGACGCCACTTTTCGCCTGTTTTGATTCGCGCGTCTCAGTTTTTGCGTCTTTTGGAATTGAATAGGGCGAATCGCGACTATGCACGCGATAGGTTTCCACGGCTAAAATATGTGATGTAGGTGAAAAGTCTGGCAGGTGAAACTTTATCGCGTATGCGAAACTAATTGAATACGGGAACAAAGGTTGAACTAATTAAACTAACAGAGGAGGGGCAGAGAGACAGGAGTGACACAGATGAGGTAGACCGTGAGGAAGGAGCATGGTGGATTGGGTTAGGATGAGACCTGGATGGCTTTGGTGAAGTTGTGGCTTTTGAAAGCACGTTTAAAGATTTGTAGAGAGGTGGAGAGTGTGATAGAGAGTGAGAGTATTCTATAGGTAGGGAGCAGCACGGGCAAAATCATGTAGTAGTGGCAGGACTGAGAAAGGTATTAAATGTGGTTTGAAGAAAAGGGACAAGTCAAGGATAATTCTAAGACTGCGCACTTGGAAGCTAGAGGAGATGGCTGTGCCGTCAATAGATTATGAAATTGTGGGAATTGAGATCATGCAAGAGGGTGATCAGCTCAGTCTTAGATATGTTAGGTTTAAGAAAGAGCTGGGACATCCAGGAAGAGATAGCAGAGAGACGGTTGGAGATACGAGAGAGACAAGAGGTCAGGGGAGGAGAGATATTAGAGTCCAAAGGAGCCGATTAGTTCACCTAAAGAGGATGTATAGAGGAAGAAAAGGAGAGGTCCAGGAAAGATGTGGGAGGAGTCATGAGAGGAGATAGGAGTGGTCAGTGAGGTAGGAGGCCAACCAGGAGAGGGCAGTATCACATAGACCAAGGGAGTGAAGGCTTTGCATGAGGAGAAGGTGGTCCACTGTGTCAAAAGCAGCAGACAGGTAGAGGAGAATGAGCAGAGAGTAGTGGCCCTTGGATTTGGCAGCAAGGAGGTCATTGCTGACTTTTGTGAGGACAGTTTCAGTGGAGTGGAGGGGACAGAAGCCAGACTGGAATGGAAAGACAGACGGTTATAAATCATACGCTTAAGGAGTTTAGAGGTAAAAGGAAGGAGAGTGAGTAGTTGGAGAGAGAGTTAGGATCAAGGGTAATTTTTTTTTTTTTTTTTTTTAAGAATGGGGGAGACGAGGGCATGCTTAAATGCAAAAGGGGCAGTACCAGATGAGTGGAAAATATTGAAGAGGTGGGCAAGATGGGAACAGGCATAATGACAACTTAATTATTGCCGTAAGAGATTCAGGGGGAGAGTGATAAACTACCAACCAATCAGCTCCTAACTGTTATTTTTAAAATACAGCCTGTAGCATGACAGGAGCTGATTGCTTGGTAGTTTGTCACTTTCCAGAGCTTAGCACATCTCCCCCTCAATGTTGGTACATTAACCTGAATATATGCGTCTGTATCACGCTAGCAGCCCAGTTTTTCTGGGTAATTTATGCAACTATATCCATCATGGTGAAACCACAACAGGAATTCTAGCAATGTAGTATTGCTATACTCCTAACCCCAAAGAGGGTGCATCCGTTATGTGTTATAGTACAAGAGAGACTAAAAATAATGGAGTAGTCATTGTATGACTCTTAAGTATAGTCTTTGTAAAACTGCACTTATAACTGGCTTATATAATAGGAGCTGTGGGAAAAGTGGATCATATAGAGCTGTTGAGGCATTATGGTGACAATAGATTGTTGCAGTAACATTTGTTACAATTGCATGAGCTGTAATGAGGGACACTAGTCAATGGGGTGTGATTTTTAAATCTCTTAAAAATATCTCTTTGAATATGAACCTATGGGGTAATTCTATTTAATATTATGTGTGAATCTTTTTGACATTTGATATTTTAAGTTGTCACATTTTAGATAACCCACACAGAGATACATAAACCTCCCTAAACATAAATCTCAGGGCTAATCATTAATAACTGACATATTGCTCTATTTGGGGTATGACATTATCACGACTATAATATAACTGTAAGGCATTGTGACAAGGCTTAGCTTCATTTTATCTTTCATTCCTTTTTTTTCTTTCATGTTAATGACTTAAAATATAACACCATACATTGTGTCAAACTTAAGGGGTTAACTTTAACCCCTAAGGGTTAATGTTAAACCGGAGGGAGATACTGACAGTAGCTAGAAAAGCAGACCACAATGTATGATGATGCATTGCTAAAGAAAAAAAAAAAAAAAAAATGAACTGCCATGCTGTAGTGAAAAATAATGCAATGTCCGAGACTAGCTGTATACAGGTGAAGTTTATTGGGCTAGGCCATGCTCATCATTAGTAACCTATCGCGTGTTCTCCTCTTTATCCTGTTATAGGTGACTCGGCAGCACCTGATGATAAAACTGATAACTGTGAAACAATATCTACTGATTCCCCAAAGGCACAACAAGAGAACGCTGTTCTGAATGCAGTCCAAAATAAAGATGGTTGCCAAGGAGTTGGAACTATGATTGATGGGATGGAGGACGTCTTGTCCATCTTTTTCAGTGAAAAGCCATCAGGACGGCGGAAAGTAAATATTGATCGGCGCATTAAGAGAAGAAATAGAGCAGAAAGTCGTGCACTCCAAAGCAATGCTCTAGTGCTAGGAAACATTGAGGAGCAAAATGTATTACTATCATTGGAGAATCAGGAATACAGCAAGTGCAGGCAAGGCAATGACCAGGAAACCTCTACTAGAGATTTATCTTCATCATATGACTGGTCTCCGCTTAACCTACCTGACTTTAACACTACACAGGTGGAGAACTTACCTATTGAAATGGTGGGTTATGGCTGTGCAAACAATCCAACGTGCAGAAATTCACATACACAAAGGCACGGCTGCACATCCGGAGCACCCGGCACTGGAACGGTCATGTCTGACCTATGTGGCCAGGAAAGGTGCGTCTCAAACACTTTTCAAAACACGCAGCATGTAAAAGGTCCTGACATAGACCCTGCTTGCAGAGATACAAGTGACGTTCTACATTCAGACAGGCTTGTTTCAGGTGATCGGTCATCCTCCAGTGCAGCAAACAATGACAATCTTTGGAAACGTAATGGTACAGCCAACAAAGCTAAAACTGTGCTTTCTACACGGAAAAGACAAACAAAGTTTTTATACAGCTTAAACAGTGAAATAAGTGGTCACGATGGTGAATGTGTAAGAGACATGGATGGGACCTCATACCATGAAATACCTGATGCCCAAATCAGAGGAAGCCAAAGTATGTATCATTCATTCATATAGCCCATGGCATGAAAGAGAACATGGTGATATAACGTTTGTATCTTTTAGAAGAGGAGTAGAAGGTAATAGCACCATCTCCCAGGTACAAGGGTTCATCCTCTGAAGCTGCGTGTGCTATTTTCTCATAGCTGAGGAACTAATTTCTCCTAAAAGCTTGGGGGGGTGTATAAAAGATCGACAGTAAAAAGGTCAACAATGAATATGTTGGCACCAAATGGTCGACATGCACTATCTGTATATCCTCTCCTGCACATCAGTGTGTGTATCCTATTATCACTTTGGCTAGGCTGGATAAAACCGCTGTCAGCATCAACATTTTGCAAAAATAATGGGTGAAGTTTACAGTTTCAACACGTATACTGTATATGGCTCATAGCATGATCCTGTTGCATCAGTTGGAATTTATAAAGATATGAAATGATAGCAATTTCTAAGACTATATAGGGACTATTATTTGATACTGAACAAGGACAACCTTAAGTTACAGAGAGAATTTCATATTCTCTCGGGGCTTTCTTTCAAAGATCATGATTGTAATGTCTTATTGCTTTTTTTCATTCATAGTTTGCATATTAAAATAACTAAGATGTAATGAGACACATACTAAATTTTAACTCAAAATGTTCTGTCTCTTACATACAACCAGAGTTGTTGCACTTTGCATGTTTACTGTAGTGTTCAGAACCCTTTGCTGGGTACACTGCCAGGTCTGTGCAGGGAAATGGAGCATATGTGGTCACTAGGGATATATATGAAGCCCCACAGGGCACCCTTGTGCTGCTTTCCTTCGTGTGTTCGCCTTTACTGACTGGCTACGTACAGAGGGCCTGATTCTAACCCGGTCACAAGCGCTGAGCGCTCGCAACCAGGTCGATGGTGGCCCAGAGCGCATGCGCACGAAGGAGCCGGCTCCGTCATGCGCATGCGCGAGACCCGGATAGCGACGGGCAAGCCGTCGCTCCGGGTCTCGTACCAAAGGGGGCGTGCTGTCAATGTTGAGTGACAGCATGCCCCCTTTGGTGGGCGGGCCGGGGGAGTGGCTGCCCAAACGGAGGCGTTCCCATGTGAACTGACGACATGAGTGATGTCAGCGGGAGAGATTTCGGCTCTGTTAGAGCCGAAATCTCTCTGGAGCTTGCGGCAACGAGACCCTACCACAAGGGTCTCGTCGCAAGCCCGATGGTCAAGACCATCGCGACCATCTTCCTGGCCGCTCGCTATAGCTGTGGGTGGTCACCCACAGCTATGCGAGCGGCCAGGATGCCGTTCAAAAAAAAATAGCCCGGCCCTGATTCAGAGCGAGCGCTCTGTCAGAGCGTCCGGCTCTGAATCAGGGCCAGAGATCCTACTGTACTTTGGCACATTTCATATGCTTTCCCCTTAGAAAACACTGGATACAGTTGAGTCACATTAACACCTTATGCCTTGCATTACTCAACCCTTTCCAAATGAATCATGCCAGTCAGGCGTATGTATATATTTTACAGGAGTCTTTACAGATGTTCATGTTGTATGTATTATAAATGTTGTGTTTGTGCTTACATATTGGGGTCAATTCAATTAGGTGTGAATTGCGAGTAGAGAGTTTGTTGTCATGAAACTCAATAACTTTGCACGAATGCAGCGGTGCTTTGTGAAATGATTGCCAAATGCGATGTGAGAGAAGTGTATGAAAAAGTGGGGAGACCATCCTGGACCCCCGAAATTGATAATTTTGATAGCAGGACCATATAGAAGGCTGTTTGTGGGCATTAGGAAAGTACTGTAGGTTTTTAAGGGATATCCTGACAGCCACATACCGACATGGGACTAAAGATAGGCGTCGAAATCCCGACACCCAGAATGCCGAACGAAGGTAAGCCGGTGTCTTAGCGTGTAGCCGCCTAAGCGTTAGGTACCCCTGCGGGACTTAAGGTTAGACACCACCCCCGGGAGGGTTATGTAGGGAAAGGGGGGGGTTAGGGTTAGGCACCCCCCCGGGAGGGTTAGGTTTAGGGTGCGTGGAGGGGGGTTAGGATTGGGCACTAACGGGGGGAGGTTAGGATTGGGCACTAACGGGGGGAGGTTAGGATTGGGCACTAACGGGGGGAGGTTAGGGTTAGGCACACCTATGGGAGGGTTGGGGGGGTGGAGGGGAGGGGAGGATTAGACTACCTGATGCAGTCGGGATTCCGACCCGTCTGGCTGCCGCTGTCTGTATGTGATCCGGCGGCTAAACAGCCGCTGACATTACATACCGATTCCATTTTCAATGGTGTCAAGTGGCTGATTTTGTGTTTTTGTTTTGTTTTTTAAACAGCAAAAAAGATATATATTTTTTTTGTTTAATCTCAAACTAATTAAACGAATATGGGAAAAAAAAGTAAAGAAAAAGGAGATTTTGGGGTACTTCAAGGGCACTTTGAAAAATTGTAAAAACCAAAAAAACTATTTTTCAATAATAAAAAAATACTGTAAATTTGGGGTGCCTAAATTAACATAAAATTTGATTTTGAGGATTTTATTTTTTTATTTTAACCCCCCCCCCCCCCTCCCCAAAAAAAGACATGTAATTATTGGACTAATTAAGCTAATTGGAAAATTTCAGGTGCCTAATTAGTCATTAGGGAGGGGTGTCCAAGGGGTTCAACATGGTGTACTGACATTTTAACCTTTAAAGATTTTCCTTTCCACCTGTCACCCTCAGGGAAGTGCGAATGGAAAAATGCGAATTCACTCTGAATGGTTCAGTGTTTAATAGCTAATTGGATTGCAAAATTAATTCTCTGTGCGAATTCAAAGAGAAAATGGCTAAACTGGTTTAAACAAAAAAAATAACTATTTTTTTTTTTTTCAACCCTGTATACAGTATGAATTTTTATTTATTTTTCTATTGCTGTTTCATTAACTGTTGCATTTCACCGTATAATGGGTTTCATTATCCTTCTCTTATTTTCTTTTTTTTCTCAGAAGCATTGTACTTGGAGAATACAACATGTACACATAGCCAGCCAGAAGTAAAATTATTTGGAATGGAAAGTAGCGAGGACTTTAAAAATGACAATGTTTCCTTCCGAGAAATGGACGAAAAACTCTTGGACATAAATCGGACCAATAAACGGGCAAATGTTAAGGATACAGCAACAACCTGTGATAATACATTGTGTGTGAAGCCAAACTCTACAACCACTTCTGGTGACCTTGCTAGAAAGCTGCCGGTGACAGAAACCCTCAGCATCCCAGCAGCTGATGATATCTTGTGCAATAATGCAGTACAACCCACTAACGTTGTATTAGCGCACAACTGGACCAATGAAAGTGTCCTGAGTTCGGATGTGACTGGTGTTCTGGATATAAATGATGACACTAAGTGGAGACCTGAAAGCTCAAGCTGCAAAGTTGCTGCCTCTAAGTACACAGCACAAGCCAGAAGCTCTGAGCTAAGCCTTTCAAAAAGCGATTTTGATTCTGTTAACAAAACATGTAACCCTTTATATACGACAAATGTTCAAGATTTTCGAGGTTTCAAACAAGCATGTAATGTGAAAATGCACATTTCAGAGGAAAATGTAAGAAAAGGAGACCCATTATTTAATGAAGAATCGTCATCTCTGTGTCGTTCTCGTCTCATTGCAGACAATATTGTAGAGGGCAAAGATCTTTTAGAGGTCACAACCTGTTGTAATAGTATTGCTTCAGCAATGACATTTAAAGGATTCAAAACGGCATCACATAAGGACATAATAATTGCAGAGAGCAAAATTGCTGCTGGAAGTCTCTTATTTAAAGATATTGAAGATACGATTGATCATAACCCATCTAAGGGACGCAAAACAAACCTGTTCGATCTGTTCCCTAAGCCAGCCAACACAAAGCCTGGCCAGGATGAAACCACAAACAGAACAGAAATTAATATTTCAAAGAATTTGGGCAAGATGCCATATGGGGAAGTAAAAGAGGAAAATCAAAAATTAAATATTGCACATTCATCCAAACAACCACCTTCAGCAGATGGTGAAACAAATTCTGACCTAAATGACCAAAGTAAGATTTTGTCATCTGAAACTATTCAAAACCTCAAGAAAAATGCAGCCTGTGACATGAACTGTGCTCCTGCTGAGAGAAACCAGATAAACTTGCTCGGTGTATCTGCTAAAATACAGTCTCATTTCTGCGACATCTTGACAGAAAGCCAAAAAGCTGAAGTCAATGAACTCTCTTCTATCCTAGAGAATGCGGACAGTCAGTTCGACTTTACGCAAGTTAGGAAGGTGAATATACGGGCATTAAATAGAGAGAACCTTCAAAGTCCACAAGAGCGCATTAGTGAATCGCAGAAGCTCAATAATTCAGATGTTTGGAAAGATGTGGACTTCAATGATAGTTTCGCTACTGAAGGAGAAAATATAGATAACAAGGCTTCTGTTGTCAAATTGGCTTCTGAAAGTTACTATGACACTGACGCAAGTGCTTGTGGCTCCACATATGCTGAAGCTGTACCGTGTTCATTGTTCAAACAAAATAAAGGAACATACGGAGGATTTAACTTGGCAAGTGGTAAATCTATTAACATTGCTGATGAAGGTTTGGCCAAGGCTATTAAGTTATTTAGTGATTTAGATGAAATACCTCCGTTATCTTCTCACCTGCCAGAAGATAGCAGCAAAAGAACACCAGAGCCAAATTCTATATCCGTTTCTGAATCTATCGATGTTCTGCATGTCAATATAGATAGCCGTGCTGATACACAGACTGTTAAAGGAATATCACAAAGTATAAACCCTGGCGTTCTAGAATCCTGTCCAGAAATCAAGGAAAAGGGTTTACTTCACAATGAACGCTCAGATAGGGAACAACATGTGCTTAACAGGGAACAATCATCATGTTTCCAAAAGTTAAATTTCCCTGAGATGAACAATGACTTATATGGTACAAGTGATGATGGCAGTTGTTCAGCATTAGGAGCAGAGTGTGTTCCCAATTGTGATGGTATAGCCAGTGGTTATGGAAAACTTGCTTCTGCTGCATGTTTCTCAGCACTGCCAGTTGGGTTTGCTACTGGCAGAGGAAAGCTCATTAACATTAATAAAGCCTCTTTAGAGAAAGCAAGAACTTTGTTTAATGATATATTGGAGCCATCTGATAAAGGTGAAGACCATTGCAACACACACACAGTACATGGATCTTCAAACTCTCTTATTAAACCAAATTCAGCCATAGTTCTTCCCAGTGACAAAGAGAAGGGAACACACAACTCCGCTCTTGACCAGCCTCCAGTTGGCTTTAGTGCAGCAAGTGATAAAGCTGCAATAGCTTCTAATGATTCTCTCCAGGGAGAAAGGGAAATGTTTAGAAATATGTCTAGAAAAGAAGTGAATAAAAATGCAGGCTTGTCTCAGGAAGATGTTTCAATCCCAAAGATGGCGTTTTTCAGCACTGCAGGTGGTAAACCTGTACAGCTCTCCGATGAGTCTTTGCAGAGAGCACGGGAAATGTTTGCTGAAATAGATGACATGCAAAAACCTGGGATTGGCTGGGCTGCTTCTACAGTGGGGCAGTGTCCTGAAGAGAAGATCAATCCCTGCTTCCTGAATTCCAGCAGCGTGCAAGACCTACAAAGAAATTCTATGCATGAAATAAAAATGGATGTTGAGCTGCCTCCGCTGGGGCTCAGTACAGCGAGTGTTAAAATTGTAGCAGTCTCTCGGAATGATCTGCAGGTTACCGCTGACCCATGTACAGAAGGTGTATCTGGTATACCCCCTTTAGGATATTTAGCTGATAAAGAAGTGGTTGGCGAGTTAAGCTTGCCTAAGTTAAATATTCCCATCTCCAAGATTACCTTTAACACTGCAGGTGGTAAACCTGTTCATCTGTCACATGAGTCATTAAAGAAAGCTCGGGAAATGTTTGCTGACCTGGGTGATGTGGATGGTCAGAAGAAACGTGGTTCTTCAATCATGCAAAGTGGAGAAGGGAAGATCAAATCCAGCTCCCGAAATACCAGTAGCTGGCATGATGTACAGAAAATAGTAGAACCTGCCTTTAACCTGCCTCCACTAGGTTTCAGTACAGCAAGTGGCAAAGCTGTAGCAGTCTCTCATGAGGCTCTCCAGAAATCAAGACTGATGTTTTCAGATTCTGGTGATACTGATTCAGTATCAGAGGTCAAACATAGATTTCTGTCCTGTCATGTTAACACTGGAAAAGTAGACCAAGAGTGTGGTGGTGTCTTGGACCCCTTGAAGTGCAACAAGAGAATTCAGACCAGCATAACAGAAGTCAACCCAGGAAAACTAGCTCTGAATCTGACCATTGCTGACCCATGTTCTGGAATGCTGTGTAGTGTACAGTCTTCCGGAAATATGGCTGATATTGAAGGGGTAAAAGAGGTATATTTGCACCAGCAAGAGATTCCTATCTCAGAGATGGCATATTTTACAACTGCACATGGTAACCCTGTTCATGTGTCTGATGAGGCTTTGAAAAAAGCTATGGAGATGTATGGGGAAATAGATGATGGAAAGATAGTAGATCAGCAACCTCATGCAACGGTCTGGCCAGGTTTGATAGTCAAGCAGCATGGCAAAGGAAAGATAAAGACCAGCTCCCTAAATAACAGCAACTTAGAAGTACAGAAACCTACTGAGCAAGCACAAGCCACATCTGGTGACCTGCCTACCCTTGCCTTCAGCACAGCAAGTGGAAAGACTGTAGCAGTCTCTGCCCATTCTCTCCAAAAAGCAAAGCTGATGTTTACAGATACTGATGATGCACCAGATACGGAGATTAAAGCTCAGAGTAAAGAGCAGGGGAGCATCTCAGCACAAGATGCATATCCAGTAAAGAAACCTGATATTAACAGATGTTTGTCTAGGAAACCAAACCCAACGGTTAGTTATAACACTGTGGTTAAGAATTCCAGTAACAACTCTGGAATACTAGTGGTGGAAAATGATTCCTTACCCAGGTTGCCATGTTTTAGCACCGCAGGCGGTAGGTCTGTGACAACATCTGAGGAGTCGTTGATGAAAGCTCGGGAGATGTTTTCTGAAATGGATATCTGCTCCTCACAGCATGGCAAACTTGAAGGCGCTCTAGATAACCATTCTAAAGGGTTATCGAAAAAGAAACCAGTAAGAGAGAAGGTGC
Source organism: Taudactylus pleione (assembly GCA_031769625.1). Taxonomy (NCBI): domain Eukaryota; kingdom Metazoa; phylum Chordata; class Amphibia; order Anura; family Myobatrachidae; genus Taudactylus; species Taudactylus pleione. The sequence goes on along the minus strand of JAUIMM010000042.1, from coordinate 9,021,895 downwards.
AAAAAACATCAGAAATAAAGTATTCACCAAATGCAGCTTCTAAAAATTCATTGGGATTCAGCACTGCAAGTGGGAAACAAGTGTCTGTTTCAGAAAGTGCACTGCAGAAAGTTAAGGGTTTATTTGACGAATTCAGTATTGTTGAAAGTTTACAGGAAACATTGAATACAAACCATGACTCTGCAAAGATGAATCTGCTTACACCTATTCCTAACAAACCTGAGCATATTGCAGACTCCATTACCAAGATCACCAACTTTCACACTGACATGACCAATCCTGTAGTAGGTGATGGTGTGAGCACTATGTCAGCAGGCTCCTGTGACGACCAAATGACAAGCATTCCACTGCCGATGCTTGGAAGGCACTCCACACCCTTCCATGAAGCTGGGGCAAGCATTCCGAGGAGGCTAAAATCAAATTTGTATTTGAAGTCATCACAAACGCCAGAAAATGATTTTGAATTAGAAGCGGCAGAAAGTGCTAAAGCTTTTATGGACGATGAAGAACTGACTGATGCCGAAATAAGGATTGATAAATTGTTTTTAAGTCCAGACAAGGCTCCAAATGTTAGAAATGGCAAAAGATTGAGGCCCGATGATGGAATCCCACGTGGTACGTGAACAATTCCTTTTATTTTTTTTCTGTTTTATCTTTAAGATTTGCCGATATTTATATTTCAAATGTGCACTTGTCATAGCTTTACCTATTTATTACCCTGACCGCTTTTTAGTGTGTATCCTATATCCTCATTTTGTCCTATAACCTGCAGAATGAGTACAACTCTCTCTCTAAGGTCCAATAATGGCAGCCATTTTTCTGAAATTTGAGCAGGTACTACTTATTGGCAGTATCTGACCAAGATGTTTATTCCTTTCTGTATTTTTACAGCCGACGAGAGACTATCAGCAAGCTTCTAAGTATGATACGTGCTTTAGTCTACAGGACAGTCCCCACCACAATAATGATGCAGCTCCGCTGCTGGACCTTGTGCGATAGGCCACCTAATGATAGCACCACAAACAATGGTGGTACTAACAGAACGATCATACTTTTAATTTCTCTTTTACCCATCCTGCATGATAGAACCTCTCTGATGTTTAAAGTCCACTGTCAAAAGGTATAGGGACGTTCTATAGAGAAAAGGAGGCTCCTCCCACCTTTCCATAACCCACCATTCCCAACCGGTTTACCCGAGTTCTTAAGTGCATTTAGCGCTGAAGGATTTGGGCCTGGCTTTTGCCTGATTAGCATCTCGACCTTTTTACTTACTATACGGAAAACTTTTACTCTCCTTCAATCTGGCTTTCAAATTAGTTTAATGAAACACTGCTGTTCTGATTGATCACACATTAGTAGGTCAATTCATTTAGGAGCAAGAGGGGTGAGTTTCTGTTGCAATGGGTTAGAAACATTGGCAACGGCAGCTGAACTTGTTCCCCTAGTGGCCCAATCTCGCCCCAGACTTGTGGGGTTTTTGTATGCAGTCCTATGGGGTCTGGAGCTACCTTAAGTGAGGCTTATAGCAGCATGGGCTTGCCGGGATGCGCAAATAGAATTGACCCCTTGGAATAGGTGACTCCCCTCTCAATTAGGGGGAGAGATCTTTTTTTTAGTGATTTTTTTTTTTTATTATATATTTATTTATTATTTTTCCCTTTTAGGTAAGCTCCCCTACCCCCACACACACTTGAGCCCTTGCTGTGCTTAGGATGAGTCACACTGGTTCTTGGCATAGAAGGGATTACATTTCTGAATTCTGTTCATCCTTCAGGTGAGGGTGATTTATTCCCTTTCTGACCCATTTTAATTTTTTTCAGTCTTTTGATTGTTGCCAATATGAGCCATTTCTTTTGGCCTATCTTGGACTTCAATACTGTAAATATACGGGGTGATTCATAATAGCATTGTGTGCTTGGAAATACAGATCTGTGTCTGTTTTCCAAGTTGGCTATTGGTGCGCATTTGCGCCAGTCTTATCCTTGATGCAACATCCATCCATTGAATACATACGAAATCAGTCAGATCTCTGCATCCACTCATGCTCAACCAACAATTCCGTCTATATGTCACGACATCGGAACACTTAGTTTAAGTGCAAATGCCCCTTCCTGATCCGAGCACTTTTCTTGTGCTAGAGTCCTCCCTAAGGGAATTTAACATAGTTTGTGATGGTTCTGGAAGCTTACCTTTGCAAACAGGCTCTCCATACTTCATCTACTCTTTCTTCTTCTTGATAAGATCCATGATCTGGTCCATTGTCTCCTTATTGTTTCGATCTCTGCTCATCAGTGCCTTTACTATAGAAAGAGTTCTGTTTCTCCCAGTTTCATTTTATCAGACTCTGGATATCTCTCCTGTAATGAGGAGATCTCCTGACTGATGGTTCCTTACCACTCGCTTATCTCAGGGTCCTCCAGTGTTTTATTCTCCAGTGTAAAGTAAAAAAACTCAGGGGGCTGGTTGTCAAATTTTTTTGGGGATACTCCGTCTTCTGAAACAATGGTCTCAGGAAGCCCTCTCCAGTCTGTCAGTCTTCTGGCATGCAGAGTGGCTTACTGTCCTCCTTTAGGAGCGAAGTTTTCTTGATGTGATGTATACTGTGGCAGTATATCGGTGCATCAGCTGTCCCTAAAAGCCAAGCAGTCTACTTCCCAAGCATTGCAGAAGGTCAGGGTGAGAAAGTTTTGGTGATTCTAGTTTGATCACATTATTCCTGGTACAAAGACCTGATGGACTCAGATGTCAACAGAACCCTGTGTTGTATGCCATCTGAACCAGGAGCCTGATTCAGAGCTGAACGCTCTGACCAGAGCGCTCGCTCTGAATCAGGACCCTCCTCCATGAAAATGAAGCGGCCTCCTGACCGCTCGTATAGCTGTGGGTGACAGCATATGCGACCCACAGCATATACGAGCGGTCAAAAAGATGGTCGCGATGGTCTTGACCATCGGACTTGCGACGGAGACCCTGCGGTATGGTCTCCCTGCCACAAGCCCTGGAGTGATTTTGGCTCTATCAGAGCCAAAATCACTCCCACTGACATCACTAGTGATGTCAGTGGGGCCGGCTTCAGACGGTAGGCGTTCCCATGGGAACGCCTCCATCTGGCAGGCACGCCCACCAAAGGGGGCGTGGTGTCAATCAACATCGACAGCACGCCCCCTTTGGTGCGAGACCTGGAGCGATGGAAAGCCCGTCGCTCCCCGGGTCTCGCCCATGCGCACGACGGAGCTCCCTCCGTCGTGCGCATGCTCAGTCGGGAACATCGACCCGCTTGCGAGCGTACTGCCGCTCGCGAGCGGGTCTGAATGACCCCCCAGGTCTGCTTTCTTAGGGTCTGTTCTTTCACCATACCTTCAAGCACGGCAGTTATGGCTTAATTCTAGCAAAAAGAGAAGTCTTTGGAATCGGTCATTTAAACCATGTTGTGGGTCCAGAAACTTAAATCCAATGCTACATCCTCCACCAACAGTTATTGGATTTATTCCAGCTTTCGCACCTTGGCAAAATGTGCCTATCCTTCATTCCTTAGTGCTTACAGAAGCACTTTGATATATTAGTCAGTTGGTGCGCAAACCAAATCTATAGGTTATTTTTTTTTTTTAAATCATCATTATCTTTCCTTCTGGTCACCACCTCTACTCGGAGTGTTTATATCTAGGTTTAGAATGGCATTACAGAACATTTCTAAATGCAGTAATTTGGCATTGTATGATTTATACTTGCTGTATAGAGGCAGTACTATTTACATAATTACTCTATAAGTACAGATATGAATCATTAATAAAATAGTTTGCCTTTGAAGTATATAAATTGGAAATGATTAATTAGCGTTCACACCACTTTATAAATGTTTCCACCTGCAGGAGAACCTCCAATCAAACGACAGCTTTTACCCGAGTTTGACAGATCATTAAACAATGAATCCAAATTGACTTTGAAGCCTCTGATCAGCAGTCCTGGTATGTTTTCATTGTTGTAAAACACTTTTGCATTCCTGAATTAACTATTTCAAAACCTACAGTAGTTCCATACGTAAATAGATAATTTACTGTCAGAAATATAATAACATCAAATACTACCGTGTTCTGATAATAAAAAAAAAACTTTTTTTATTAGCGATTTAATTAAATGACAGTGAAATATTTAGGTGTTTCATGGCACACATGTAATCATAGATGTAGTAGGTTGCACGAAGTTACCTGTAATCTGGAACTTTAACTAGTATTTTAAGTAAGCATAACTATGCGAATAAGGTACAGTAATTTCACCTACTTTGTTAATGGAAATTCAAAAACATTTTAAGGCTAAATAGCTTAAATTAAATGTAACTAAATATTCACTTCCTTTTTGTCATATCTTAAGGGGCATACACACTAGACGATAAAACGTAACGATATCGTTCATATCGTCTAGTATGTATGGTCCGAACGACCAACGATGTGCGCACTCTCGGGTCGTTAATGATATCGCCAGTCAGCTTTACATGCAGCCCAATCTGGGGATATCGTGAGCGATGCCAAGCTGCCGAACGCAGCATGACCCTGCTCCATGCCATCGTTTGTTGCTGGTCAGCATCGTCTAGTGTGTATGCGGCTTCAAACTACACATCTTCAGTATGTGATTTTGGGCCTGGTGCAGAGGCAGCTGCTACTATGAATTTATACTAATGCCGCAGCCGGCTGTCTACTGAGACGCCCAGCAGCTGCAATCTGCTGCAGTGCGTAAATAGTCACACCATCCAGCGGACATTAGAGCAATCCTGTGGTTTGTCAGAATGTCCGACAAGATGGGCCTCCGGCTATCTTCTGATGCAGTCCCTGACATGGACATGCCAGCCGATGAAATCCACCCCCGTCCATGAATGCCTATCACACGCACAGATTTAAAACGTCTGACACTTGCGCTCAATGTTTTAAATGCGTACACCTCCAATTCAAGCCTTTTATGCTATCGCAGCTTAGCATACATCTCCGTCTGTGAAGAATCTTAGAGTTGTTAGGATGTTACATTTCTGTCATTTTAGACAACAATTATTGCCCTACATCTCTGTAAAATGAGAATAGAAGGGTACCCTGCGCACTGGATGCTGGTAGTATGTATATAATATGTTCGCTGACAAGCAGTGTATACAATGTTGTGACCCCTGTTTTATAGCAACATAACAGGGTGTGAGGGAGGAACAATGGGGGTAAGGAAAAGTTTCCTCAGTGGATACAGAACTGAACAATGGTGACCTCTGGTCTGAGGTTTAATCAGTTCCTGTAGTATAGGAAAAAGTCACTGAATCATCCACAGAGCTGCTGGGCATCTGTGTTCCGTACAGTTTCTGTGTGTGTGCCGTGGTAAGTATAGTCTCCAGGTGGACGAATGGTGGTCACTACCCGGAGGGTAGAGTAAAGTTTAAACCGTACTTTAATGGTGTACAGTAAGCGAATTCCCGCTTACCTTCTGTGCGTTCTACCTGGTCCTGTTGCTGCTTGGGCTGCAAAATATGCGGTAGTGGATGGCAGTGTCGCCAATCAGGTGTGTAGGTGCCGTCTGCCTGAGAAGTGAACCGGTTGAAATTCTGCACCAGAGATGCTGCTGGCGGTTCTCTTTGTGGGAAAAGTAAAACTGCAGTTATGCTAATTTATTATGCATGCAGTAAAATATTATTGGTTTGGGGGGAGATGATTGTAAATACTAGTGTATAGGTAACGGCCCACAAAAGGTGTTAAAGCCCATCGCAATCTATAAATCAGATATCTAGTTTAAATAAATAAATGTAGAAAAAAAAAAAAAAAAGACCACAGCACAGTTTTTGTGTTTTACCAGTTTTGTATTTTTGTTTTGGAAATATTTCTGGAGCAATGGTCACAATGAATATTCTACACTGCTAACTTATTTCATTCCTTCTGATCTTCTGCTAGGTAATCTTAAAGACAGGAGGAGGTTTTTGTATAATGTTTCCTTAAAGCCATTATCGTGTGATCCTACAAGGTAAGGGAAACTTTGGTTTACAATTTGTAGCATTAGGCATGTATAAAACCCATCATTGTGTTAGAATGGGATACGTATATGATGAAAGTGCCTTTAAGAGATTACACTAGATGAGCATAACCAACATGGAAAGCACAAGAAAAATATTGTGTTTGTTTTAGGAGGTAAGTAGTGTGGGTGGTACAGTGGTTAGCATTGCTGCCTCACAGTGTGGCTTCTTTTTATTCCAGGATGTGTAGAGCTTGTAGGTCTTGGGAAGAGAAATTAGATTTTAAGATGCAAGGAAGGATGCACCTGATTGTACAGCCCAGGCGAATATCTTGGCTCTTTATAATAGAGTTCTTATCTAACCACTGCTAATAAAATATGATGGCTCCTGCATCTGTAATTATTAAAAAAAAAAAAAAAAAATTCTGTCTTCATATTTTGTAACATTTTTATTTTGCAGTTTTTCAAAAGGAAAACCGGATGCCCCGATATCTAACCTTAGTACACCAAGCCATTTTAGTTGTAAATCCAGTCTTTTTCAACGCTCTTTGGCAGCCAAGTCAGCAGATGGCTCAGCCGAGCGTAAAAGTCCGTCTGCGTCCATAACCTCTACAGGCGCACTTGTACACCCTTTTAAGAAGAATCTCTGCCTTGTGTCAGGTGATCAACCAAAGACTGTGACGAGACAGGACTCTAGTAATGCCACAGAGCATATTCTACGTGACAATCACACAGACGTGAGGATATCAAGCTTGGGAAACAAGAATAATGAATCAGGTAGTACTACAGTTATGTGCATGGAATAGGACCATTCATGATACAAATCCCCAAAAATTACCATCATTTTTTTTTTTTTTCTATCGCCCAGCGTGACGTTTTTGCACTAGATGTATCTTTTAACAGTGTAATTTCAGATAAAAAGTACAGTCCTCCTAGATGTCAGTGTTTAAACACCATCTTGGGTGTTTTTCAAGGCACACATAGAAATTTCCACCATATTCACTTTAGGGAGATAAACTTAAGCGGGCCATACCCGGTGCGATAAAGCAGCCAATCCGACGGTTTGGTACAATTTGTCTGCTCTATCGTACTGTGTATGGGCATGTTGTTGGACCGAGCGCAAACCTGTGAGGTCGTATATCGCACCCCCTGATCTTACTGCAGGTTCAGTTGATCAGGGGATGCGATGTGCGATTCCATACAGCGCTATGCGGGTAGGGGAGGGGAGAGCCAGCATATCGGGCGGGCGGTCACCCGATCCGCACAGTGTGTGGGGGCAGCCCGAAATGTGGGACGTCGACTCCCCCGTCGCACGGTGCCTATCGCACAGTGTATGGGCTGCTGTAGTGATCATATCTGCATATGACAGATAATGGGTTTTCAGAGAAGAAATCCTGTATCTGTATTAACTGTTACTGTGCTATGGCATGGACTGAGCTTGTAGTCCTTTTTGTTTAGGAGAAGATTATACTCATTTAGTTCCTAACCTCCGCTGTGCCAGAGACATGCAGGAAATGAGAATACGCAAGAAGCAGAGGTGTAAGATTAGTCCACACCCAGGCGCATTGTATCGGCTGAAGACCTCTCCTGCACACAGACTATCACTGGTGTCAGCAGTAGAAGGGAGACGACCCACAGTGTATACTAAGGCTCAGGTACTATTATTTTACCATCCTAGTCATTTGTTTCCAATGTACTGTACTGTAGGCCATAATTTCCCTAGCTTTTGTATTTTTATAAAGGTAAATGCTTACCAATCATCCTCTATTGTGTATTTATTCCGTTGACTTCTGAATGCTTAAATGTTATTCCAGGGCATCTTCCATCCTATCCCTTTTCACTTACATTGTTACTCTTGCATACATTGAGATTATTTTAAAGCCACTGTAAACCTATCTTCCTCTCCCAGACAATCTTTTACAGCCTTTGGGGGCCAATGGTATCAGTCACTCATCGGTTCCATACATGTGACCTTGGGGCCGTTTCATAGCTGGCAATGACAGCAATCTAGTGCGCATACGCCATACTTATTAGCCCCAAGATGACATATTTTTTGTACATGGCATAAATAGTTGCAAACCTTATACATGATGATGGAGAAATTGGGCAAATTGAGGGCGATTTGGTGTGCTTTTACTGGCGTTCCAATACCGTTGTACTGGAACTTCGTACTCATCTTCCGCAATTACATTCTTGTAGCCCATGAGAATCGGGAGAGATACAAGGAGACCCAGGACGTATGTACTATTGTGGTATTTCTATCCTGGGCCAGAGTAAATGAGCATCACTCTTATCCGCTGCCAGACTGTTAATACACAGGCGATGGGGAGGATGTGTGTTTTTACAGATGAGGGGACTTGTTGTAGCATAGTTCAAGGGCTGAATGTGTTACTGTATTGGTCAGGGGGGATGATTTACAGAGAGAGATGCAAATGTATTATCACAGAGTGCTGGAGGGGTGCAACAAAGATGGAAACAGGAAAATGTGTTGCTACAGAGGTGGGAGGGATATGTTGCTGCAAAGGTGGGAGGGGAGGAATGTGTTACTACAGAGGTGGGATGGGGAAAGTATTAGTACAGGAAGGGGATGTTGTTACTACAGAGGTGAGAACATATGAGTTCAGAGTTGGGACAATATGTTAGTATAGGGAAGAGTAATGTGTTACTACAGAGGTGGGATGGGGAAAGTGTTAGTACAGGAAGGGGAAGTTGTTACTACATAGGGGAGAACATATAGGAGTTCAGAGTTGGGACAATATGTTAGTATAGAGGAGGGAGGGGGTCCATGTGTTAGTACAGAGGTGGAAGGGGACAATGTGTTTAATATAGAGGGGGGAAAGTGTTAATACAAGAAGGAGGGTTTGTAACTCCAGAGGTGAGAACATATGAGTTCAGAGTTGGTACAATGGTACAGAGGTGGGAATGGGGCAGTGTGTCAGTAATGTGTTGGGATGGAGCTGTTTGTCAGTGCAGAGCTGGCAGGGGGGCAGTGTGTCAGTACAGAGGTGGCAGGGGGGCAGTGTGTCAGTACAGAGGTGGCAGGGGGGCAGTGTGTCAGTCCAGGTCACCCAGCAGGTGTACAGGTGTAGTCATTACTGTGACACATTTTAAATGATTCACAGATGGAGCTAATTATTTCACATGCGTTTCTGTGAGGAAACCTGGAAAACACGCACTGTTTGGGGTGCTGAGGACCGAGTTTGAGAAGTTGGGTAGTAGTGGACGGAATTGCAAATCTGCACCCAGGCAGCTTTGCAATTCCGTCCTTGCAATTATATTAATGCAGCAGGAGGCGTATTAATGCCCCCCCCCCGACACACACACAGTCTGCTGCCACTCTACGTGCAATCATGCAGGACACCTACTGCACACGCGCAGTACGGGTCTGGTGCCTGCGCAGATTCCTGATTATCGCACTGCTGAATGAGGCCCTCAGGGCAGTCATAAATGTGTTTGTGAAATCTCATCCTCTGACAATACCACTACAGTAGCAATCACCAGGGAGGAACTAAGAGCTCTCTGGCGTTAAAAGAAATCAAACGAATCATGCGCTAGGTGTAACTCATCGATCACAGCCATATTTGTCCCGTGGGTAGATAACTGACAAATAGACTTTCTCAACAGGAATACAGTACATCCAGGAGAATGACTAAAATTACCGTATGTCCACCATACTGGCACCATTGTTAATAGTTATATGGTGATTAGTGTGATCACCAGACAATAAACCTCTGCACTACAGAAATCATGAAGTCCAACTAGCTTCAAAAAGCTCAGCGACACCCTGATTTTAAATAGGATTCCCCTCATTCAAATGATGTGTATGTGTACTCACCAGACCATAACATCCTGCTCTGTGGTAATACTAGTCAGGGGATCGGATGAGCCCTTAATGTGCTTAATATCCCCTATCCTGGTACCTATACCCTCAGGGGGGGGGTCTTCAATAAAATGGGGAGAGTCTCTTGTTGTTAGCCATTGATCACCAGACTATACCCTATATAAATAAGGCATTTAAAAGTCCAAAGATATAGACGGGGGCGTTCTAATGCCCAGTTCCCCCCAATCCTGGCTTCAACAAGCTTTGGGGTGCCCTCATTTGATGCAATAGCTTGTCTACTTTTAAAGAGTTTTCTTTATTGGGCCACCAAGTTATTACAACATATTGTACAAATATATATATTTTTTTTTTCCAAGTGCAGCTTTTATTATGAACACTAGGTCTAGAATCGTGTTTGTTGCAGCCTTGGAAAGGTGGTTTAAGTGTTCGTTGGTGGTGGGTAGAAAAAAAAAAAAATGCATTTGCTTTTCATGCACGCTGGAATGTGATGAGCCCAGAAGGTGCCCAAAGGGAGTAACCGCTCCTACTGTATACTTTCTCAAGCGTTCTCTATCTTTCTTATTTTTCACTTTTTTCCTTTATCATCTCTGCTGTCCTCCTGTGTATATGCACGCTGTCACTTCTCGTCTTTGTCTGTAATTACATTCCCATTGGTAAGCCGCAGCTTAAAGCCAACCTGTACCAACCTACTCCAGGCTCTTGATATTTGACACGCCCCTTTTCCTGACATCCGTTTAGGATGTGCTGCCCAGGTATATTGCAGAATTGACGGTCCTGGAGACTGCACAGAGTGTCATGTGCACGTCTGCGCCTCACCTGCACTATATAAGAGACCTGTATCTGGAAGTAATGCTTCTGAGTAACATCTGATTTAATAGCACCATTTAGTTACTTGTATGTTCCTAAACCACAATACTGGTAAGAGAGAAGCTCTTTGTAACATTACAGTACAGTTACTTATGTGTCTCATATCTTGATTCAGTTGTACAGACTCGGTGTTGTGAAGAATCACATTGGAATCAATAGTGAGCGTGCAAGAATATTTGAATTTCACTGCATGGATTATTTTGCAGCAGAATGTCTTTTGCCTAGTGGTGGAGTGCAGATAGCAGATGGTGGATGGCTGGTACCCTCTGATACATTAACTGCAGGCAGACTGGAGTTTTACAGGTGATGCATCTACTCTGAAACGTTGGATCAATAAAAACTGATAACTAAGTGAACACACATGTCCTTTAATTGCCACATAAATTGCATCGGTCCTTAACGGAGTCTGTCATATCTAATGGAATAAGTTGTTTATCATATCAACCTCTGAGCAGTTGTTCTCATTAGATAACCAATGATCATCTGCTTCAGTGCAGTCAGACTGACATTACTGGCCCAACAAGCTGCTTAGTCTGTTTACTTAGCCCCTAACACACTTCATAGACTGTTATATAACATCATTTTTAATGGAACTATGGTCTATGACAGTGGGCAACACCAATCTTCAGTATTGTATCCCATAAAGCAGAAAATAAAATAAAACCTGTATTTTGCTCATAGTAAGTTAGATGAATGGTTTCCTTATGATTATGACTGTGCCTCTACTCTTCCATAAAGTAGTTGTGCTGATGTTCTACCCCTTTCCCCAGGGCTCTATGTGACACCCCAGGGGTGGACCCCAAGCTGATCTCACCAGAATGGGTGTTCAATCACTACCGATGGATTGTGTGGAAACTGGCTGCAATGGAAGTGATGTTCCCCGAGGTGTTTGCTAGCAGATGCCTAACACCAGACAGGGTGTTATTACAGCTCAAGTACAGGTTCGTGTTGCATTAACATCTGCTGCTGGTTGTTCTGGATTTACATTTGCAACCATTCTGATTAATTTAAATATTGTGAAAGTGATGGACCGGCTGTCAGGATGCCGTGGCGCCCGAATCCTGACACCAGTCAGACTCTATGTGCCAGCATCCCGACTGCCGGCATACCCACGGTAAGTATTGGGTTTAGGGGTAGGGTTAGGCACTAGGGGGAGGGTTAGGGTTATGTTGTGTGTGGGAGGGGGGGAGGAGTTAGGTTTAGGCTGCGGTGGGGGAGGGTTAGGGTACTTACTGGCAGGTGTCTGTATCCTAACCCTGTCGGGATTCTGAGTGCCGGCATCCTGTCGCCAACCTGATTAAATAACATCTGCTTTTTACAACTTGATATGAGATGGCTGTGACTCAGGGGTATGCACCAAAGGATGGGCAGGAAATCCTGATCACCTGTTGTGCATACTCCATGTCTGCAACAAAGGTTAAAGAGGACTAGTTTATACAAGTGATTTTACTTACTAAGTTGTGCTTCTCCTTATTTTTAGCGTCTTTTATAACAAATGAGTGAAACATAGTGGGCTTTTATATCAGGCGCATATCCTAAAAATGGTATTTGCCAGTATATCTCTGGTAACAAAGAGCCTTTATATCTTCAGATATGATGTGGAAATTGATCAAAGCAGCCGCTCGGCTGTCAGGAAGATGATGGAGAGAGATGACACGCCAGCTAAGACGCTGGTCCTTTGCGTCTCTCAAATAATTTCAGACGGAAACTGTGACAAAAGCGGAGCCAGTGACGGGAAGCCAGTGCCTGCTGTCATTGAGGTGACTGATGGCTGGTACGCGATCAAGGCCCTGCTGGACACTGCTCTCACGTCTCTGCTGCGCACTGGGCGGATGTTTGTTGGTCAGAAGATAATCGTACATGCAGCAGAGCTGGTAGGCTCAGAGGACGCGTGCACGCCCCTCCAAGCTCCAGAGTCACTTATGTTAAAGGTATTATTAACTTTCCCACTTCTCCATACAGTTCTCCTTGGTCATCCTTCCCTGCCTTCTGTGGCCTCATGATTTATAATGTGGCATCATGACTGTACAGTGGCTATATAAGGTATTCACCTCCGTTTTATTTATTTTTATTTTTTTTTACATTTCGCTGTGTTGCAACACGGAACCATGATGGATTTAATTTTAACTTCCTACCACTAAGCAAAACAAAGTACTTGATAATGTGCAAAATAAAAATGTAATCCAGCCATTTGTCACAATGAATTAGTAACAAATAACAGAAAATAACTAAGTGATTACGTTGGTATTCACTCCCCAGAGTTAATGCTTGGCAGAACCCCCTTTTTGGCAACAATTACAGCTCTGAGTCTATGGGTAAGTGTCTATCAGTATTGTACATCTAGACCAGAGGTGGGGAACCTTTTTTCTGCCTAGGGCCATTTTATATATACAACATTCGCGAGCCCGGTGCAGACCACGCCCCCTCCGCGGGCCATCACATGGGGGTGGGGCCACAATCACCGGTGATTACAGCAATGCCCGGAACATCCTGAGGATGCTCCGGGGAGCTGTAAGGGCAGCAGTGTGATCTTCTGATGCATCCTCAGGACGCATCAGGCAGCACTGCTGCATAGATTCTGGCTGCAGTATGCTGTTCTAGGCACCCTGCTAGCCAGATAAGGCTAGCAGAAAAAAGCTCAGAGGGCAGAGGGCCAGACCAAATGATTTCAGGGGCCTTATACGGCCCCCGGGCCAGAGGCTCCCCATCCCTGATCTAGACAGTGGTCCTTGTTGGTGGAAAGAATATTTTTGTTGCTACAGATGCCTAGTTGGATTGATATCTGGGTTCTATGTTACTTCAGGGCATTAACCTTTTGTTGATAAGCCAATTCAATGCTGCAACAAAATGTGTTAAAATTCATAAGCAGCAATAATCGCAACGTGATTAAAATGCATAATACTATGTAAAATAATGATACTGTGGCATACGTCTGAGGGGTTGGGTACGGGATGCTGGCACTCGGGATCCCAGCGGTCAGAGGCCCTGATTCAGAGCCGGACGCTCTGACAGAGCGCTCGCTCTGAATCAGGGCCGGCCTTCTTGTTTTAGAGCGGCCTCCTGGCCGCTCGCATAGCTGTGGGTGACCACCCACAGCTATAGCGAGCGGCCAGGAAGATGGCCGCGATGGTCAAGACCATCGCGACAATCGGGCTTGCGACGAGACCCTTGTGGTAGGGTCTCGTTGCCGCAAGCCCCAGAGAGATTTCGGCTCTCATAGAGCTGAAATCTCTTCCACTGACATCACTCGTGATGTCAGTGGGACTGCCCCAAATGGAGGCGTTCACATGGGAACGCCTCCGTTTGGGCAGCCACTCCCCCGGCCCGCCCACCAAAGGGGGCGTGCTGTCACTCAACATCAACAACACGCCCCCTTTGGTACGAGACCCGGAGCGACGGTTTGCCCGGAGCTATCCGGGTCTCGCGCAGGCGCACGACGGAGCCGGCTCCGTCATGCGCACTGGGCCACCATCGACCCGCTTGCGAGCGGGTCTCAATCAGGTCCTGAATCCCAATCCCGGCATCCTGACAGGGTTAGGATACCGACACTTGTTGGTCAGTATCCTAACCCTCCCTCCCTGGTGCCTAAACCTATCCTCCCCCTCCCCGCACCCTAAACCTAATCCTCCCACCTTTAGTGCCTAACCCTCCCCCTAACCCCAGTACTTACTGTTGGGGTGCCGACTGTCGGGATTTTGACCGGATCTCCTGTTGAGCCATAATATTAAATCCCACCTTTTTAGAAAATGTATTAAAAAAAATCTCTTAGCTGATTACATGTTGTAGTCACGGAGATTATTATTATCTTTTATTTATATGAAGCCACAAGGAGTCCGCAGCGCCTTACAGAGTACATGACCAAATGAGTGAACAAGAAAACTGTACAGAACAATGCAGGACAAGGACATGGTTTAGAAACATTGCTGAATTAGTGATCGGAACACTCGACAAGTGGCAGGATGTAAGCAACCAGGTGTTAGGTGCCCTTGTGTGGAGATGGGAGTAGATAATAGTATGAGTAAGGGAAGGAGAAGCACATGAGGGAAGAGGGCCCTGCTCGTGAGAGCTTACATTCTAAAGCGGAGGGACAGACAGACAGACGGGTGACACAGATGGGGTAGACAGTGAGGAATGGCGCATGGAGCAGTGAGTTAGGATGACAGCTTGATGGCTATCATGAAATAGTGGGTTCTGAGAGCCCGTTTGAAGATATGTGAGAGGTGGAGAGTCTGATAGGGAGTAATGAGGGGAGACAAAGAAGGAATGGTCAGAGAGGTAGGAGGACAGCCAGGAGAGGGCAGTATCATGTAATCCAAGGGAGTGTAGGATTTGCAGGAGGAGAGTAAGGTCCACAGTGTCAAAAGCATCAGAAAGGTCAAGAAGAATGAGCAGTGATTTCCTACCAATGTATGCATATTGTTACATCCAGTATTCATACCAACAACAGTGTCCCGTTCACATTGGCACATTGCTCTAAATAACTTTAATAATGAAAAATACTTCCACTATTTTGTATAGACTTCAGAGGAACAGTGCCCCTAGTGGTCAAACTGTACTAGCGTCTAGTTAGTAGATTACTTAACAGTCAATAGCTGTGGGTCCCCTTGTTTAAATTTGCAGGGACGACTCTATAAGAACTGTTACAGTAAAATGTTGGGATCTCTTTAGTATGGACAGACCGAATTCCAAATGGTGACCCCCCCCCCCCCCCCAACTATACACTTGTTTATATGCCATTGTTTTTTGTTTGTTTTTGTGCTATTTTTGAGCTGCACTGCTTTTTAAATACTCATGCTGATGTAACTTATTTCAGATTGCAGCTAACAGCACTCGCCCTGCTTGCTGGTATGCCAGGCTTGGGTATTTCCGTGACCCGAGACCGTTTTGTCTCCATCTATCATCGCTCTTTGCTGGAGGTGGTATAGCAGGGTGCGTTGATGTGGTCATACAAAGGATTTACCCTATGCAGGTATGTATGGGAGTCCCTCTCTATATTGGTTATAGTATGGGGCTACGACTGCATCCACTGCCGTCTCCTGCTGCACCTGTTTAACTTTTAATTTGCTACCTTTTCGTTTAAATATCCAATTTCCCGGCTTTATAGAGTGCTCTATATAAGCTTATCTTTGTTCTGACTTTTTCCTATCCAAGACATGGTAATAAAACTTTAACATTTCTTAATGCCTCAATAATCTTTTGCTAATTTAAAGCCATTTTAGTTGATTTACCAGATCACACTATTGGTGTATTTCAGTTTAGGCATAATGGTTCTTTACAGTCTTTTTATACTTCCACAAGATCCTACTTTTTACAAACATTGTTATATGGATATCTTCCACTCAAACTCCAGGTCTATTAACCTTAATTTCTCCTTCATTAACTGGGGGGCACTGGAGATACACTGGGGTTGTGTGTGGGGCCTGGGCACTTTAAATCTTGAGAGATTTGGGCTTGACTCCTCCCTCTCTATACCCCACCTGACCTTCAAGTGCCTGCTGGGGTCAGACTTTTTTTTTTTTTTTCAAGCTTCTGAGCAGCCGGTCCCTTTTTTATCGTTATCTTTTAATTTCACTTGATTTTGTTCCTTGTGCAGACTCTGTGCTGCCGGAGTCTGCCTGTTACATGGGCTGCCTGCGGGGGAACCTGCCACAGGGTCGTGTTTGTGCTTTCCAAGTGCAGATGCTGCAGTGCCACTGCGCTCCGGGAGGCTTGGGTAGCGGCAAGTAGGTTCTGTCTTAGGATGGATTGCCACCTAAAGCTGCAGTTAGTCTCCCTTCCGTACCACCAGGACCGATGGGGGAGCAATGGCTTTTGGCTCTAAGCCTGCTTCACACAGCACCAACCCTCTCCATCCTTCTCTGAATGCACTCCTGCATGCAGGAGAGCCTGCCAGAAGTACCTGCCTCAGCAGGAGCCGCCATTACAGCTCTACCTCGGCAGGAGACGCTATTTTAGACTGCAGCACCTAGCAATCCAGCAGTGCAGGGTTCAGCTGACACAGCTACAGACAGCAGCCAGTTCTACAGAGTCTACCTATTCTAGGGGGGCGAATCAACTGTTTTGTTTTTTTTCTGTGGATATTTTTTTAGGGTGTCCGACGGAGCAATTCAATTGTTACTCCGTTCGGGCTCAATAGCAGCCGGCATTTCTGCTTGCACCCACGGGAGTGTGCAAGCAAAGATATGCAATAAACCTGTGGTTAGGGTTGTTCTTCTAACTGCAGTTTGGGCGCCTTAATCAGGACTTTAGACGGGTTTAGTCTAGGGATGTGCAGGCTCGGATAGGTTCGAGTTTGCACGTTGAGTTCGGATTTTTCCCTCTAAAAAAACGGAACTCAGAAAGAGGCAAAACGTCATCTTACATGGACGAACATCATCATTCCTGGACTTTTGTCCAGGAATGATGATGTTCGTCCATGTAAGATGACGTTTTGCCTCTTTCTGAGTTCCGTTTTTTTAGAGGGAAAAATCCGAACTCAACGTGCAAACTCGAACCTATCCGAGCCTGCACATCCCTAGTTTAGTCATTACACTGCTAAACCAGGTCTAATAGAGCGTGAAGACTGCGATAATTAATGGGTGCCCAGAACAATTGAATTGCAAAACTGGGCGCCCATTAATTATTGCCGCCCACACAACAATTGAATCTCCCCCATGGAAATCACGCTTGTTACCTCCTCCCGTCCTATACATTCAGGAGCAGTTGATTTATTATGTGTGGCTGAATGGGTGCTGATAGTGTGTTTGAAGGTAGTATATTAAACCTGCCAACACTGTGTATTCTGAAAATTAGACTGTTAGTGGCAGTCTGTCCCTGCCAACTCTCTGTATATTTCTGTGCATGTCAGATTGTTTGTTTGACTTTCTACATAACATTCTGTTGATAGCTGCCAGAGCTCACATTCTCTGTCATTGCTACAAATTTCCTGTAGCTGCTAGTTATTATACAGATTAAATTGTTTGGGGTTTCCTTGAATACTGCTCCCCTCGATATCTCCTACCCGTTCCCCATTATATCTGGGAAAGGCAATGCTGACAGATCGCTTTCTGACAAAGGTGGAGCTACACAAAAAAAAGTGTAAAACAAACTTTTCTCATGCTCGTTCTGACTGGGAGGAGGTCTGTGAGTCGTGGGCTGTGTAGGTTCCAAGTGATGCGTTGCCTGCGAGCGTTTCCCCTCCAATGGATATGCCAACTTGGGTGGCAATGTTGGCCTAGGCTATGTCTGAACTATCTCAATATTTGGCAGCTTCTACGCAAATGTTGATTCTGCCTGCGGCTGCAGCCTTTCTGTTTCCTTTGCTGACCTACAGATCTTTCAGTGATCCCTGCTTCCCAGGCAACCAAACCTCCCAGGGCTCAGGAATTAGCTTGTTTGGTTCAGGGGTTGGTACAGTTCTCTTCCTCCTTACAGAGCCTGATGGACCAGTCCTCCTAGATGTTTTGGTGGTTACACCAGACATATGAGTTCTCAGAAATGCAGACTTCCAACTATTCTACAGTCCTGGAAAGAATTTAATTGTGAAGGTTCCTCTCGGGGAAGAGATGAGGAACCTCTAGATAAATCTGAGCTCGAATGGTCTTTGGTGACGGAAGAGGGTTCTGTGGACATTAAGGGGGTTGATCTCTTTTAAAGTTAAGTGAGAGTCGCCACTCCCTTCTTAATGGATCCCTCGATTTTCAGAGAAAAGAAAACTACTATCCCAGTTCCTTGAGCTGGATCTCTCAAGGATAGTTGTGATTGGAAGCTGGAGAATACTCTAAAGTCGGTTTTATGTGGCTGTGGGTATCTCCCTCGAACTATTTTTATCTCAACATGGCGGTTGAAAATTAGAAAAATGGGCCAACCTGCTTGCAGAAAGAAGTATTACATTCCGATATCCCCCAGACTAAGCTACTCCAGTATGTCATGTATTTGGGTGAAGCTGCTATAGATGCAGACCTAGCCTGTTCCAGTGTTTCCACAGCTGCCATTGTGGCTCGTCTGGCACTTTGGCTGAGAACTTGGCAGGCTTATTCGGTTTCTAAACGTTCTTTAGAGACCCTTCCCTTTTTTCTGTTGAAATTTTGTTTGGGCCTGAGCGAACAAACTAATGGCTCTGGCTAAGAGGGGAAGGGGGCAAGAGTTCCTTCTTACCCTACTCCTCTTAATATCCAGACATTGGCTTCCTTCTGTGTCTGGCTTTTGAAACCTATAAAGTCCAGGGGTCTTCAACCTTTGGCCCTCCAGCTGCTGTGGAACTACACATCCCAGCATGCCCTGCCACCGTTTTGATATAACAGCATGCTAAAACTGTGACAGGGCATCCTGGGATCTGTAGTTCCACAGCAGTTGGAGGGCCAAAGGTTGAAGACCCCTGCTCTACACCTTAGTTGTGTAGAGGAAACAAAGGACATCATCCGCTACCAGAGGGAGTAAAGCAAATGATCATCAGTCCTGGCCCTCACGTCAACAGGATACCCAACCAGTACAGAAACAATGGGTTGCCTACCTACATAGGGGGACTCCATGGTGGGAGCACATATATTCTGTTTTAAAACTTCTGGTTTCAACTTTCTTTAGATGCTTGAGTGAGATGTGTACTCTGAAGAGGGCACAGTATGGAATTCCTGGGTTCTCCTCGTAGGTTCTTCACCACAGATTTCCCAGCCTTTTGCCAAGAGCATGTGGCCCTGAAGGAGGCAATAGACAAACTACTTTATTAAGGGGTGGTAGTTTGGTTCCCATAACTCCGAGATCTCAGGGTTTTAAGTACAAACTTTTTTGTTGTACTAAATCCGGACAGTTTAGTACCTCCCATTCTCAATCTCCGATCCCTAAATGTGCATCTGAGGTTCCAAAACTTCTACAGATGTGTCCTTGCTCATCTAGCCTCAATACACCATGCAGCGCGATATGCCTGGCGTAGGGTCTCGTACAACTCTGCTAGCGTTAGAAGTCCTTTTTTTTTTTTTTTGCCGAAAATGTGTCTTAAGTCACAATGTGATAGACTAGAATGCACCAGGCGACACTGCTGATTATTTTAATGTGACACCTGTATATCTACTTGAGACTGAATCTGTAAACAGAACTTGTGGGGAAAAAACTGCATCTGCTGCAACGTAGCACTTTCTACTTCAGGGTCCATAGGGGGTCCACAGGGTTGACCTTGGGGTATAGGTTGGGAACCAAATCCGGGCACCACGCAGTTAAAGCTTTTAGCTCCCAGGATGCACTTGGGTCCACTCTCCCTATAACCCCACCCCCCAGCCAGAGGCACCTCAGTTTAAGTTGGTGCCCGGCCGGAGTTGGGTCACCGTTACTGCAGGGGGGCTGCTTAGCAGCCCCTAAGCTTAAAAGAGTTTTATTTTATTATTTTTTACTACTCTTCAGAGCGGCAGCATCAGACTGTCCAATGGACGTCTGAGCTGCCGCTCCTACACCCCGCCGGCGCTGCGACGCCAGTACAGATCTGGGGATCGCAGCGGGACCCCAGAGTCTGTACTAGCCGGGCTCTGGAGGAATCCCTGGGCTGCTGCCGGATCGACGGGGACAGGTAAGTCGCGTGGTCACCGCTTGCGGTGATCCACGTGTGAATATGCAGCCTTATGCCTCCGGTCTCTGGGGACAGACCGGAGGCGCTAGCGGTGGCGGCGGGCTCCCCCTCCATGGAGGCATACCCCGCGTGTCCACAGCCCACCAGGGATTATAGCGGCAGCGGGAGCCGGCATCCCGGGGGGTTAATTGCTAGCCAGGGGAGGAAGCCTTCCCTGTCTAGCGGCTCCTCCCCTCAGCTCAGCGCGCCTTTCAATAATACAGTCTGGCGTCGCTGAGCTGCTTCCTCCGCGGGCCACGCTTCTTCTGAGGTCTCCAGTGGCCATTTTCTCTCTGTGGTGCTGCAGAACTCTTAGGATGTCAGTGAGCCCAGTCCCCCTGCGTACCTGGCCATTTGGGTGAGTGTACACAGCGCTATAGCCTTCCCAGACACTGAATCTGGGCAGTTGAATGTAGCGACATTGTGCAGTATATTATATGTCATGCTTATGTATGTATATATATTTTTCTGCATTGTATGTGACTTTTGCTAGTGCTGACTGTCTGCTTTTTCTCTCACCTGTCAGTGTATATCTATCCCTTTTCTTTATCTGCCCTAATACAGGTGTACCTGGGGTGGTTCTGAGACCTCACATATATATATTTGTTAATATCTGTGAGGTTTGTCACATACTGTTGCGTGCTGCACGTTGCCATATTTTAGATGGAACTGTGAGTTGCATACGCTGATAATGGGTCCCTGCAGCTAATCTTAGCGTCAGTCAGGACCGGTATGGCGCTGCTTAATATTTCCGTCAAGATAGTCAGATATATCTGACCAGGAGATTGCACACGATACTGCACCCATTATTGCGATCCTGCAAGTCATAGCCTGCAGGAATTAGTGCGGAGGATTTTAACTCAGAAAGGTTTATGTATGCGGCACCATCTGGCGCCGGGCCCCTTGCACGACCCCCTTAAAGGGCGGTTTATTTCTCAGGATCCTCTCCTTTGAGGATCGCCGGGCGGGCCCCATTGTCGTCACTCGCTTGGAGTTACTTCACCATACTGCCCTTTTGAACTCGGGGTATCTCGCAATTTCTTGCAATTTACCCCTGTGCAACAGACTGTCGCTCCCCGCCGGGGTTTTTCACAGTACATGAATTACCTCCGATACCACATCGGTCTGTCATTCCCCTTGCAGGGTTTACCACAACGGCCACCCTGGTGGATGTTGTTTTATAGAAATACTAATTGGCGTGATATACGTCCTGTGGTTACTGACCAGTGGCTCTGCCGTGAACTGGATGGTATATTCGGCTCTTTCCCTCTCACATGGGGGGAGCCGATTTCAAGTATTATTATCCCTGCTTTGGGGCTGGTAGCCAGGTTCATTCTGGATATAGAGAATGTCGATCCTGCACCTGTATCATACATCTCCCGTTTTCTGCCCAGAGGGTGGATCTCATAGCGGGAGTCTGGCTGTCGCCAGATACGAGGAGTCACAAAGGCCTCCTGTTTCCCATTCCCTGAGGGTCCTCACAAGTAATGGAAATCCCCTTCTGGGATGGATTTCAATGTTAATCATCGGGTTACAGGCATTAATACGCCTCCCATCCCGGCCTGGACGGATTTTACGGATCCGTAGGTGGTAACTTTGCCTGAATTCAATGTACTCGTTTTCAGGGCCTGTTGCCCGTCCTACCATGGCCATCGCATGGTGATGCTTTTGTGACGTTTTTCCCCTCCAACACGTCCTGAGGTTCAAATATCTTTTGCCGCTCACATAAAATATGCAGTGGTCATATGTGGGATTACCTCATGGGATGCCGGTCTTCTAACTTTCAGGGTTTCGGCGGCGTCTGTATCCGCCGCAGTACCCTATGGCTGCGTTATGGGAAAGCAGAGGTGCACACTCCTTCCATGGGGAAGATCTTGTTTGGTCCTGACCTTGACAAGATCGTTGCATCATTGGCAGTATCACTAATGGGGAGATACCGTCTTTAGCTACTCCCACTACATTCGGACTAACTCTGTTAAGTCTTTTTGTCCTCAGGGTCAGCCTAAAGGCCTGTTTTTTCCTAGGCTGTCGGCCTCCATGGGGGCCACCATATCCAGTACCGAGCAGTCCTGGACTTCCGGACGACCCTGTTTCTACACCTGAGGATATACCCTCAGCCTGACGGGACAGGTCTACATCTGGGGAATTTCCAGAGTGAGGTACTGATTCTCAACGGCCTCTCATTGCTCAGGCAGCCTCCTCACAGGCATTGTTACACGGGCCCTTCTTCAGACCTGATCAGGGCCTTACAATCCCAGAAAGCTATACAGTCTTTGTGGTAAGCAGAGCTATTTCGGCCAACCTCACTATCTCAGTGAGGGACTGGTTGTTCTACTTTCTTTCTGGGGCGGTGACCAACTGGTCCTCATTTGCCTATACTCTGTCTCAAATCCCTGAATCAGATTCCAACGGTGCCTGGACTCAGGTGGAATCGTCCATGCTCCATCATCCGACGTTTGGAACCTGGGGATTTTAGGGTATATCTGAGTATTCAGGATACGTACCTACGGGTACGTACAGAGCCATCTCATCAGCATGGGTTCAGGTTTGCTGTGCCACAGCAACACTTGTAAGTTTCGGGCTCTGCCTTTTGGGACTGTCCTCAACTCCACCGGGGTTTACCAGCCTTATGGATTTTCTGACAGTTCACCTGTTCAGGGTATCCGAATGCTCCTTTCTCTGGACGGTCTCCTGCTTTTAGCAGGATCACCAAGGTACTTTACCGCCAGGTCAGGATAACCGTGGCTTCTTCTCGGCACAGATAATTAGTCAACGGAGAAAAAGTCCTCCCTACATCCCTCACAGGGTTTTCTTCATCTGGGAGCACTGCTGGATTCTCAGACTCTGAGAATTTTTCTGGCGTAAGACAAGATCTCCACTCTTCAACTTGGAGTGTGCGGATATCTACGCATTCGACATATGTCATTACTCTTTGTGATGCGCGGTCTACCAGAGTGTCTACCTTTTGGTAGGGTGGAATGTGCTCAGTTCCATTCCAGACCTTGCCATAATTGACTCCCCTCCAGATGGATCGAGTTTTTCCCATCGGATCGCTGTTCGAACGATGATACTTTCTCCGGAGGCGAGTTGGTCTCTGTCCGGGTGGCTATGGCCATCTCGTCCAGGGTGTTCTTTGCTACAGACAGTGTCTGGTCCGCATTCGTTTCGGGGCAGTTGGACGTCTGTCGTTTCTGTCCTGCCACTTAACTTGTTGATACTTTAGGCTGTCTTGGACCTTCACTCTGGCCTAACCCATATGTCACGGTAAACCTGAATAGGTTCAGTCCGACAGTGTCACAACAGTGACTTCCATCTAGGCAACACTGGTAGTTGGGTGGCAATGTCAGGTATGTCATCCATTCTGACATAGTCCAAGGGTCTTCTCCTGGCCAACTCTGCAGTGTTTATTCCCGGAGCTCTCCATTGGGAAGCGGGCTTCCTCAGCTGTTGCGACGTGCATCCCGGGGACTAGTCTCTTCTCCAAGAGAGGTTTCAACTCCTGGTGAGCAGAGGGGGCCTCCCTGAGGGGATTGATCCTCATGGCCTTCTGACTTGATCACACATTACCGGTGTTACAGTCCAGCTCCAGGAGTACTGAAGCTACCTTCAGTGACTCTTTGTCAGTGAAGTGGTCCTTCCACTTTGTGTACCTGTGTCCTCCGGTCTCCCTTCTTCCTCGAGGTCTTCGGAAGTTTAATTCGAGACGGAGGGGTTTTCCTTCTGGGGGCTCCAGTTCGTCCCAGACATCACTGGTACTGAGATTTTCGGAGTCTCCTCATCGATACTCCGTTCCTACTGCTTCACTATCTGGACCTGTTGTCTCAGGGTCCTTGTTTTTCCCTGGACCTGGATCGTTTGTCTTTGACTGCGCCCCTACTGTGGTCCTAGGGCTTCCCTGGCTCTGTCTTCATTGAGATGTTTAGAGCAGATAGGCCAGACTTTGCTGGGATCTGCCACGGACTGTGGCATACATAATTCTTATGGTATCGTACCTGTCGATACGATCCTCCGGTGTCCAGGATTTTCAGATATTCTGGCATTCCTTCCGGCTGGCTTGGGTTTCACCCTTGGCCTGGCTTTCCTGACAGTGCGGATCTCTACACTGTCGGTATGGTTAAGATATGGAATTGCTCCGCTCTGGTATCCAGTTCATCCTTTGGAGTGTTTTCTGGATTATGCCTCCACTTGTCCTCCCTAGGGTCTCCTGGGGAGTTAGTAGTGGTTCTTTGTTCCGTCCGGGGACAGTCAATGGAACTGCTGGTTGTGATAGCCATTACATGGTCTATTGTTTAAGCTCTCTCTCTCTCAGGGTGTTTAAATCAACCAGGAGAGTGTCTGAATTGGGAGCGTTCTCATGTGGCTCCCTCTTCTGGAGGGCATCAGGTCAGGGTGTGAGTTGCTCTCGCCCTGTATTTCTTCTTAGAGTGGTTTTTAGGTTCCATATTATTCTGGAACTTATGGTACGGCCATTCAGTCCCCAGTCTTCTCGGCTGGTGTGGCCTCATTGACTGTGGTCCGGCCTCTTTGGCTTTATATGATCCGTTCAAGTTCCTTATGGTAATCGGACTCCTTATTGGTGGTCTGCGGTTTCTGGTTTTCACAGGAAACGATGGCCGGCCTATAATGAAATGTTGGCTGGATGGCCTCGTATGTCTTCCTCAGGGGCCTACCCATAGGTAGGCATTTCTGTCGTTGAGGCTTGTTTTTTCTCGGGTCATGTAACCCTCGTGGGCGGCTCGTTGTGGCGCCTCGGCTGTTTTGCCTTACTAGGTGTCCACGTGGTCTTCTGTCCAAACCTTTTTTTAAGGTTCTAGGCATTGGTTTCCTTTGCCTCTCAGGATGCTTCCTTTTTGGCGACGGATTCTCCTCTCAGCACAGGAGCGTCCCCACCCTTGGTTGAACTGCTTTGGGACATCCCCAAGGTCAACCCTGTGGACCCCCTATGGACCCTGAAGTAGAAAACAAGAGATATGGTAAGAACTTACCTTTGTTATCTCTGTTTCTACGAAGTCCATAGGGTCCACAGGGCGCCCGCCCTGACGCACCTGGCTTCATATGGGCTGTGTTACTGGTCACCGGTTTCCCGTCTCCTTTTCTGTGAGTATGGTTCTAGAGTGTTCCAGTTTTCTCTCTCTTTTTCTCTCCTCCTCCGGCCTTTGGCTACTTACAAACTGAGGTGCCTCTGGCTGGGGGGTGGGGTTATAGGGAGAGTGGACCCAAGTGCATCCTGGGAGCTAAAAGCTTTAACTGCGTGGTGCCCGGATTTGGTTCCCAACCTATACCCCAAGGTCAACCCTGTGGACCCTATGGACTTCGTAGAAACAGAGATAACAAAGGTAAGTTCTTACCATATCTCTTGTTTTACAGTACATGCTGAGTCGCACACAGATATACAAGTGTCGTCGCATCGCATTGCGACTTAGATGCATTTTCCGCAGAAAAAGGCACAATAAAGATGCATGGTGGTAGCAGAGTCTCACGTGACAAGGCGCGCCAAGAGGGGCGGTTTGGCACAACTGCAGCAAAGATGAGTGAGGACACATCTGTAGATGGGAGTCCCTGCACTCTGTGATAGCAAGCATCGAAAGAGGGGAATTCCTGGTTCATTCCTTCAGTTTGTGATTTAGGACTCCCACTTTCAGTCCTTTACACTTCTAACTCTCTTCCTCCGCACAGGTATTTACCAAAGTGATGGCAGTTCACCTTCGGTCGTTGGGGTTGACAATTATCCCCTACCTCAACCATTTCCTTATAAAGGCTCCATCAGCGGACATATTCTTCTCTATCAGGTTCAACTGTTGCACCAAACGTTCATAACTTATGGGTGGATTGTAAACCTCAAAAGTCAGATCTGACTCTCAAAGGCTACTATTCCTGGAGATGATATTCGACACATCTTTGCAGAGAATTTTTCTGTATCAGGACAAAATCCAGGCTATCTAGTCGTTGGTGAGGTTGGTTATCAGGAAATGGATGGTTTCCATCCATTTTGGCATGTGCCTCTTGTGGAAGCCTTCAAGGGTTCCGGTTGGGCAGGATCCACTATCAGTAGCTCCAAATGGACCAAGTGGGATGGCTCCCTTCACCTATTCAAAATGATTTGTCTATCCCCTCTGACCCATCTATCCCTCCTCTGGTTATTAAACCCCATCCACTCTCCGAGTCTGTCGCGTGTTCTCAATTTGGGATTAGACCTTAGTGACCACGGATGCCAGTCTCCAGGGCTGGTGGGCACTGGTTCTTCAAAACCAGTTTCGGGGTATTTGGTCTCATAAGTAAGCATTAACGTCCTGGAACTCAGGGTAATCTTTAACTCCTTTCTTTTGGCGTATCATCTCCTTCATGGACATCTAGTAAAGGTCCAGTTGGACCTTACCATGGTGGTGGCATAAAACTATCAACAAGGGAGAATGAAAAGTTCCCTATTTATGAAGGAAACTGTACGAATCCTTCCCTTTTTGGAATATCATGATTCGCCCATAGCTTCCGTATTCATCCCGGCATCACAAATTGGGAGACTGATTACTTCAGTCACTAGTATCTTCATCCTCGAGAGTGGGCTCTTCATCCTGAAGTTTTCTAGTCCCTGGTATCTCGTTGTGGCCTGCCGGATGTGGACCTCTGGCAGCAGATGCCCTAACTCTGCCATGGTCTTTTCGTCAAATTTTACCTGCTTCCGCTTCTACCACGGGTCATAAAATGCATCAAGGCGGGAACAGACAACTGTGATCCTAGTATCTCCGAATTTTCCACATCGAGCATGGTTATCAGATCTGCGAGATCTGTTGATAGACTAACAGTGGCCTCTTCCACTTCGTCCAGACCTATTGCAGTAAGGACCGCTCCACCTCACCTTAAGTCAACCACGTTTAACGGCGCGACTGTTGAGCATCAATCCTAAGGACACAAGGTATTCCGGACGCAGTTCTTCCAACTATGCTGCGCGCTCGTCACCTGGTCTCTGCTGCACATTACCATTGCATTCGGCGAGCTTATGTTGTCTGGTGTAAAAGACGTGAGTTTCCCCCGTTATCAGCTTTCACGCCTACTAGTGTTTTTACAGGTGGGTCTGCACTTAAAATCCTTTCGGCATTGTCTGTCTTTTTCCAGAGGCGCTTAGCCTTGCTTCTTGCAACCCAGACTTTTTTGCAAGGGGTTCTCCAGTTTCATCCTTCTACGGATACGTGGGTCTTGCAATTTTTATTATCTGATCACTTTGAATCGGTGGAATTAAAAGTTCTCGTTTGGAAGACTGCCTGTCTTTCTCCTACCCATTTCTTCAGCCACGAGAGTGTCTGAGCTAAGGCCCTCATTCAGAGCCGTCCTCCATAATTATGGAGCGTCCTCTTGGACGCTCGTATAGCTGTGGGTCACCACCCACAACCTATACGAGCGTGCAGGTTGATGGTCGCGATGGTCTTGACCATCGCCACTGCGAGCCGGAGCCTGCGGTTGAGTTTCTCAACCGCAAGGCCCGGAGTGATTTTGGCTCTATCAGAGCCAAAATCACTCCCACTGACATCACTAGTGATGTCAGTGGGGCAGGCTTCTGACGGTAGGCGTTCCCTTGGGAACGGCCCCGTCTGGGAGGCACGCCCACCAAAGGGGGCGTGCTGTCAATCAACATCGACAGCACGCCCCCTTTGATCAGACACAACGAGCGAAGGAAAGTCCTTCGCTCGTCGCGTCTCGCGCATGCGCACGACGGAGCTCCCTCCGTCGTGCGCATGCTCAGTGCACACCATCGACCCACTTGCGAGCGGACAGCCGCTCGCGAGTGGGTCTGAATCAGGCCCTAAGTGCCTTATCGTATCGGTCTCCGTATCTGGTTTTTCATAATGACAGTGTGTAACTTCGTACATCTCCTTCCTTTTTTCCAAAGGTTGCTTCCAAATTTATATAATTCAGCCTGTTGTGGTTCCTGTCCTCCCTAGCCGAGATTCTTCTACTCATTCTTTGGATGCAGTAAGGGCCCTTTGGCTTTGTTTCCTGTACTGCGACATTACAGAAGACTGATGCTTTGTTTGTCATCTAGGATTTCCACAAGAAGGGTTGGCCAGTTTCGAAACTAACAACCTGAGAGGTTATTCAACAGGCTTGCATTACCCGAGGACCTTTCCGAGTTTTGGATAATTCCACTCTCAGTGGGCGCTTCTTGGGCTGCTTGCCATGGGGCTTCCTCTGCTCATCTGTGTTGGGCTGCCACCTGGTATTCTGTGCATACTTTTGTCAAATTCTATTGTTTCAACACTTTTGCATCCAATGAGGCTATCTTTGGGCACTGGGAGCTTTGTGCATCCACAGCACACTCCCTCCTGGGAGGACTGCTTTGGGATGTCCCCAGTGTATCTCCAGTGTCTCCCAGTGGATGAAGGAGAAAACAGGCTTTTGGTACTTGCTAGTAAAATACCTTTCTCTGATTACATGGGGGACACTGGACACCATCCCTGCGCTACTCTTTTCAGTGTCCATGGTTATGTTTGGGGGCTGTTGCTGTCATTGTGACGTCTTTGGTGACTTAGTTAAATTGTTTTTTACTACTGTTTTTCCTCCCATCTCTACTAAGGTCAGGTGGGGTATAGAGGGGGAGGAGCCAAGCCCAAATATCTCAAGATTTAAAGTGCCCAGGCTCTACACAGCATAGTTTATACCCCAGGAGAAAGGGATTTTACTGATAAGTACCAAAATCCTGTTTTTTTTTTTTTTTTTATTTGTTACCTCCTGTAATATCCTTATGGCTGTTACTTATTATGACACTACTTGATTACAGAAATAGTTAACCTTTTCAAAACAACTTTCTCTTTTCAGTGGATGGAAAAAATGGCCAATGGTACTTATGTGTTCCGCAATGACCGAGCAGAGGAGAGAGAGGCGGAGAGGCACTCTGGAAAGCAGGAAAAAAATCTTGAAATATTAATCGCCAAGATTCAGGAACAGTTTGAACAGCAAGAAGGTATGACTTATATTTTAGAAACCTACTGATCATTGCATGGAGTTGACAAACCATTTTTATTTATTACAATAACCAAGCAAACTTTGCTCTTGAGTCAGATAGGGATTGCTTATCTTCATGATACTTTAGCTACTTTGGCTAAAGTTATTGCGGCTTGCAGGGACGCCAAATAAGTGCGTTGTTGAGGACTTTTCTTTTTTTTACTTGATCTCCAAGTTGGCTTTCCCCATTTATATAATTGATGATTAGTCCCTCCTGACACCCAAGGTGTTGGTTTCTAATTCTTTGGCCTCCTAATTGTGCTCCAGGCCATTGAAACTGCATAATTGGCATTGGAAGGGTCATATTAAAGAACACTACATTATAGTCAGCAGATAGCCCTGCAATATTTCTGTGGCAATTGCTGTTCTGGTTGCACTAATACTGTTGTTTTTCCTTACACAAGCATTTTATAAAGAGGAGTTTATATTTTTGGCATCTTGGTAAAGGGGCATTATTTATTCTGTATGTACAGCACACTAGTAAATAAAGTATTCGCTTTTGTTTAGCATGTGCTAGGGGGAACAAAGGATCCAAATGCCGTTCTTTAAGTCTACCTCAAATTACTGCGCTTCAAGATGGTGCCGAAATCTACGAAGCCATTTATAATGAGCCTGACCCTGACTACCTGGAGGTAAGATTATGCTGGCAGCTGTGGTGTAGAGTGTGCAGATTTACTGTAGTCGTACAGCTCATTCCAGGTGCCTGTAACATCATGCAGTGTTGGGACCATTCAGAGAAACAGAGGACATAAAGAACTGACCCTGGCATTTGTAGTAATGTTCCCAAAGTCGTTCAATATCGGGTGTCTTAGAAATGCACAAGGTTTAGGTAGGGGCACCAAGCGAAGTCCCAGAATGCATGTTTGCAGTCTGCTGAGGGCAGAGAAGTAATATTTCTTTTGGAAATAATTATTTTCAGGGTCTTGGAATTCTGACCTAAAACTAATCTCTCAGCATAGGGGAATATACGAGTTAGCACCAGCTGATAGAAGTGCGTAATAATGTGTAACTCTATATAAATAGATACAACAACTCAGATTAACTTTAGGTGGTTGATTTATTTATTATTTTTTTGATTCTTCAATACTTTAATCTAGTAGAATAAGTCGATAGTAGACCAAGCATCAGTCCAGTAATAGGCAAGATGGAAGCTTTCGTGGCCTCACAAGTGGTTATTAGTTACCACAATAGTACTGCACATTTCCTTTTCAGGGAAGCATAACCTCACATATTAGATGAGAGCGCCAGTATGACATGTTCTCACGGCTAAAGCATTGGGCTAGTCAGTCATGCTGCTGCGGGAACATCCCCTTCCAGTTACAGGCTGACCTGCTACCTAAGCTGTAGGAGTGAGGGGTGAGATCAGCTTTAATAGAAGGATGACAAAAGAGGGCTTATGGCCGGAAGGACCAAATATGATTTACAGTTGTCATCAGCTTAGATAGGTGATGACTCAAATGGCCAACCATCAGTACACAGATGTCACAATTCAGATGGGCATATACCAGAATTTGATGGTTCACATTTACGTTTATGTTAATCTTGCTTGAGACCCATGCCCCGTCTACCAGTGTCCACTTTGAAACTCCAAATTAGTGATAGAGCCTCTTGTACACTGAAGTGCCAAAAGTAATGGGATAGCAGTATGTAAAGGTAATGGTAGGTGGCGTCACCGTACTGACTTCTTGGAAATGCCCAGACCTGCAACACTTGTAATCTGACATCTCATGAGTCAGTTTGAACACTGTCTAGGCTGCTCTTGGCAAGGTGGCGTGAATTATCAGAGTTCGAGCAGGGCATGGTAGTGGGTGCCCAATGGATGGGACTTCCATTTCCGAAGTTGTCCGGACATTCAACATTCTTCGATCTATGGTGTCGTGTGTACTGGGTATACCTAACTGTGGACAGCACAGTGGCCGACCATGGGTACTCAATGGTTGTGACCAGCAGTTCTGGCCACAATTGCCTTAACGATGGAATATTCCAGCAGGATAATGCACCGTGTCATCGATCCCAAATTGTCCGGAATTGGTTTGAGGATCATTTTTTAGAGTTCCGACGAATGGTGTGGCCAATAAGTTCACCTGACATGAGCCCACTCGAGCATTCATGGGATGTGGTTAATAGATCCATTCACACCCAAGATCCTGCACCTACAAATATCGGGGAGCTGTGGGAAGCTCTCCAGATGGCATGGGTCACCATCTCTCCAGAGGTCTTCCATACACTTGTGGAATAGATGCCATGTCGAGTTGCTGTATTTCTCCCAGGCTAGGGGGGGTGGATTGTCCTACACGGTACTAGGCATTTATCGCATGTCTTTTGGCACTTCAGTGTAAACTATTATTAGCACTATTGTATTTATAGTGCTATTATAATATGTACAATGTGATTCTTTCTACTTCAGGGTCCATAGGGTATCCACAGGATACCTTGGGGTATAGGTGTGACGTCAGTCATCGGGCACCATAGAGTTAAGCTTTCAGCCTCCCAGGATGCACTAGGGTCCCCCTCCTATACCCCGCCCCCGAGCCAAGGCACCTCAGTTTAGTTTGGTGCCCGGCCGGAGTCGGGTGCACCTGTTGGAGTGGGGGCTAGAAGAGCCCCTGAAGCTTTTTCTTCATGCAGCTGTGGCTGCACATCTGGATGAACAGCATGGACAGTCAGCCCTGTTGTCCATGCTGTCTTCCCTACACCCCCGCCGGTACCAGAACGTCGGTACCGATCCGGGGATGCTGGTGAGCATCTGGGGTCACAGCTAGCGGTGACCCCAGATGTTCCGGACCATGGCCGGATTCAAGGGGGACAGCAGGTAAGCAGCGGGGTCCCGCGGTGGGTCCCGCTGTCACATGGTCCAGAGTCCCCAGGCAGGGGGCTCCCTGGGGACTGGCTGCAGCGTGGAGCCAGGTATTGAACCTGCGCTTCCACTACCCCCTGGGACAGCGGACCGCAGCAGAGCGGTAGCGCTGCGGCGTCCCGGGGGTTAAATGCATACCAGGGGAGCGTGCCTTCCCTGTCTCACAGCCGGTGCCTCCCCCGCTGCACACAGCCCTCTCTGCACACTGACGACTGGTCCTGTAGTAGCGCTCCTCCCCCAGGCCAGCCTCCTCTCTGCTCCTCGGCGGCTATCTTTCCAACGCATGGTGAACGCTGCTGGAAGCGCTGGACGGAAGCATCGTGGTCTGGGTCCCCCCGCATACCTCTCCTCCGATTTGGGTCAGGTCTGTGTATGCTGCGCTGTGTCCTACCAGGCCCTGTGTCTGCATAGTTGAGTGATCAGCGCTGTTAGTGCAGGAATTGATTTTTCTTTGCATTGTATGTGACTGTGCTAGCGCTGCTGCCTGTAACTTTTCTTCTAACTGTCAGCTTTATTACTGTCCCTGTCCTTTCTGCTAAGCCCTTGCGGTGCGGTGCTGCAGGGTGGTCTCTCGCCTATTTAATATATAATTGGTGAGAGGGGTCACATACTTGGTGCCATCATGTCTGAAAGTGATTTTCCTCTCCGACTACAGTGTGCTACGTGTAAAGTACCGTTAGCGGAGGGGGAGGGTAGCGCGGAGGGCCTCTGCCGGCAGTGTTTGCCTATGGCGCGGCCTATTACGGTTACAGCACTGGTACAGGAGCCGCCCTGGGCTTGTTTCGCTCAGGCGCTTACAACCTTAGTGGGCCAGTTAGCTCCGCAGCCCGCTTTTCCGTCGATGGGTTTGTCCCAGCAGTCAGTGGTGTCGTCACCCATGCAGGGTTTCCCACGACAATTGGTGGTACCCCACAGTCTCCCTATTTCCCCGCTCCCGGTTTCTCAGGAGCCGGCGTGGGTTAACTCCCTTACGAGTTCTGTACAGCACTTGTCGGATGTGTTGCAAGGGGAGTCTGTGATGCGACCACATAAACGGCCGGTGGCGTCTCTGTCGGCTCCTTATGAGGATGACGAGGGGACGTCTGATGATGGGGAGATTCTGGATCCTTATGATCAGGAACCTCTCCATACTAAGGACGCTGACGCTAAGTCCAAGGTATATATTCCTGGACTTATTCGGGCAGTCCGCACAGCCTTGGTGATTGAGGACGAAGTTCCCCCAGCGGCTAAATCAAAGTATGCCTTTTTTAAAGATGTGAAGGGCGATGCCACAGTCTTTACTCTTTCGGGTCAGTTAGTGGACCATTTAGAGGAGGCGTGGAAACAGCCTGGCAAAAGATACCAGCCGCAGAGGCGCCTGGCAGTGGCTTATCAGTTTGCGGATAATTATTTTGCAAAGTGGGAATCCCCTCCACAGGTGACCCGTCTTGTCCGTAGTGCCACATTGCCGATGCCATCCATGTCCTCCCTTAAGGATGCTACGGACCGCAAGGTGGAGATCTGCCTGAAGTCCGCTTATTCCCTTGCGGGGGGGGCCGGCTATGGTCATTTGCTGGGTTGCCAGAGCGCTGGGCAGATTCATTAGAGGCGTCTTTTGATTCCGACTGTCCGGCCGAACAGGCGGAGTTGATTGGTAATCTCCGTGATTCGGCCACTTATATCAACGAGGCGGCCTTAGACATTAGTACTCTGGTGTCCAGAATTTCTTCAGCAACGGTGGCTGCTCGTCGCACCTTGTGGCTGCGATCCTGGAAGGCGGTCGCAGATTCCAAAAAGGGTTTGGAGGCGTTGCCATTTACTGGAGAAGTTCTCTTCGGTCCAGATCTGGACAAGATTGTGGCCACGCTGGCGGCAGCCAAATCGGCTTGTCTCCCGTCGGCCGCTGCTCCTTCTGGTTCTGGATCATCGTCCTTTCGGTCTTATAGGGCCCAGGGCAGGCCCAAACCACAGTCTTTTCCTCGACAGGCTGGCCCTAAGAAAATCGGCCAAGCCCCGGAAGCAGGCATGGAGTACCAGACGTCCGGCCCCTAAGCCAGATGACAAGCCTGCGGCCTGACGGTCCGGGCCTCCCTTTGGGGGATCCCAAAGTGGGAGGCCGCCTCCTGCAGTACGCCCAGTGTTGGTCGGTCACTACGACAGACACTTGGGTTCTCGAGGTGGTCTCCCACGGGTACGCCCTCTCTTTCCGGCACAGACCCCCGGCTCGATTCTTCACCACGGGTCTACCATCAGACCGGAACAAGGCTACGGAGCTGCGGAAGGTATTGCACACTATGCTCCAGGCTGGAGTTATAGTGCCTGTTCCATTCTCCCAGAGGGGCCAGGGTTTCTATTCAAATCTTTTTTTGGTACAGAAACCCAATGGGTCGTATCGTCCGATTCTCAACCTCAAGGTTCTCAACAAGTCTTTGCGGGTTCCGAAGTTTCGGATGGAGACCCTACGGTCCATCATTCTGGCGCTGGAACCTGGGGACTACATGGTGTCATTGGACATACAGGACGCTTACCTGCATGTCCCTATTCTTTTGCGCCATCAACAGTTCCTCAGGTTTGCAATCCGCAGCGACCACTTCCAGTTTCGGGCGTTACCTTTTGGCCTGGCGACAGCACCACGTGTGTTCACCAAGGTGATGACGGTCATGGCGGCTTCTCTGCGGCTGCAGGGAGTCCGCATGTTGCCGTACTTGGACGACCTTTTATTGGTGGCAGGATCTCCAGTGCTCCTTCTACGCCACTTGGACCTGACCATTGCGCTACTGCAACGGCACGGCTGGCTAATCAACTGGCAGAAGTCCACTCTAATCCCGTCTCGGCGGATTCTGCACCTCGGAACCTTATTGGACTCGGAACAGCAAAGGATCTTCGTGACGGAGGAGAAGATCTCTGCTTTACAGTCGAGGGTGCGCAGTTGTCTGCACAGCCGCCGGGTGTCTCTATACTTGGCGATGAGGTTACTGGGCTCCATGGTGTTGGTGTTCGACATGGTGGAATATGCCCAGTTTCACTCCAGACCTCTGCAGCACCTGATCCTGTCCAAGTGGAACGGGCTGCTTCAGTCTCTAAAGTCCCAGACGATTGTGCTCACCCCGGAGGTTCGCCTGTCCCTTGCCTGGTGGTTGCAGACGACCCATCTCAACAAGGGACGTCCGTTCTGGGTTCCAAATTGGGTCCTGTTGACAACGGACGCCAGTCTTCGGGGCTGGGGAGCAGTTTCGGGTCCACACTTGTTCCAGGGCAGGTGGACGCCGACATAAGCGGAGCTTCCAATCAATATCTTGGAACTCCGTGCGGTCTTCAATGCTCTCTAGCAGGCACATCGGGTTCTCCAGGGTCGTCCGGTACAGGTCCAGTCGGACAATGCTACCACCGTGGCCTACATAAACAGGCAAGGAGGAACCCGAAGTCGGGCGGCTCTCGTGGAGGTCTCTCGGAACCTGGTATGGGCGGAGCACAATCTTCCGGCCATATCAGCGGTCTTCATCCCGGGAGTGCTAAATTGGGAGGCGGACTTTCTAAGTCGCCAGGACGTTCATCCGGGGGAATGGTCCCTGCACCCGGACGTTTTTCAACTGCTGGTGGACAGATGGGGTCTTCCAGAGATCGACCTCATGGCGTCCCGGCACAACAACAAGTTGCCGGTGTACGGGTCTCGCACAAGAGATGAAGGGGCGTCTCTGGTGGATGCTCTGTCCGTCCGGTGGACGTTCCGGTTCACATACCTGTTCCCTCCGGTCTCCCTTCTTCCACGGGTAATCCGGAAATTCAAACAGGAAGGAGGGACGCTCCTGTTGATAGCTCCCGCGTGGCCCAGACGGCACTGGTTCTCAGACCTTCAGGGTCTGTCCGTGGACAGTCCTCTACGGTTGCCGCTACGACCGGACCTTCTGTCACAGGGTCCTTGTCTTCACCCGGACCTGACTCGGCTGTCTTTGACGGCGTGGCTGTTGAGACAGCCATGCTGAGGTCCAGGGGGTTTTCCAGCTCTGTGGTGCGTACCATGTTACGAGCTCGGAAGCCGTCTTCCGCGAGGATATACCATCGCGTGTGGCATACGTTCTTCCAGTGGTGTCGACCGAGAGGTTATGCACCGCGGGAATTTCGTCTGTCTCGGATACTCGCCTTCCTACAAGCGGGACTAGATCATGGGCTTCGCCTTGCTTCTTTGAAGGTACAGGTTTCGGCCCTGTCTGTCTGGTTTCACCGTAGGATTGCTACAATCCCGGATGTGCGCACCTTTATGCAAGGTGTTCTCCGCATTCAGCCGCCCTTTGTTCCACCTGTGGCGCCTTGGGATTTGGCTGTGGTCCTGAGGGCTCTCCAGGGACCGCCGTTTGAACCACTGGGCTCAGTGGATCTTAAATATCGAAGACTGTTTTCCTTCTGTCTATGTTTCTGATTTAGGGGCTCTTTCTTGTAAACCCCCTTTCTTGGTTTTTCATGGGAACAGGGCAGTGCTCCGCACTCGGCCCGAGTTTCTTCCCAAAGTTGTTTCCCAGTTTCATGTTAACGAGGAAATCGTTGTTCCGGCCTTTAACTCACCTGGTCTGTCAGTGGGTGAGGCCTCTTTGGATGTTGTGCGGGCCTTAAGGACTTATGTTGACTGCACTTCTTCGTTTAGGAAGTCGGACGCCTTGTTTGTCCTCTATGGCTTCCGTAAAAAGGGTTGGCCTGCTTCAAAGCAAACTTTGGCAGCTTGGATCCGTATGGTCATTTCAGAAGCTTATCTTCATGATGGCCTGCCGGTTCCATCCTCTGTGAGGGCTCATTCCACTAGGTCTGTGGGTCCTTCATGGGCAGCTCGACGTGGTGCCTCTGCAGTCCAGATCTGCAAGGCTGCTACGTGGTCCTCTGTCCATACCTTCGTGAGGTATTACAGGTTTGACACCTTCGCCTCTCAGGATGCTTCCTTCGGGCGGCGGATTCTCCTTTCTGCACAGGAGCGTCCCCACCCTTAAAGGATACTGCTTTGGGACATCCCCAAGGTATCCTGTGGATACCCTATGGACCCTGAAGTAGAAAATATGAGATATGGTAAGAACTTACCCTTGTTATCTCTATTTCTACGAAGTCTATAGGGTTCCACAGGACTCCCGCCCTGTCGCACCTGTGCTGTAGATGGGCTTTGCTCTGGTCACCAGTTTTTCCGTCTCCCTCTGGTGAGAATGTGATTCTTGTGTGTGTCCAGATCTTTTTTCTCTTTCTTCCTTCTCCTCCTCCGGCCTATGGCTTGGTAACTAACTGAGGTGCCTTGGCTCGCTGGCGGGGTATAGGAGGGGGACCCTAGTGCATCCTGGGAGGCTGAAAGCTTAACTCTATGGTGCCCGATGACTGACGTCACACCTATACCCCAAGGTATCCTGTGGAACCCTATGGACTTCGTAGAAATAGAGATAACAAGGGTAAGTTCTTACCATATCTCATATTATTATGAGTCTCATGCGTTGGCGATCTGTATTGATAGTGAGTTAATCTTGTGTGCCAAATGAATATGTGGCATTTTGAGTTATGTACACACACATTCAGCCTGAGATGCATGGACAAATGCATCCACTCCGCTCAGTTTGCATGGAGGAGATAACATGGTTGCTTACGTCTGTGTATGATCCCATAAACCTCAAGCTATCCTGTGCTTTCTGGCCTTCCACAGACTGCATTGGTTGTGTTCAAGCCCTTAGAGGCCAGTATGCCATCTCCTTTCAAGTTGGTATTGGAAAAAGAATTGAGATTATAAATTGATTAGAACTTTTTTTATTGGCTAAGCAGTGTAGATGAGGCCAGAAGAGATAGTGACCAGGTTCTACTCTATAAAGCAGGCGTATTCAACATGCAGACCTCCCGCTGATGTGGAACAAAACATCACAGCATGGCCTAATAGCAAAACTGTGGCAGGGCATGCTGAGATGTGTAGTTTCACAACCGCTGCAGGGCCGCATGGTGAATACCCCTGCTGTAGAGTGTAGAGCCTTACTATAAGGGGGAAGCCAAATGTGCATTTTTACAAAGATATGTTCATATCTAACATTCACTTGTGCAGGATACAGAACCCGCCTGTGTAGATTATGTATGCCTTTTCAATTACACAAAGATTGGTGTTTGCTGAAATGGTCCCTTTAAATCTGAATAACCATCATTGTCAGTCTTGTCTGAGTAGTGAGCAGCTCAGGACACTAAACCATCACAGACAAGCACTGAATGATAAGAAGCAAGCCCAGATCCAGGCTGAATTCAGGAAAGCCATTGAGTCTGCTGAACAGGGAGCTGCTGGCTGTGCAAGGAGGGATGTTACTCCTGTATGGAAGATGAGGATTGTGGACTACAAAGACCATGACAATGCTTCAGGTGCAATTTCAGTCACCAACTAAAAGACACCATTGTGAATAATTATGAATTGACATTTTGTATATTAATGAGTAAAATTATTTTTATTTATATATATATATATATATATATATATATATATGTGTGTGTGTGTGTGTGTGTGTGTAATATATAAATATATATATATATATATATATATATATATGTATGTATATTCTTAGGAAGAAGTTCTGTGATTGGCTTGCAGTCTATTCGATAAGTCTATGGGGGAGATTTATCAAACCTTCTAAAGAGGACAAAGGGAGATGTTGACCATAGCAACGAATCAGATTCTATCACTTGTCTAGCACATTCGATACAATGATAGCTAGAATCTGGTTGCTATGGACAACACCTCCTCTTGTCCTCCTTAGAGGGTTAGATAAATCTCTCCCTGTATAGTCTGCTGATTGGTGGATTAATCCACCAGGGCAGTGCTGGTGATGTCACAGTAGATACTACTTATATGCTGTGATTATATCATGCTGGGTACACACGACATGATCTATGGTCTGATATATATTGTTCCAACGTGGATCTGAACGATCTATCATATACATCGTATAGTGTGTACACCCAAGCCTTTGTTTACTGCCGTCGTTCATTGAATCATTCAATCGGATGTGCTGTACATCATATGGGACTATTCCATGGCCGATGTCGGACTGTCTAGAAGTGTGTATGGCGACGCAGTATATTGTTACATCGCAACGCTGGGTCGCACAGTAGTATAGTGTGTACTTGGCTTTAGACAGAGACTTGTAAATGTGGAGGTGGATATAGCGGTTTATAATGGATTTTAAATATGAAATTACACTTTTTATTTTGCAAAAGGCTGCAAAGCAAAATCGGGGAATAGATAAAGTATCTATAATTACAGGGAAAATAACTGCACCCCCTTAATGTGACTTCATTAGTATGTTCCTCTTGAAATAGCATGAAAATGCACTGACCAGAGCGTTACCATCCACACTTATTCCCAGAACGATATATATTTACCCAGATGGCATCAGTGACTTATCTCACATTGCATACATGAATATTCTACTGCTATAAACAAACCAAATCTATCCCTGTTTTATAGTGTAGAATAAAATGACCTTAGCAGTGTAAATAGGGGAGGAAGAGCAATACGTAGGCTTCGTGAGCCGTAATTCCTATAAGCACACCATGAAATATTTTTATTTCTGTAAGAGTTCTTTTTAATGCCCCTTTTTACAGCCTGCACATTAAACATATGGCGTCCGCTACCTGATGTAGTGTCACTACTAAGAGAGGGGGCTCGTTACAAAATGTACCAGCTGGCGGCTTCCCAGTCAAAAAGCAAATCGACCACCG
Source organism: Taudactylus pleione (assembly GCA_031769625.1). Lineage (NCBI taxonomy): Eukaryota > Metazoa > Chordata > Amphibia > Anura > Myobatrachidae > Taudactylus > Taudactylus pleione. Next base: position 8,982,094 of record JAUIMM010000042.1, on the reverse strand, counting down.
CAGGAGTCCAGCTGACTGCCACAAAGAAGACGCAGTTTCAGCAGCTGCAGGTGAGCTGGGCTGGGAGAGGAGGGGGAGATGCTCCCAGAACGTCCTACACCTGCTCATTACTGCTTTCTTTCAGGCCTCACAGAATATCTTGGAGCAGATTTATACAGAGAGACAAGTGACAGAGTTCAGCTGGTTTCTGAAGCCTAGTTTCCCAGCTGCCTATGGAGAGGTGGACGTGGTGGGGTTGGTTGTCTCCACACAGCAAAAAACAGGTTTGACTATTTACAATCCTGGGTCAGTAAACAATGTAATATTATGATTACACTGTCATCTTACAGATAACACTGCTTTTAAAGGAATATGTTAGGGATACTGCTTGCATAGTTGATAAAGAAAGCAGTCTAGCATCTCTACTTATGCTGACCATCCACTAGGCGATTAAACCTAGCGATTGAGCGATAACGACCGTCGTCATCACTTGGTAATCGTCTGCAATCGGACAGTAAAATTATAAAAATGACCAGCGATGCGCGCACCCGCTGGTCGTTTTTAACATCAGTCATCGCCCGAACATGACGGTCAACCTGATGATCGCCGTCATGGCAACCTGATGATCGCCGTCAGGTTGCCATGTTCGGGGATGATTGATCTGGTTCACTGAACGTCTGAACATTCAGTGTAAGCACTTCACCCCGCGGGAGACGACGGCGTCGTAATCGTGCTTTCGTCCCCGCATCTAGTAGTGGATGGGCAGCATTACTGTATATCAAGGGAGGTATCGGAATGCTATCATAGCACATAAAAGGGAAACATGTATTAATTTTTTAGACCTTCTGTTGACCCGAGACCTCTGTTGGGAGCGGTGCTGTAACCATGTGTGAAAGACGCAGTGCGCCTACTCCTGATTGGATGGTGCCACAGCTATTAAATCAGGAGCTGGCTGGTATCCTTCAGCTATACAGCTGTCCTACAGATGGCCCCGGCCACCGTACCAGGATATTGCTGAATCTGTATGGAGTGAGTGTGTATGTGGTGGTCACAGGGAATTCCTGTTGTAGGTCTGTTTCCCTTTTAGAATACATTACATTTAAAAGTTTATGGTGTAAGCCTAGCTTTAGCTCCAAACGTGGAAAACCTACATGATGAATTGAATACAATGTGTTGTAAACTGTAATTGTTTTTACCGTTGGTCATTCAACCCATTAAAGTGGATACAGGGTTAACTATTTGTATATTTCATCTTTTTTCCTTATGATAAAATAGTAAAGTAAAAATATTTCCCCCCCAGGTGCTGCTCCAATGGTTTATCTATCTGATGACACTTATACTGTTGTAGCAATAAAATTCTGGACCGACTTAGGACAGCTGTCCCTGGAAGAGGTCACTAAGCCATGTACATTTATCGCTGCTGGTAACCTGTACTGGAGATCGGAATATGTGTCTGGAATTCCTATAGTGTTTGCTGGAGATCTATCCTTTGTTGTTGCAAATCCCAAAGAGCATCATCTACAAAAAGCAATTCAGAAACTTCGCCATTCTGTCCAGGTAACTATGCTACAGAGAAATATAAATACCAAACTGGAAGAACTTGTACATGTCCTTTCTGGAGCTTCAATAGTCTGTGCTGGAGGCCCAAGTTTATACAGCTTTTTGTGTGTTTTCTAGCCAGAAAATGTCAGTGGTAGCCGGTGACACTACCCCCACCTCTGCCGGTTTCTGCTTTGTGGCCAATATAGGAAGTGAAAAGTGTGGCATATAACACTGTAGTTGTGCCGATGTCACCCAACGCCACTCACTGCTCACTGCTGCCATAGACATGGTTGTATATTAATAATACTAAGTTCCAGCTAGCCACCAATGAAGACTACTGAACAGTCATTTGTGTCACATCATACTGCCAGGTACTCTGGTAGCAGTAACCCTTATTATTGCAGGGGGCACAGGGCTAATCATGGGAAGTAGTTTAGATCCTGGCTGTCAGGATGCCAGCGCTCAGAATATGGAAGTATAGGGATTAGGTTGCAGGCGGGGAGGGTTAGGTTTAGGCTGCAGACGGGGAGGGTTAGGTTTAGGCTGCAGGCGGGGAGGTTTAGGCTGCAGGGGGGGCTTAGGTTTAGGCTGCAGGAGGAGAGGGTTAGGTTTAGGCTGCAGGAGGAGAGGGTTAGGTTTAGGCTGCAGGAGGAGAGGGTTAGGTTTAGGCTGCAGGGGGAGAGGGTTAGGTTTAGGCTGCAGGCGGGGAGGTTTAGGCTGCAGGCGGGGAGGTTTAGGCTGCAGGGGGGGCTTAGGTTTAGGCTGCAGGAGGAGAGGGTTAGGTTTAGGCTGCAGGAGGAGAGGGTTAGGTTTAGGCTGCAGGGGGAGAGGGTTAGGTTTAGGCTGCAGGCGGGGAGGTTTAGGCTGCAGGGGGGGCTTAGGTTTAGGCTGCAGGAGGAGAGGGTTAGGTTTAGGCTGCAGGGGGAGAGGGTTAGGTTTAGGCTGCAGGGGGAGAGGGTTAGGTTTAGGCTGCAGGGGGAGAGGGTTAGGTTTAGGCTGCAGGGGGAGAGGGTTAGGTTTAGGCTGCAGGGGGAGAGGGTTAGGTTTAGGCTGCAGGGGGAGAGGGTTAGGTTTAGGCTGCAGGGGGAGAGGGTTAGGTTTAGGCTGCAGGGGAGAGGGTTAGGTTTAGGCTGCAGGGGGGGGGGTTAGGTTTAGGCTGCAGGCGGGGAGGTTTAGGCTGCAGGGGGGGCTTAGGTTTAGGCTGCAGGGGGGGCTTAGGTTTAGGCTGCAGGAGGAGAGGGTTAGGCTGCAGGGGGAGAGGTTTAGGCTGCATGGGGAGAGGGTTAGGTTTAGGCTGCAGGGGGAGAGGGTTAGGTTTAGGCTGCAGTGGGGGGGTAAGTTTAGGCTGCAGGGGGAGAGGGTTAGGTTTAGGCTGCAGGGGGAGAGGGTTAGGTTTAGGCTGCAGGGGGAGAGGGTTAGGTTTAGGCTGCAGGGGGAGAGGGTTAGGTTTAGGCTGCAGGGGGGGAGGGTTAGGTTTAGGATACTTCACTATCCTAACCCTTATAAGATTCTGACCACCGGCATCACGTGCCCAACCCCTGGTCATGATGTTGGAGTTGTAATGCTGGTTTACATGATGTAGAGGAGAGGGGACTCTATGCTGGTGTAAATATGTGGGGGAGTCATATGGGGTACTCAGTTGCAGGTTTAATACTATGGCAGGACACTAATAAAGCTGTTTGGATATTAGAATCTTAATTGGAGAATTTTTTATATGCAGTCTGTCCAAGAGTGTTGCAATGAAGCGCAGCTCAAGCTGATGGACATCCTGCAAGTCCGTCATCCAGAGGAAAGGCGATCTATTGCACACTGCACTGTGAATCCACACACCCCAATATGTGCCGGAAGCAGGAGTTCCGTAAGTTCACTGTACTGTCTGATTTTCTACTGTACTCTTCCCCTAAATGCATTGCTTAGCCAGCAACATTATTTAGTGGGTAGCAATTTGCCTTGTGATACTTTGCTGCGCTACAAAGTGCAGAGATCCACGCTGACTCGTGTCAAATAACATATTTCCAGGAGAAATGTTTAATACTCTGCTTTGTTGAACTAGGACAAAATCATTTAGCCACCACTGCGTCTAGGTGTTACATAACCGAGAAATCGGTGGAAGGGTTCAGAACTATTTGTCTTCTCATACAGCAAACTATCTTAGGCTTGGTACACATCAACACAATGTGTATCCCGGCAGACGGGGTGACCAATGGTACGACATTGCGGTCACCCGTACATACTGAACTATATATCGATGAGTGGCCCCATCTAGAAGCATGGGGTCGTACACTTTTCATTGACCATGCAGCACAGCCAATCAAAAGATGTCATGTACAACTCGCGGGAGCGCGCAATCGGGCGTACACACTGTGCGATCCACACGATATTATGTTCTAATTTGTCTGGAAATTACATATCTTGCAGATATCGCTTTAGTGCACAGGTTCTTTTCTCTGGGCCTGATTCAGACCCGGTCGCAAGCGCCGAGCACTCGCAACAGGGTCGATGGTGGCCCAGAGCGCATGCGCACGAGGGAGCCGGCTCTGTCGTGCGCATGCGCAAGACTCGGACAGTCACGGGCAATCCGTCGCTCCGGGTCTCGCACCAAAGGGGGCGTGCTGTCGATGTTGAGTGACAGCACGCCCCCTTTTGGTGGGCGGGTCGGGGGGGGTGACTGCCCAGATGGAGACGTTCCCATGCGAATGCCTACCGTTTGGGGGCGGCCCCACTGACATCTTGTGATGTCAGTGGGAGAGATTTCGGCTCTGTTTGTGCCGAAAGCTCTCTGGGGCTTGCGACCACGAAACCCTACCACAATTGTCTCGTCGCAAGCCCGATGGTCGCGATGGTCTTGACCATAGCGACCATCATCCTGGCCACTCACATTAGCTGTGGGTGGTAACCCACAGCAATGCGAGCGGCCAGGAGGCCGCTCCATAAAAAAAAAAAAAAAACTCCCTGATTCAGAGCGAGCGCTCTGTCAAAACGTCCGGCTCTGAATCAGGGCCTCTGTCCTCAGGACCCCAAACAGTGCATGTTTTCCAGGTCTCCTTACAGAATCACAGGTGAAGTTCGCTCCACCTGTGGATCTTTTAAAATGACAGTGAGTAATGAATATACCTGTGCGAGGGGACCTGGAAAATGTGAACTGTTTGGGGTCCTGAGGACCGAGTTTGAGAACCACTGCTCTAGTGTGTACCCAGCATTAATGCAGTGTTTCCCAACCCGGTCCTCGTGGAACCTTAACAGTGCATGTTTGTGCACAGGTTTGTTAACTGAATAAACAGTGGTTCCAAAAGTATTTTTGAATTACGGTGCCCCTAGAGCACAGGTTCTCAAACTCTGTCCTCAGGACCCCAAACAGTGCATGTTTTGCAGGTCTCCTCACATAATTACAAGTGAAATAGCTGCACCTATAGATCTTTTTTAAAATGTGTCAGTGACTAATGAATACACCTGTGCACCTGCTGGGTGACCTGCAAAAAGTGAACTGTGTGGGATCCTGAGGAACCACTGCCCTAGAGTACCAGCATTTTTTTTTCCTCGGCACCTCTAGGCCAAAAGTTTCTTATTGTACTTACCTGTTATGCGTTGGTCAGGGGCATCAGAACGATTTTATGTTGCACTCCCCTCTCTTCCCCTCCTGCCATCTTACCTAAGTGGTGACCGGAGGTTGTTAGGGGCTGTGCTTTATAGTAATAGGCTGCAGAGCCCCTGTACCGCACAGAGGAGGGGGTGTAATGTGCCGTGTTTTAACATAGACCGCTCTTTACATCGCCTCCTCCATGCGGTGCAGGGGCTGTGCAGCACTGACAGTCCGCGGCCGCCACCATGGGCGCAGAGAGGGGGGGGGAGCGGGTACAGTTTACCCGGGCTTCCAGAGGGGCCTGGCGGGGGCCCGGGTCCGGTGCCGCCCCCCCCTCCCTCTTCCCTCCCTCTGCAGCAGCCCAGCACACAGCATGTGCTGGGCTGCAGTGGGAGATTGCTTGCGGCTGCTAAGCAGCAGCCACAGCAATCTCCTATGCCTGAAGGGGAGGGCAATCACTCTGATCGCGCCCCCCTCTGGCTTTGCGCCGGGCTGAGGGGCTCACAGCGCCCCCCCTCCCCGGCACAAAACAATATTTTTATCTTTTCAAGGGGGCATGGCCACGCCACGCCTCCCACGATTAGGCCACGCCCCCTCTTTACCGGGGCCCAGCGTGGCTCTCTATGCCCCTGGCCGCCACTCCTGTGAGATGTTTGGGGGACAAGCCGCCTTTTTGCCCCCACCCACCCGTTCCGACGCCCATGGCGCTGGTGTACAAGGTTGTGATTCTGTTTGTCCAGATATTTCATGATTGCCAGCCGTCGGCACTGTGTTTGCCAACATGTACTGGAGCACCAACTCGTGGCACCCAAGTTTGACCTCCTGGACTAACACAATAGATCTACAGGTGGCAATTAATTATTTCTGAGGATACCTTGAAAACACGCACTGTTAAGGTTCTGTGTGAACAGGGTTTGAGAACCACTGAATTTTCATTTTTTTCAAAAATTAAATTTTCTAAATACTGTTGTTTTGAAGAATTTAAATATATTAGAGTTCTTTTGCTTTTTAGGATAATTAGATTAGAAGACTTATGTTTTTCAAATGCAATGTGCTACATCACTGCAACTTTATATCATAATGAGGAGAATTAACACTATGTACAGAACAGCAGGAAGAAAAAAAAAAAAAATTATATTGTATGGCTTTATTAACATAAAACGTTATGTGTAAGACTTCGATTCCTTCATCTTATTACATTTAGACACCAGTGGCAAATATCAGAAAACCCCAAATAAATCCTGCATATACACCTGATGGGAATAATACAGCTTCTGGCAGAAGTAGCGATATGGATGTGAAGACTTACAAGAAGGTGAAAGGTTTGGACTTCCTCGTCCGAATACCTTCCCCTCCACCCCTCACTCCTGTCCGACCAATCGTATCCCCATCATTACAAAGGGCATTTCGGCCTCCTCGCAGCTTGCAGAAGGATGTCGTCGTAAGTGGAAGACCTGTTCTTAATACCAGACCCCCCATTAACTCAGAAAGCGGATTTGTTGGTGATGATGAGCTGGCCATGATTAATACACAAGGCCTAGTTTCAGGTTCAGAAGTGTCAGATGGTGATCTCCACAAAGAGAGGAACTCTCCTAACCATTTAGACAAAATGCCCAATCCCTTACACAGCAAAGGTCTCCCAAGTGCGGACTCCGATCAGGCTAAAGAAGAGAGCTATTTACTTTACCCAGGAAAACTTTGCAGAAAAAGAAGACACAAAAGGTGAACATGTAGTTTATCATTGCTTCAAAGAAGACAAAGAAACTGTATATATGTTTAAAATGTAAATATTTTACAAGAAAAAGGTGGTCAGAACTAGCTCTCTGTGTTGCCTGTTAGAAATGTGAGGAGTATTTAGGTACGGAATGGACACAGCACTGTGGATTTATATATTTATAATGTAGAGTGTAAACAATACAAATTCTACCATTAGGAAAATTCTCAAATGTTCTTAATGTGAATAGAATAGCCAGTTGTAAAAAGTTATTCTCTACATGCAGATAAATCTGTTAATTAGGAATGTTTATACGCAAGTAAAAATACATTTTCATGAAAAAATATACAGCTTCCTTGTGTCATTTTACAGCTTAAGAAGAAAAAGACCATAAAACATTAAAAAAAGAAAACAATGTTCCACTGGTGTCAGACCTTCTCCAAAAATAGGTGCAATATCAAATGCTACTTTATCATGAATTAAAGGTCATCCAATAAATCTGTGTTCCCTGTGCAAAATCAATCTGTAAGAGAGATTTTTAGGAGCATGCCACTGCAAAAATCTGTTATTTGCTTATTCCCAGTAATGTATTACCTCTTCTGAGTCAGAGCCAGTCAGTCATCAAACTCTTTTGTGGTCACATGATGGGAACAATTCAAAGCTTTTCCAATCACTACAATATATGTTATGTGACTGTGATAAGGTTCCACAAAGTGCTGGATTGTCGCTAATATGATATATATAGGAATGGATCGTTGCTGTGACTGCATACGCTTGCTGCTGACAAACAGGAGTGTGTGGAACAAGAAATCCATTAAGGTTAGAAATAATGGGTTCCAATAGTAGGCAGACTGAGATTCCTTTTAGTTTTATATATCAAAAATAATCTCTTAATGATGGTTCTTGACAGCAGATATGACGTGTGAGTGGTCCCATCTGGTTTTGCAGAAATAGAAGCTTCATCAGGATTTGCCCTTACATTTGCTATTACATTGAGCAAACTAAATGAATAGCTTTTAAAGAGAAAGTAACAAAACAATGTCATATTCGAGCGGATCAGCATGATTTATGTAACTGAGGATTGCACATTTACTTGGATACAGCTAAAAATATAATGCAATAAAAGTTCCCTCCCACACCCTTTAGCAGGGAGTGTACAGAGACTAGGATGCTAGGCAGCCTTTTCATACTAATATCCCTGATTCAGCAAGGAATGCAAGTGAGAGAACGCACGCACTTGGCCGATGTTTTCACACTGCACATGCGCGAACTAGCCAGTGCGATCTGGTAAGGGTACGCAGACGACACACAGTGTGTATGCAGACCCTTCCGATATTGATTGACAAGAAGTGCTGTTTGTGGGGGGTGGTTGGGTGAACGCAGGTGTGCCTGTGCGGTGGGACGCCATTATAGGGGCGTACATAATTAAGGCAGTGCGGCGACATACGTGGCCAGACGACTCAATGCACGCAGGAAGTGGCCAAAATCCTGCACAACATCAGATCAACCTCCTATTGTGCGTATGATTCCGATGGAGATGGGCTATGTATTGCTGGGCGTCTGCATCCTTGTGCTGCGGATGCTGTGCGTATGCATTGATTAGTATATACTCGCAGCGGCCATTCCATACGATCTCTCACATGCGTCCCTTGCTGAATCAGGCCCTCAGTTCAATGGTAAGCCAATGAATGAGTGGTGTCTTGGGACAGGGGTATGTTACAGAACAGTCAGAGCACTGTGTAATGAGCTATTCCATGAAATGTCCCATACGTGACACCGTAAAATAAATAAAATCTGTAACTGTATCTTTTTGAGTTTTCAATATAGGTTGACCAGTTAAATTGTCGCGTTTTCGTAAAAACAAAACGGAGGCTCTTAATACAAAGAGTTGAGCTGAATTATCAAGTAGAAGTTTCCTTTATGTCCTGTACGTGACATGGAATGGCCCTAATCTGCAATTAGCAGTTAACCTCTGCCAGGTGAACAAAATGGGAGGAAGTTTTTCAATTAAGTTTCTAAAAGTGCCAAGTAATAATAATAATAAAAGATTAGTGACAGAGGACATTGCATTGGGACAGCTAACTTTGCAGCCTTTCGCCTACTGTATAAGCCGGCATCCCAGCATCGCTCAGCATCAGTCTGTGCTATAAACTTGGTACATTCAGGACTCTCTATCATCTATGGTCAGGACCTTGTAAGATGTTCCTTTTTTATTGGAGTAATGCAAGACTCTTAGTATCCTTATGATTCGCTTTAGAGAAACTGTAGCAAATGTTACAGGGGTTTCCATCCAATTACTGATGGGCTGCGGCTGATAGTAGGTGCTTCCTGATTGGTTGCAGGAATGTGCACCCTTGCAGTTGTGGCTCTTTGAACAGCAATCCTAGCCTCTTGGAGGCATATTATGGAGTTATTGCTGAGGGGGTAGTCGCTGTGGATCCAATATGGCCTTGTTCTATTTAACAAAAAGGATTGTTCTTTTCTTCTGTGTTTCCCTGCAGCACGTTTCTTTTTCAGAAGAGTTTTTGTAAATTTTAAGACGGTTTGTCCGAGCGGAGGACAGTATAGAAGGTGACGTTGTGTTCATATACGTCTTTCATGCGCTGGATCTTGTCTCTGGGCACACCGTGGCTATTTCTTCTAAACAGCAACAATTACAGAGGGAAATTAAACTATATACATTTATGGAAATATGTGATATTTATGAACTGCAAGAACATAAAAGTGAGGCGTTTAGAAATAACCATTAAATCCATATATCTGAATGCAGTTGGGGGATACTGCTAACCTTAGTATAGAAAGCGTTGGTGCAGGACTTGGCAGTAAATGCAGACTACTCTTGTTTGGACCCTGGTTAGATCCCCAGTCTACACCCTTTGCCCAAACCGGAGTTCATTTTTTCAGACTGACAAAGCCCATAGGCTAAAAAAGAATTAAGCAATGACATAATAACACAATGCAAACATAACGGGGCAAAAAAGGGGTTGGAAAGCAGTGTCACCCCAAAGGGTTTGTCATAAAAAATAGACAAGAATTAGACAACAGATGTTAGACAGGCAATAGGTTGACACGGATGAAAGGACCTTTAGTCCCTGTAGACCTGTTGCCTGCCTAACATCTATTGTCTATGTAGACATTGTCAAACTTTTTCATGTCTATCTATTGACTGGAACCTGGCACCGTGCCACACTGCCCAGCAGCCAATCTCTGATCTGGTATTGAGCTGAAGTGTAATTTAGAATTGGAGTTCTTCAGCCTTCTAAACCTGTCTGATTGGTAACTTTATTCCATCTTGCCACAGGCAAGTCCTATCCTAGTGAAACACCAATCTGGTGACCAGCCAAGTAAAATCTAGGTGATAAATTGGACCGTTTAGAGGCGGCCTCAACTGAAGTTCTGCCAACATGCTTAAGATGAAGGCATTTTACTGATATAACCTTGAAACTTTTCACACGTTTACCATTAGTCCAGTGGTTCCCAGACTTAGGTCTCAAGACACTCTAATGGCTCGATTCAATTCAACGCAAATTGAATAGCGTCGGGAAGGAGCTCCCGGAGCTATTCAATTCAGCGCGCTTCTAAGCCCGACTAAGGCCCGTATTCATTTGAGCCGAGCCGCGTTAACTTAACGCGGCCCGGACTTAACGCCGACTTCGCCTGTTTTCCATGCGTTAAAATATCGTGCGCGTGTCCGCGTATCCCCGTATTCAATATGAAAGTAGGCGAAAACGGGACCCGGCGATACTTGGATCGGCGGTAAAAAAAAACGTGAATTTTCGGGAAATAATCCTAGGACCCCCCTAAAGATGTCCATACATGGGGGATCACTATGGGTACGCCCGTTTTTGGCTGCAAAAGAAAGTCGGGTTTTTTAAATAGCTGCGGCAGGTGTTTTTTTCACGACTTTGAAGAAGTGATGCAGAAGAGCAGTTAGCTTATTTTTTTCGTTTTTAAAAATGGTCCCATCAAATTTGGGGTACATGAAAATGGGTAATGCCACAGCCGGAGCCAATCAGCGGCCGCTCTACAGTCAGCGCGGCCACTGATTGGCTCTCGGGACTGCCAGCTCTGTGCATGTTCCGGCAGCTGGCATTTGGGAGCTATGAGTATGTGTGGCAACACACATACTGATAGCTAGTGCGTGGATCGGAAAAACTCGTTTTTTTGTTTTGACAAGTCCCGGGGATGCTGCGGAGACCAGCGCCAGGATATAGGCGAGTATGAATTCTTCTGTTTTCGGATATTCTACTGGAGAAGAGGACAGATTTATCTGGTATAGGTAAGTATGTGTGAATGGGTAGGTGTCTGTGTTTTGTCTTTTTTTAACTATTTATTTTACAGTGAAGTTACAGGTGCCGCATGTCTGCTGGCACTTGTTGTTCCACAAGTGCAAAATGGCAGGCATGCTGGCACTTGTAGTTCCACTGTAAAACACAATAGGTTTACATTATTTGGCCCCCCATTACCTCCATACCCACCAAGCCAGGGGTATGGGGAAGAGCCCCGGGCTTCAGCGTAAGCATGTGGCGCTCGGGAGGTGGGGGACCCTTCTTTGGGGGGTCCCCGACTCCCCGAGATCACCGGCTTGCGCTGACTGATTTGGGGTGCTAATGCTTTGGACCTGGAGCCCCGGTGATTGGGTCTCCGGGCTGTGGCATTATACCCCGGTCGGTTGGGTCTGGTGCTGGTCTTAAATATAGGGGGTATCCCACGTCTTTTTTGCCCCCTATATTTAAAACCAGCACTAGTCCCTGCAGCCTGGTGTTGGTTTCTAAAATACGGTGGAACCCTACACTTTTTGTTCCCCATATTTTTAGAAACCATCACTGGCTGGCAAGCCTGGGGCTGGTTTGTCTTTTTTTTTTTTTTGTACATTTTTACACCTTTTTTTTTACAGGTTAAATAAAACGAGAATTTTCCGGAAATATTCTAGGGACCCCCCTAAAGATGTGTAGACATGGGGATCACTATGGGTACCCCCATTTTTAACTACTGAAGGAAGTCTGGGTTTCTAATAGCCGCGGCAGGTGCATAAATGCGTCTTTGAATAAGGTGATTAAGAAGAGCATTTAGAAATTGTTTTTTTTTAGGGCAAAACAACTATGGCCATCAAATTTGGGGTACTTCAAAATGGGGTTCAGCATATTTTAAAGTTGCTAAAGTGACGTAAAAAAAGTTGTGATAAACCCACCTGCGCAAACACCTGCAATAAAAAAAACACTTGGGGCATACTTGGGGACCCCCCCAGAGTCAAGTTCGCTATTTTTTAAGTTTGTACCCCAACTTTTTTTTTCACCCCCCTTTTTCAAAGTCAATTTTTGGGGTGCCCTTAATTTTTTTTTTTTTGACACAGATTACCTTTGGGGGACTGTCTGAAGGCTGCACAGGGGTTCCCAAAATGTTGCACCCCAAAACCCCAATTCTGCACTTTTTAATGCCTTCCATTCATAGGCGATACTTTACCGACTATTACATTGCATTGACTTAACGCCTAGGCGGAAAGTCTTTCAAATTGAATACGGGGTAAAACTAAAACATTCCCCGACCTAACAGCGTGCAGAATTGAATAGCTCCGGGAGCTCCTTCCCGGCGCTATTCAATTCGCTTTGAATTGAATCACGTCCTAACAGTCCCGTATTTAAGGATATGAATGCTTCAGCACAGATGGTTAAATCAAATTGACTGTGGTACTATTTAAGCCAACTATGTTCAAGCATGGACACCATTAAAACCTGGACTGTTAGGTTGCCTTGAGGATCGAATTTGGGAACCACTACATTTATTTGTACTTCCATGGGACAGTCATGGCATCCATTAGTAATGTGTTTGTTTGGATCCCTGGTTCTTTCGCAGTAACAAACTACATTGAGGTTCAGCCGAGAGCCCATCATGCAGAAATCTGGCTGATCCCACAAACTAGTTGAAAACCACCAGATGGAAAGATCAATCCCGGGATTAATGGCATGGTGACTCAAAGTCAGCATGTACATTGTCTATACTTTGGTTGAATACCACCTATATTGTGGTTGGGTATGTGATCACAACGGTCAGGATTGCTTACGGTCAGAACACCAATGGCGGCATCCCGACAGCATGCCAACAGATTTTTGTAAGTATTACAATCCTAATCCTCACCCACCCCTCCCACAGTATAATCCTAACACTCCTGTCCTGCAGCCTAATTCTGCGACGGTAAGTATTAGGGGGAGGTTTAATTTGTCAGCATCCTGTTGTGATTCTGACTACATCCCCATATATTGCCCAGTTTGCTACATCGCTAAAGAGATTTTGGTCATGCTTTATATATGCTACCACTGTGGTGTTGCCCAACTGAATATGGACTGTGCTTAGACAGGTGTTTCAGCATTTTACTTGTCCGCTGCGGGTTGAGATGAGTTTGCATTTATCAGAAGGACTTACAAATGTGGTTTGACCTTCACCCCTTTTGACTTTAAAACAGCTGCCATAACTCTAGTGAATACTCATGGAGCTGTGACCAGTATAGAGGGCTCTAAATATATAATGGAATTTTTTTCACTGCAGTTTGCGGGGGGCAGTACTGTCTCTCCTAGACTGGTATGTGAAGCTATAAGTCTTATATCCATTAAGGCAAAAAAAAAATTGTCCAGCTTCATGGCTCAGATAAGTAAAGACTTCATCCTAAATGTATCCACTTTCAGTTAGAAACTATTAAGCTGAAAAGTCCTGCCTGTTTTTGTACAAATGTTTTTTTAGGGTAATAACTCAAACCTTCCTGTTTAGGGAGCAATCACACTACATTAGTAGAGACTGGATGGTCGCCTGAAGGACCAAGGCCCTCATTCAGAGCCGTTCGCTATTTGCGTTCGTTCGTTCAAAAACAAGGGGTGGCTATGCAAATGATCCGTTCGCACATTGCAGTCTGTTCACACCTCTAAGTCTGAACGAGCGAGCAAAACATACGCTCATTTATTTCTGAAAAACGCCCCCTGGCCGCTCGCACCATACGTCATGTCCGCTATTTATTAGATTAATCGAGTACATCGAACAGGATATGAACTGCTCGCTATTCTTGTGGTTGGTTTTTTCAACCGCTATTTTGCGAGCAGTTCTGAGTTAAAAAAAAACAAATGACGTGGTCATTGACGCTGCTATATTAATTATGCACACCCATAAAACGCCCGTTTTGACCTTGAAGCACGCCTGCGATCGGATCTCCACTCCCCGTTTTAAAGCACCTTCCCCTGTTACCACCCACATACGCCTCATTCTGTCACTCAAAATAGCAGGCACTCGCTATATTGCGTACAAATGATTTTCGGCCGCACTGACTGGTTCGCGCATGCGTACTAAAAACCGTACGCATGCGCAGATGTGCGAACATCGCTCGGAACGAGCGTACTGCCGATAGCGAGTGGCTCTGAATGAGGGCCCAAGCTCTGAATCTCTGGAAAAGATATGCCCTGGTGAGGTCCAAGACCTAACCTCTTGCTACAATGTCTCTGACCCACAATTTCGAAGCTGATCTGATACTACAAAAGCAGCAGGCAGGATCCCAGTACAGATATGTGGATGGGGAAGAGCCCTACCGTGCTGACTGTGAACAGGCTTAGAACATGTATGCTTACCCAACCCAGCTTGCTTAGCCCTGCGGTGATCCCCATTTGGAATAGCCCATTAAAGGAGTTCCTCATTTTGTTATACCCCAAAAAAGAAAGTATTAAAATCTCTGGTTTAGGCTTTGAAACATTCACTGCGTCTAGCTGTGATCATCAAGGCTAAATTTCTCGATTGACAGCAGAGTCAACGGCTTCACCCAAATTTTCAATGATTTCCTTTTTTTTGTTTTGTCCACTAAAAGTCCACTAAATCAATTCTAATCTGGTTGATCCAGATTGTAAACACCAATATTCTCAATCCACTTTCTTACTGGGTTTTATTGACCCATTCAGCTGCTAGAATGAGTCTGACAGATGTTGCCATCCTTCAAGAATAGAAATGGCAGTGAATTTAAGAAGGCTGGTGGTAGAGGCATCCACTCCAGGTGGGGTCTCCCATTTGCTCAAGATGTTTTCTAAAAAGGCCTAACCCAACTGTTCTGTCAACTGCAGGTTTGTAAAATCACTAAAGTCTGGTACACACTACACGATATGTCGTCCGTTCCAGCGGTTCAGGTACATCGGCCAGTGTATACCCGCTATGTCGCTGACTATGCGTGCTCCCACGCGTCGGCATCGCCCATCGGACCTGCATGCAGGTCCGATGGGCGATCTAGTCAGTGGGGGCCATGCTGCCGGATGCAGCATGGCCCCCGCTGTCGCAGAGTCGCTCCCGGCACCAGCAATATGCGCCTGCGTGAGTCGCTCATTGCGGTCGGGAATTGAGCGCTCGTAGGACACAGACTGGACGCTACTTTGAGTGACAGCACCGTTTGTGGGTGGTGACAGGGGAAGGTGCTTGTGAACGGGGGAGTGGATGTGGGAACGCAGGCTTGTCTGGGCGTCTAAACAGCATTTTAGAGGGGTGTGTATAATTAGCAATGAAGCGTCAATGTACACGTCACTTGGTTGTATTTTAGCCTGCAGTGATCGCAGTGCTTGTGGTCGGGTAGGGTCTACCTCAAGCGCTGCATGCAGCTCCGATGGCTCTCGATGTTACCGATTAATCACACACTTCCTGGAGATGACGTGTGCTAAGAAATAAAGGTGGGCGGCTCTGTACTCCGGCGTGCGTTCGCTCTGCTGTCGCTCTCTAAGACAGAGGGCGTCCTTACACAAGACAGTGCGATCGAGGCATTTGCATACCCGGCCCCTTTTAGCTGCGTGAGAGCGCAGCTTAGCGCCTGTACCACTTATCAGGAAGTTCACATTGTATTTGTCAGGTCACCTTTGTTTAGGTAAAGCTAAGCAATACATACCCACTCTTGATTAACTTGATGACTATTTAAATTGACAGTGAATGAGAATCGGATGTGGATTGAAAGATCTACAGTAAAAAGGTAGACAATGTCTAGATAGACACCAGATGTTAGACAGTCAGTAGGTCGCTATGCATATGGTCGACAAATGTTTTTTGGGTTTTTTCTAACCTTAATCTTCAGCCTAACCCTCTAATGTGCAGCACATCATTTGGGATGATGCAACAGCACAATTTGTCAAAAGATTAATTGTGTGTACACACTACACGATGGTAGTGCAGATTGGTTGCTTTGATGTACCTGTACTTAAATGATGCTGCATTTTGAATAGGAATAGTGTCGGATTTAGCAAGACTTGCAGTAGAGGCGGCCACTCTCGGTGGGATCTCCCATTTGCAAAAGTCACCTTTGAGAAGAGGTACCTGAGACAAAACTTCCTTGGAACCAGAAACAACTATTTCCCAGTTTCTGCCAGGCCTCACCCAACTGTTCTGGCAACTGAAAACGACAGGGTGCGTAACATGTGGCACTCCAGCTGCTGTGAGCCTACACAACGCAAGTATGCCCTGCCACCGTTTAGCTGGGGCACACCCTGCAAAATATTTTCCCAGGGTACGGACCTGGGATCGGGGGCTTGCTGAGCAAAAAGTTCTTAAGCAGGAGGTTCACTGCTGGAGCCCCTACAGGAAAGGAAGGAGGAACCTGCTTACTATAACCTCCTTAGGATACCTCGGGGTAAATTTACTAAAGGTTGATTTTAATCAATATCAAATCAAAAATTATCTGTTAGTAAATGTGTTATTTAGCCCCAGAAACACACCACCGATTCTGATCAATTTAAATTTAATTAAAAGCGACCTTTTAGTAAATTTACCCCGTGGAGATACTGTTTTGCGATGGCGTGTGCTAGCATCTAAGCCCAGACTGGCTCCACCATCTCGGAAAACATCCGTCAAGCAGCCATAGCACAATTCTAAATCCTTGTCCACAAAATGCTCATCTGCACTTATATAGAAGTATGGTGTCAGTGCACTGGTCGCTCCTGCCATTGTATAACTGCTCTCCTCCTTGGCTATTGCAATGGTAGCTGCATGTGGCTCTGCTATAAAGTGTAAGATGACATGGCTATACATATGACAACACGGAATCGCACTTGTCTCAACCACAAAATAACGTACCTTGCTAATTCCCTTACATTGAACTTCCAGTGTGTGTCAGGCTCCAGGAATATGACTTGATATCCATTCTGAAGTGCCTGGTTTTAATATAAATGAGGAAACCTATTAGTCACTTGTACTAATAAAGGATTCACCCACCCAGATAGTTATGGGGCCATTTATGAATGCTCGCATTTACAATGTGATCTGGGCATGATATTAGTGCCTTTGATCGCACTGCAGGATACAATCATAGCACTTTAATGTACTACAGGGCACCTACAGGGACAGAGCTCCGAAAGGAGCCCATCCCAGCCATGTGCTGGGAGCGAAGTGACCTCATCAGTGGTCTCTCCACTCATGTGCCGATACTCCTGCGCATTTGCGGTCTACAGACCACACTTGCGCGGTGGCCATTGCCTGACGAGGGTTCCTATGGAGCCCTCTCCCAGCTAGTTATGCAATATGTAGCAGATGGCGTAAGCTGCGGGAACCAGGTTCCGGAATTCTAACTTGGTAAATCTATCTGCATCGCATCCCCCATAGAAACCTATGGGGGTTGTGGTGCTGCCGGAAATTTCTCCATAATACATCTGGGAATACTTAATATTTGTGGGTATTCACCGAAAACGTGTGACAGGGGGAGCAATGAAAATGGTCCATACCTGCCAGCCTGACTCTCACAGTAATATAATGCACTATTCCCACTTTTCATGTTCATTTAGCAAATGCAGTAAGAATACTGATAATCAAAAGGCCATGAAATCTAGTTGATTAACTTGGCACAGGTACAGTAACTACAGCTGAAAACAAATGTGAAAAGCAGAGAATAATCTCATTATGGAAAAAAATAAAAAGATCAGGTTGACCGGTATGGCAATCCACCTGCACAGGGATTATTACATTCATAGCATTAATGTTCTTGTTGTTGTTTTGCGGCTTTAATTGAATATAGAAGTTGTCTCTTCTTTTGCGTTGTTTTTTAAATGAAGATGGAAAATTCAGGATGATTGCCTAATGGTGTGTACACACAGGACGATTAAAATGCTCGATATGAACGATAACTATATCGATCATATTGTTATCGTGCATTTTTTGGTCCCTTCTAACCCACCAATGACCTGCGATGCGCGGGCAGGTATGGACGATAACGATATTGTCCATCGCCCATGCATGCAGGCCAACCTGGTCAACATTAACCAGGTTACAATAAGGACAATGATTGCGGGTTGTTGGCCGTCATTGGTGGGTTGGTGGTGTGCTGGATGATCGATATCGATCATCTAGCACACCCGGGAGATCGTTCAGCGATATCATTATCGCTGACGGTCGTCCCGTGTGTATGCACCATAACAGTGGTTTTAAAATATCCTGGAGATATTTAGTTAATTTTTTAATTTAGCGATTTTATATTTGATGTTATATCAATACGATTTGGAATTTGAAAATGTTTTATTTATATGTGCAGCAAATTTTTGTTGTATATTTTGGCTGATTTTTATTATTTTTGTAACCTATATTGTATGTTGGTTTTTTTTTTTTTTTTGGTTGTCTATTTAAAATAAATCAATCAATAAAAATTCAAAGATTAAAAAAATATATATATCCTTTCACTGTAAAAAAAAAAAAAAAAGTGTGTACTCAGCATTACCCTTGGGACATTATTCATAGGCGATTTACAATGATTATTATTAACCCTGCTACAATATACACCTGAGTCGTAGAATAGATTTCATTGTAGTCTTTGAAATCTGCATAGTTTAGACACTGAGAGACCAGGAAAGACTGCTCCTCCTTACCATGACTGCATATGGCTGCATGTGCCAGGCCACAATGTTCGTGTTATCTATGATGATCGGAGTCTTCCCTCTGGTCATTGCTTTGCGAGCTGTAAAGAGAAAAACTGAAAGGAGTAAGGTGGCCCCATACAGATAGTGGCCGGCCGTGCAGTTACATCATTGGGGGCAAAGTACAGCATGTATGACCCAGACACACAGTGGATCCTAACCTATATGACTGGGACAGCCACATAATCCACACAAATGAGTGGCTATTAGGTGGTCATTGTACCCCAGAGGATCCACATAATATCCCTTAGTGCGGTGAACTTGAAAATAGATATATTTGCACTACTGTTTGTGTATTCTGCTATCTGAATAAAACATACCCCCGGCCATACATTATCTATAGCTCTACAATGGTCGCCTATGGAGGCTTCTCTGTACAGCTCTTCTGGTAAGGGCTGGAGGGACTGTATTGTATTCCCTATAGCAAAAATGAGCAACATTTGCTATGGTCTGACTCACTGGTTTAAGGTGGGGGCCTATTTGCTGTTTGGGGAAAAGGGGCGTGTTTTATTTAAGAAGGGGTTGTCCTAAATTGAAATACCCCTTTTAAGACCGTAATAGCTGAAAACGATATGCAGTAACACAAATGGTTAAATCTAAAAACAAAACTTAGTAGATAGGCAATAACAATGAGCCAGCGTAATAAAACGGAACTGGTCATTTTAGTATGTTTTCTATAATGTGCCACTTACATGTAGTTGTGTGCGGTTTTGCCCGTTCTGTTACAGGATAAAAAGGCTTACAGTATATAAAAGCCAAATTTAATGCTGGATCTAGTACATCTCCCATAATTTACTTTTACCAAGCTGATCCAGTGTTCACCGACTGCATAACAACACGGCTGCTGAGGCTTCGGCCGCTGACATTCTATCTCTTCTCCGTTCTAGAGCATAGTGGTTTGGGCAGCTAGTAAGTTACTTCCTGCTGAGGCTGGAGCATAGCTGGTAATGTGTCTGAGTCATACAAATCATTATCTATCATGAAGATTAATGATTTTATTGCTAGTAAGCTGCACCCAAGGAAATAATGGGTTCTAACCATCTGGATATGCTCCTAATCTCACACGTTAATGCTCTGTAATGTATGTACTGTATCTGTGATCTGCATACAATGAGCTTGATGGTGATTGGGTGTATGTTGCCCCCATACAATACAAATGCGTAGATCCGACCCTATACATCTTGCTATGTGCTGGAATGGTTTGCTACTAGTTATCATTGGTGCACACTGGCACCAGCCTATACTTGACTAAGAAAAAAAAGATACAACAGAAACCATGCCAATTTTAGCTTATGTCCCAATCGGCATAGCCCACAGTGGCATCAACACACCCTCCCTGAACTTTGCCCACGTGTCAACTCTGCATCAGGCCAAGCATATGCGGTTACATCACTGAGATAGGAGATACTAATGGTCAGCAAATATATAGGATGCATTCTTATGTATACAGCTGGCGGATGGGGGCTACAGCAGAACATTCTTATGCAGTCTATATATTTACGGTACGATTCCTCATTTTGCCAACGCCAGTCCAATCATCACCAGATATAAATGATCAGCGATCCCAGCTATGTTAACAATCCCAGACTTGCCGATTGTCCAATTTTTAGGGTTGGAGATGGGAAATCAAGATTGTCCGACATGATGTATTGCCCCAATAGCTGCTAGATGTATGGGCCCTGTAATGCTGGCCATACACTAGTACGACCAGCATAGGATAAGATTCATCTTACGATTTCCCTTGAACTCCCCAGCAGCTCCCTGGCAGTCCCGAATGCACTTTGGACACACTATGTACATACGATCTCATGTTACGATTGATCGTGTGCCTGCTGAAAAACTAATCATTCTTCAAAATGTCAGCGGCCGGCCGGACGATGCATCTCATGGTGAAAAACACGGCACGATCAGCATACCAATGCGACTGATCATATGGGCTGCACATCTGATCATACGGTACGTTTTAGGAGCTGCGAGAGCGCGCCTCGGATCGTATCCTACTTAAAAAAACACGATTTCTACACGATTCATCTTATGACGTGTCGAAAATCAGGCAATCGCCCCGAAATCGTGCTAGTGTATGGCCAGCATTACTGTTCCTCACCTCTCTTCTGATTCCACCTGTGAGCATCTTGCAGCAGATTACGATCATATATATAGGTCCCATCTTCCATTATGAAGTAGTCGTCAGTGCTAAACACAAGCGCACTAGGGAACTCCTTCTTCAGCTTCCTGGAAATCAAAACAATACAGAATGCAATAAAGAGAATGTCTTTATTATAACCATTCTTATTGGTACATAAAGCATGCAGGAACAATAATCTACTGTACTATATATTGGGTTATATTTGCTGAGGAGAAAAAGGGTTATTGTTCAGAGCAATTTACTTAACGGGCTACCACTGATAATAACTTTCCTATGCGATCCTATCATTATGGGTGGTTACAATTTACAAAACTTTGATAAACTAGTCTTAATGTGGTTTTTAAAGTAAACACAATACCATCTGTGGATGCGTAATACCTTTTTTTAAAAAAAAAATACAGTTTTATTGCCGCACCAGTCACTCACTTATAGTTTTGGAAGTGGTGTTATGGGGATATTCACCGTTACATTAGATAGGTTATTTATTTGTTAAACCTTCAAACTGATCCTGTTACCATACAGGAGTACCACTAATGCCCCTTTTATATAGTTATTTCAAAGACAAAAGAAGAAAAATGAAAAAGGGGTTTGCTTCTATAGTGCTCTTGTCCCCAAATAGCATACAAATATAATATATCTGTTCAAATGTATTATTGTACAAACCTAAAACATAACTTTTATTGCTGTAATTTATTAAAATAAATTGTTGAGTAGCAGTGTTGATATGCTTTGCAGTGTTATTTATTTCTACGGAGTCTATCTCCCCTAGTCCCCCCCTGTTGCCGGGCCTGCTTATAGGAATACCATTATAAAGGAACGTGAGGTCACTCCCCCCTAGAGGAAGATTTTAAACACTATTTACAGTCTATATACACTACTATCATTTTGTAATAATTCACTGCTATTCAACAATTTATTTTAATAAATTACAGCGATAAAAGTTATGTTTTATGTTTGTACAATAATACATTTGAACAGATATATTTGTATGCGATTTGGGGACAAGCGCACACAGGTGACAGGTTACATAACCTGCTAGAGATGTTGATACATTTGTATTGGACGACAGCTAAATGGCCGCACTATGACTTCTCGGGAACTTCTGCCAAACGTAGGTTTGGATTAAAACATAAATCCTACAGAAAAAGAACATTCGCTGCTTTTCCAACATCTTTAAAACTTAGGGAGATTTATTAAAGCTAGGAGAGGGAAAGTGGATGGAGATAAAGCACCAACCAATCAGCTCCTGTCAATTTACAAACACAGCCTGTAACGTGACAGCTAGAAGCTGATTGGCTGGTACTTTATCTCCATCCACTTTCTCTTTCCAAGCTTTGATACATCTCCCCTATAATGTTATATTATAAGCAATTCTAAGCAAATAAAAGTGTGGGTGACAAGCCAAGCCCTAGAGAGCCCAGATCTCATCCTTATTGCGCCCCCCCCTACAATATCCATCAGGGTCCCAAACCGCCTCCTTAGGGTATGTAATTTTTTTTACATACATTGCATTCTGTTGAGTTAACACTTTTGGAACGCTGTTTTCTTTGTCTTGTGTTTCTACATTTCAATGGATTAGACCAGTGGTTCTCAAACTCGGTCCTCAGGACCCCCACACAGTTCAAGTTTTCCAGGTCACCCAGCAGGAGCACAGGTGTACTCTTTACTCACTGACACATTTTAAAAGCTCCACAGGTGAAGCTAATTATTTCACTTGATTCTGTGAGGAGACCTGGAAAACATGCACTGTTTTGGGTCCTAGGGACCGAGTTTGAGAACCTGTGGATTAGACAGTTTACAGACAGAAATAAAGCACACATCAAACGTGACATTTACATGATTGTTTTTACTAGTATTAAAAAACTAAACGAAACACCAATGGTTATGTTCCCTTACGCACATAACTGTGTCGTCTCTTCACTAGGACAGAGTTTCCCAAACCTGGTCCACCCACAGTCTAGACATTAGGGATATCCCTGCTTCAGCACAGGTGGTTAAATCAAACTGACTGAGGTAATAAGCCACCTGTGCATGTGCTAGATATCCTTAGTACGTGGACTGTGAGGAGTGAGTTTGGGAAACCCTGCTCTAGGACTGTGCTGTGACTCAGACTGTGCTGTGACTCAGGTGAGGTAATGGAGCTGTGAGATCTCTGTGCTGTTAGATTATTAGCATTTGCAAGTGCCAACACTCTCAGCAACCAGATTTTAGATAGGGGGTTGAAACCTTCATTTGTGCCACATTGGACATTAAAACTACGCTGCCATTGCACTTGGATACTTTGCTGGTATAAAGGCATTACATGTGGTATCCCTCATCTTTGCTGTATGACTATTATTCAATCACACTCAGGTTGTATTAGAGGGCTACATCATAACTTTCTTCTTGTATGTAATCCATATAATATGAAAAACTTACCCAGTAAAAGTCAGGTCATATTGTTCTGGGTAATAGATCACTAGTAAGTGCACAATTTATGCCTTATTTGTCCTGTACGTTAGGGTAACTAGATGCTAGTTTTGTCTCATTTCACTTAAGCTGCTTGGGCAAAACCCACATATATTTAATTGGATAACACTCTATATAAGTGACAAAGACCACCTATGGGCATAGAAGATGGAAATCCTTATTGCAAACCTGGAAACGGTCTAATTTGTAAGGACTCTGACAACAGAGGTAGGAAGTAATGGTGGCATGGATCACACAATGGGGATTTATGCCTGTAAACCTTTTTTTTTTTTTTCTTCATGTAAACTCCATTAAGAAGTGTTAACATAAATCTAATTCTTAGGCATAGTACATCCTGCCTCCCTTACAGTGTAATGCAGTTTTGCTCTCTCCCTACAGAGGTGCAAGCAAAAATCAGTCCCCTTATCACTTCTGATTGAGTTGCTCCCAGCACATTATCCAGGCTAACAGCATGAACATCAATTCCCACCTAATTGAATCATCCCCAGAAAATGGGCGTTTGACGTCATCTGGTTCACATTTTGCACCTTTTAAGGGTATATTTACTAAAGTGAGAATTTTTAGAAGTGGAGATGTCACCCATAGCAACCAATCAGATTCTAGCTATTATCTTCTAGAACAGAAGTTCCCAAACTTCTTCAGTTGAAAGCACACTTAGGGTCTCCAGGATTTCTTTCAAGGCACCCCTAAGGCAAATTAATTACCGAGTGGTCTCTTTTTCCCTACCTGTCTAGGCAACGTGCTGTTAATCCCGATTCCGTGGTGCAGCTGACATCCGTCTGGGAGAACAGAACAGCACTGCATGAAGGTGCACCTTGGCCTAAAAGTAAGGGCATACATAGTGTCATCTATAACATTATTGCAGTCCCCTTTATGTGTCTCCTTTGCAGGCTCCACCATATTGCCCTATGCAGCCAGTCCATGTGTCTCCAGTCTCCTTTTGCAGCCCCCTCCTCAATGTCTCATTGCAGCCCCTCCCCCACGCAATAGTTCCCTATGCGGGCCCCCTCCCTATAATATACTTATTCCACTCAAAACAATCTGTCCCCCCCTCTCCTATAGTTTCCAAAGCAGTCCCCCTTACTTACCTTTACTAAAGAACTCCAGCGCCGCAGCCATTCCCTCAGTTCCTCAGACCGGATCCTCTAGCGTCAACAGGCAGCCCAGCCCACTGCTGGTGCACAACAGGCTCCGGCTCAATCCCATACAACCTGCCCCGCCCCCGGCTCCAATCAGCAATCCTGCATCTCTCCGACGATGCATTAAAGAAAGGGAAAAAAACCACAGCAGCAGCTTCCCTCTGGCCGCGGCTCCCTGGTCAGAGCACTGCGGTACCCCAGGCGCACAGTTTGGGAACCACTGTTCTAGAAGGTGCTAGATAAATGTGAAGTAGAATCTGATTGACTGCTATGGGCAACATCTCCACTTCTAAAAATCAGCACTTTAGTAAATTTACCCCTTAGAGAGTCTTTCTCTGTCTACTACTTGCAACAAGCTTGTTCTCTGTAGGACTGTTCTGGAAACTTCTCTGGAATATTATTACAGTACACAGAGAAATGATTCTTCAGCGGGAATTGGAAGTTCGAAATATATTAAAGTTACACTGGGGAAAAATATCTGAATTGATTTTGGAACCAGCAATTTCCCATTACTGTGAGGTGTCATACTATCATCTTGCGCCTTTTGACTTAAAGCAAATAATTAGGGCTTTATTTTTTTTTTCCCCCACTTATTTTAATTCAACATGCTGGAAATATTGGCGATATGTGGTGTCGTCACAATGCTCTAAATCATTATGGGAGTGTCACTACTACTACTGCATTCCCAATGGCCAATCCAATGCTTCAGAGGCCGGGATTAGAGGAGAGTAGCTACAGTAGACCCTAGACTACTGCAAATCTTGATGGTGCGTCGATGTTGGAGGGTTTACAATCTCTATCGCAAATACACAGACCATGCAGCCTGAAAGTGGGCATCTTACAGCTCGTACACTCCATCGCTCCGTCCCACACAAAGGGAAGGCTGAGATTAGCATTTGCAAATTACCGCAACCGGTACTGTGAGAATGGCTGTATTACCAACCATCTCTGAATCAGGCCCATAGTCCACAAATAATAACAAGTGTTAATAGAACAGTGGAATCAATGTACATTCAGGTAACCTGTCATTTCTCTGTCTAAAGGTGCATACACACTTAACGATTTGTCGTTATCGTTCAAAAAATAGTTCAGTTTCTGAGTAATAACTATGAACGATAATCGTTCAAGCGCGTTCCCGTTTGCAGTTTGTAGTTCATCGTCCATTTCAGACTGTCCAATATAACTATTTTCATTAAGGGAAGGAACATTTTTCGTTCATAGTTGTAAAAATTGTTTATTACACTTCAAAAAATCGTTCACTTTTTCAAGGGAAAATCTGACAGAAAATCGTTGGTTACAAAATCGTTACGTGTGTATGCACCTTTTAAGCTGCATACACAAGATTTTCTGTCCAACCATCCAACTAGTTGATTGGTTGGAATGAAAATCTGGTATGGTATGAAAGCAAATGACAATCTGCAATTTGCTCCCAAACGCCAAACTGTTTGAACAAATTGTTTAGATCAAACATTTAACAAACTTGTCTGAATAAATGGGGGTTCTGCCGGCCACGGTACCGGCCTAGTTACCCAGTGTAGTGCTGACCCCAGTGAGTGCGGTCAGCATTACACATTTACACAGGACCGGCGCTAGCCTTCCCTGCGCCCAACGCTGGTCCTGTGCTCCACAGCCGAGCCCCTTCCCTCCCCCTGAGCGCTTACCCAATAGCGCCAGGTGGAGGGTGGGAGGCGGGCTCATGCTGTGCATTTTTACACGCACATCGCTGCCAGCGGGGAAAGGGGGAACCACTACTGGGGGGGGGGGATCTACTACTGGGAAGGATGTACTATTGGAAGCACTGCATCGGGAGGGGCTTACTACTTGGGGCACTGCACTGGGGACCACTACTGGGGGCACTAAATAGGGAGGACTACAGGGGCCACTGCATGGGGGGGGACTACTACTGGGGGCACAAGGGCCACTCCACTGGGGGGACCACTACTGGGGGCAATAAATGGGGAGGAACACTACAGGGAGCACTGTATAAGGGGCACTGCATAGGGGGTGGACTACTACTGGGGGCACTATATAAAGGGCACTGCATAGGGGGTACCACTACTGGGGACACTTTATAGGAGGGACTGTACAAGGGAGACTGCATTAAGGTGCAGAGTGACGAAAAAGGGGTGTGTCATGTTGACACACCCATTTTAAAGTGATAATGCCCTTTTGACCATGCCCATTTTTCAGCATGCGCACATAGGGGGGGGGAAGGCTCCATTTTTACATTTGCCCTGGGCTCCAAATACCCTAGTTACACCTCTGCCCATACGTTACCAGATTTTCATTCCAACCAATCAACTAGTTGGACAGATAAACTTTTTCATGTTCCCAGCCTTAGTAAGAAAAAGCTGGATGATTGTTGTAATCAGACATCAGGTTTTACAATTCCATGTGCAGTAATTTGTTTATATTAATCTATACTAATAGACACATTATTCTTCTGTCTAATGCAAGTTGGAGGAAAACTACTGAACGGTAATGGAGACTCCTAGAGATAACCTGCACTTTGTTTCTTCTCAATCAGTTAAGTTAAAGCCGAGCAAAAACCAAAAGGTATTGACATCATTGATGCAAAAGATAGGTGTGACATAATGCGCGTGGCTGGTAAGGGGTGGAGGGGAGAGGTGCTTTGGGCCCACGTCCACTTGAATAGGATAGGCTACATAGCAGTCTGTGCACAGGGCACACAGTGACATTGGTGGGTGAATAGGAGGTTACATAGCAGTCTGTGCACAGGGCACACAGTGACATTGGTGGGTGAATAGGAGGTTACATAGCAGTCTGTGCACAGGGCACACAGTGACACTGGTGTGAGTGGTGGGTGAATAGGATAGGCTACATAGCAGTCTGTGCACAGGACACACAGTGACATTGGTGTGAGTGGTTAGTGAATAGAATAGGCTACATAGCAGTCTGTGCACAGGACACACAGTGACATTGGTGTGAGTGGTGGGTGAATAGGATAGGCTACATAGCAGTCTGTGCACAGGGCACACAGTGACATTGGTGTGAGAGGTGGGTGAATAGGATAGGGTACATAGCAGTCTGTGCACAGGGCACACAGTGACATTGGTGTGAGTGGTGGGTGAATAGGATAGGCTACATAGCAGACTGTGCACAGGGCACACAGTGACATTGGTGCGAGTGGTGGGTGAAGGTGCTGCCGCCACCAGTCTGTATACTGGAGAGAAATCATTTTACTTTGCATTCTCTAGAGCAGGAGTCGGCAACCTGTGGCACTCGAGCTGAGGAACTACACATCTCAGCATGCATGCTAAAAATGATGGCAAGGCATTTTGGGATGTGTAGTTCCACAGCAGCTGAAGTGCCACAAGTTGTCTACTCCTGCTCTAGAGATCAGACTAGGTCACAGGTTCTCAAACTCGGTCCTCAGGACCCCAAACAGTGCATGTTTTCCATGTCTCCACACTGAATCAGGTGAAATAATTAGCTCCACCTGTGGACCATTTAAAATGTGTCAGCGAGTAATGATAACACCTATGCACCTGCTGGGTGACCTGCAAAACATGAAATGTGTGGGGTCCTGAGGACCGAGTTTGAGAACCACTGGACTAGGTGATTTATACACATAGGGGCAGATTCAATTATTCGTGATGGCTGTCGGGCTTCCTGCACGTTATTTGCAGAAGATAGATTTGTGTCACAGCCTTCGGAGGTGCGAGCAGATTCTGCTTACAGTATCAGGCAGATAAATGCCGTCGGCAGCTCATGGCTAATAGTCGCTCATGAAATAATATGGTGCAATGTGCACATATATAAGCCTTCTGTCCTGGTTCTTATGAACTTCGGCATAGACATGCAGCGCTATAGCATGATGTTATTTCAAAAGAAAGGCCCAGAGTTCACGAGCAGTGACAAGTGGCCTGCAGCTAAAATAGGGGGAATCCATTGTTTCACAATTACAAATAAAAGCTGGATTTTTAAACTGATGATGCATTGTGGTTTTCTTTTTAATTGGTATACCCTGCTCATGGTACATAGGGTTGCTGATACAATTTGCTCTTTTTCTCCTTTAATCCAATGCTGCATTTTTCTAAACTGAATTATACTATAAAAGTAAAATAATGAAACTCTTCACTGGCGAGAATAAGAATGCCAGAACTCACAGAGCAAAGTACAAAGCTTGTTTGCTAGAACTTCTCAGCCAATATTTGCACACACTCTCGAACCAAGAAAATGTAATAAACTAAGATTAGAGCTGTACAGTGAGTATTTCATATTATCTAAAATATCTATATGTAAATAACTGTAAAAGCTGGCAGAAAATGAATGTCTGCACGCACCCTGCCCTCCTTTGTTATGGGAGGCATGTGTGCAACTGTTAACTGTGATCAATCACAGCCGATATGAAATAGAGCAGTGGTTCTCAAATTCTGTCCTCAGGACTCCACCCAGGTCATGTTTTTCCAGATCACCTAGCAGGTGGACAGGTGTAGTCCTCACTCACTGACACCTTTCAAAAGATCTGTAGGTGGAGCTAATTATTTCACTTGTGATTCTGTGAGGAAACATGGAAAACATGCTCTGTTTGGGGTCCTGAGGACAGAGTTTGAGAGCCTGTGG
Organism: Taudactylus pleione; assembly: GCA_031769625.1. Taxonomy (NCBI): domain Eukaryota; kingdom Metazoa; phylum Chordata; class Amphibia; order Anura; family Myobatrachidae; genus Taudactylus; species Taudactylus pleione. Next base: position 8,953,038 of record JAUIMM010000042.1, on the reverse strand, counting down.
AATAGAACATCCTTTTCTCACTCGTCAGGGACTGATGCTTAGGCTGAGAACAGTCTGTCTCGGTCTATTTGAAGTTTGTTATCAACCAGCCCCTTTATGGCAATAAAAACAAAATTATTAACACTAATCGCAGCAATAAAATAAGACAAAAAAAAAAGCTTAATTGTCACTTTTTTTTTTCTAAATAAATTGTATATATCACTGAAGCAGCTGTGTGACACTGGCCTGAAGCGGGATGCTGATTCACACATACACTGTGAAACTGAAAGCCAGATTTCAGCACAAAAGAAAAAACCAATGCTACAACATTTAAAAATAGATAAAACAGGTGGTGATTACGGAACACATATTAAAGGGTAGAGGTTCTGTCACAATACGGTTAGAAGGCATACATTATCTTTAAAATACAAACCATATATCCCAATTGTCCCTTTTCAACAGGAGAAGTCCCTATTTGAGGGCTATGTCCCAATTGTTCGGTAGTTGAAGATGTATGTTCCCCCACTGCGGCTCTGCATAGTGGGAAGTTCAGGTAGCAGCTATAGGTTACAGGAATGGCGATACCAATTGACAGGGGGCACGCCATGTCCCCAAGATGCCTACCTCCAATGTTGAGAGGGAAGTAGAAATCTCTGATCTACAGTGTGAACAGTAACAGATGAAGTCAACAACTGTCTAGATGAAGAAATGTTTATCTACTTTCAAAAAACAATCGACGGCCAATCAATCAGATCCTGGAAAAATCAATGCCAACTATTATCAGGAAAAAACACCTCTCGGAGCAGCTTGAAGGTCTGGGTGCAGTTATGGTTACAACACCAGGACAACTGACATCTTCTATCTAAAATCATTGGCCTGTTTGTTTGTCTGTCTGCCTGTCCGGTTATGCATTCGGACACCCCTGCAGTGATTGGGATGAAACCAATGTTTGGTGGTCCAGTTGGATCCTGGCCAGGTTTTAGGAAGGTTATGGTCCTGATTGGACCTCCTGTTGGTGTATGCTGGGCAGAACTTTGACCTGGGGAGCCTATTCTGGGCCTTCCCACTGGATGGATTTGGATGCAAACTGCACAGAGGGGTGGCAATTGGTCTGGGATGCCTAATGGAGTGGTTGGGGTCCTGATTGATCCTCATGGCAGAGTGCGCCGGACAGAACTTTGAACCAGGGAGCCTGTTCTGTGCCTTCTCCTGGATGGATTTGGGTGAAAACTTCACAGAGGGGTGGCAATTTGGTCTGGGATGCCTAACTTAATAACTTGAAGATTTAAAATCGGGCAACGGCGGGTACTGCAGATAGATATCTATCTACTATAATATTACTATGAAAATTAACAAATGTTATAAATTACAACCTATAAGAAGTTACTGAAGGGTTCAATGAAAATAAAAAATGTGCAAGACCAGAGTAACATAGGTCATGGAGCACAATTTCTGCATATTATTAAGCCTTTCTTCCACTCTATGGGTCCGATTCAAGATGGACGCAAATCTTGGCACGATTGCATCTTTGTATGCAGCAACCATGAGAAACTATGCAAATGTCACAGCTGCTGGGATTTGTAGTGAGACACACTCCGGCATTGGATACAGATCAGTGTATTATATAAGTTTTGAGTGACCCTATGGTTGCTCATAATAGCTGTCGGAACTGAGACGCGGAGCCTTTGCAACTGCGTATGGGATCTCAGTCACAGGCTGAGAAAAGCCCCAAAAATGGTCACGACACGTCTTTGTTTGAGTCGTCAGCCCCCCACCCCATTGTCACAAACAAACTGCCCCTGTCTGTCAATCACTCTGCAAATAAATCATCACTGCAAGCAACAATGGTAATCCATCGGGATGCATACGCTGTGCGACTCTGACACATGCGCAGTCATTAAAATATGGCCAATTTAGGAAAACAACGGCATTGTGTCCATATGTGAATCAGGCCCTATGATCCTCTCCCATTTCCTTCTTAAATTAGCTATGCGGTTCCCCATTTCCCAGTGCTAATTTGCAATGACAGATGCAATCATACGGCAAAGCTGATTTACTGGGGCTGTGCAAGTTATTATGGATTGTACAACCAAGTACAGTAGATAGTGATTCTCCCTTCATAATAGTGAACATTTACTACTCCCAAGAAACAGATCTATACAACAATTACATCTACTGTAAATGAGGCCATTGCTATGACTATCGTGTACAAGTTATTATAAAGTGCCTAATCAGGACTTTAGCCACATAATCCACCTGTGATAAACTTGTTGTATCATGTACACTGGATAAATCAATAAGGAGACAGACACATAATACATAAGTATCATTAGTCTGAACTCTCACCGGTGAGATCCTAATAACAAACATTGGCAGAGCAGCAAGTTTAGTCAATAATGACAGAAATCAGTACCAGCCGTATCGTCTTTCTTTACAAAAACCTCAATAGATAGCGTGAATATGGTACTATAAAGACCAGGGGGTACATTTACTAAGATGGGAGTTCTATTTAAGAAGTGATGTTGCCCATAGCAAACAATCAGATTTTACTTCTCATTTATGTAGCACCTAGAAGATAATACCTGGAATCTGATTGGTTGCTGTGGGCAACATCACTTCTTAAATAGAACTCCCATCTTAGTAAAATTTACCCCCAGGACTTATTAGCGGTGATGAGAACAGACACCCTTATTTAAATAATAAAAAAAAGTAAAATAATATGTGAATAACATTATACTTTGGGTAATGTCTGATGCAGGGCCGTAACTAGGGTAGTGCGACCAGTGCCATGGCAGAGGGCACCGCAGGGCAGGGGCTCTGTTTGGACCTGTCAAATTTCTTGTTTACAATCACTCTCACTTGTAACTTCCTCTTCTTTTATCCCCAGCATCTCCTGGATTCTCCTATCTCTCCCCTGGCCCTTCCTCATAAGGCCTTGGCCCTTTTTCAGGGGCACTGGAAAAGGGGGAGGGCGCCAATGCTCTCTCTGGCACAGGGCACCAAAAAGTCTAGTTACGGCTCTGGTCTGATGTTGCGCAAGTGGACGAGAGACAAGGAAAGGAAACCACTAGGGATATACTACAATGCAATAGCAAGGTAACAGACACTACAAAAATAAACATTCCTCTTATTGATGACATTCAAACAATAATATAACCTGCAAACACAAGACCTGTACACTGCAGCATTTGGGTATTACAGAATAAGCCCTAGTGTGACCTTTGTTGATTGACTGTTTATGATTAAATAATTGTGGGATCTGCATTTGTTTCCTCTTTAGTTTTCCATCTATTTTGCTACTTTTAATTATGTTGCAATATAAAATATTACTCTGTAATCATTAAGAGGTCACTGAGTAGCGTGTCTGACACTTTTTGTTGTGGAACAACCAGCAACTTTATCACCGCAAATAGTACATAGCAAAAATGTACATAGTGAGACTGCATAGAGCTAAATCTGCACAATAACCAGATATTAATATAATACATCAGAGGCTGCAGGAGTAATGTTATGAGCTGCACCCAGCACACTGTACAGTACAGTAGCACTCCCCGGCCCCGCTCCCATGACAGGTAAGGTGCATTAGGCTGTCACACTGCCAGATCAGGGCCAGGCTGTGCTGTAATGACACATAAGCCGATACCTGGCCAGGCTGCTCTTGCCGGAGCCCGGCAGCCCCCGCAGGAGGTAGATGTGCTTGGAGAACCTGGGGCGCTGGGTGGTGGCGACGGGGGGAGCGGCCTGTCTGCTGCTGCTGGGCGGCTGCTGCCTGTGGGGTCCCCGCTGCCGGTTGTGTCTCTGCTGCCGCTGCGGCCCGTCCAGGCTCAGGTTCCCAAAGGAGCTGACCAGCCGCTCTGCCATCCTGCCCGACTGCGGCCCTGGCACCGCCTCGCGTCCCCGTACAGCATGTGTCTTTGCTGGGGATGTTGATGGGTGCGGCGTAGCGGGGAGGCGGTGGCTGGGCGGGAGGGAAGCAGGGTGAGTTACGGTGTATGAGGGCAGCAGCAGGCCCGGGCTGGTCCTGGGGTGCTCTATGCGGTGTCAGGCTTAGGCCTGCTGCTGCTGCTGCCCCGGTCTAATGACACATAATAACCATACACACGGCAGGTGACATTAATTAGGCCCCGACCACCTGGGGGCCACTCACTGTACCGGGGCAATTAGCACATGTGTGAGTCACTTAGGGGCCCATTTATAATATCCTGCATTAAAAAATGCGTTGTGGATATGATATTACGGTTTGAGGGCCTGATGCAGAGTTATACGCTGTTGAGCATCACTGCTGCGTCTTTGGATGCAGCAGCAATGCTAACCTATGCTAATGCCGCAGGAGGCTTCTGAAGGCAAAAGATGCCTTCTGATGGCGTCGCAGATACAAGCGTGTCCGAAGATGTAGCATCAGATCACCATCGGTCGCAGGATGTAGGGAGCGTACTGTGCATGCATGGCCGTCTACCAGCACATGTATCAGTGGGGGCAAACTGAGAGGCATCGGCGCATCCTTCTCTGAAATAAAATTGCCAAGCTCTGGAATAGATTGGTAAATCCTGCAGCTTATAGCAGCCGTCATAGAAACCCGTGGGGCTGCTTAAACACTTGAAAACGGATGGAACACGGCAGATTTAGGAGAGATCTGCTATAGGCCTTCCTTGTTACATCCATGGGAACCTTATTATTTGCAGGTACCCACCAAAATCAGGGTTTATTTATACCACAAATATTAAGGATCCCTTGAATGTAACAAGGAGGGACTGCAACAGATATCTTCAACATCTGCTGCAAATCGCCTTTAATAAATATCCCACCTCAGTCTTCTTATGTGCGGTAGGAATGGACATTGGAGCACTCCATCAAATGATGGCTGAGCTTCCACTATCAAAACTATTGATGTAATGGTAACATGTTTGCGCAATAGTGAACCGTGATCATTCTGTGTCTGAGTCGCACTGCGCATGTGTCAAGTTTAATTTCTGATGTCGCAGTGAGGATTAATTCACAGGGAGACAGGCAGGGACCATTTGTGGGTGGCGATGGGGGTGTGACTCAAACATAGGTGTCTCACGACCATTTTGGGGGCGGTGGTCTCTTGCCTGCGACTGCAATCCTGAACGCAGGAAAAATGGCTCCTGTGTCTCATTTCCGGCGGCCAGCCTGACAGGCATAGGGTAACTCTGAAGTTTGCTAAAAAACTGACAACTTTGTCCGCCTTGTTCAACGTTTCAGTCACACATGACTTTTATCAAGAACACAAAAAAGTAATGTGTGACTGAAACGTTGAACAAGGTGGACAAAGTTGTCGGTCTGATTCTTTTATTTCATCAGACCTGTGAGTGCCACCTTTCTTTTTCTGCATATGTAAATGGGTGTTCTTTTGAACCCTATATATATATATATATATATATATATTTAGGGGCCCCACACGTTTGTTGCCCACGGGCCCCGACAGACCTTGATCCGGCCCTGGGTACAACAGTTGCATATTTTCAGATAGCCACCGTGTACAAATTGCAGCGGCATTAAGGTACATCTCTCAATGATGCCCAGTGTCTTCATTTTGGAGCACAACATGCTGCATTGTTTTGTGTATAATACACTTTAGAAACAAAAAAACTAATATACAGTATTGAAAACAAACCTATAACTTTAATGTGATTCAGGGTCAGTGTAAGTACTAGGGAGGGGGCAACTTAGGTAGCACTTTTCTATCCTCATACCATATTTTTTTTATTTTTAAAACATATTTTTATTGTAAAACCGCAATAAACAATATAACATATTGATCAGAAAATGACAAGACATCAACAGGACCACAACAGTGATGTGCAATACAATGTATCCATGAGGAACGTAACAATACAGGAATTAAAATGGTGGTTCACCTGAAGACAAGGTTTCTTCATTATACCAGGCTGTAAGTTGAACTGCAGCTCGAAGCGTGTCTTTAACCTGAGGTGTTAATGTGTGAACATATGGGAGCCAAATATTAAAGAACTTCTCTGCTTCCTTGTCTTTATTAAGGGATAGTTCTAACCAATCCATATTAAATAGGTGCGTAATTCTAGGTTGTAAAAGACTGAGTGTTAAAGTGTCAGTGGATATCCATTGAGATAATATTGTTTTTTTCGCAGCTGCTGCAATCTTTGCTAGTAATAGACGGGCACCTCCAGGGGCACAGGATGATCCAGATGATGGTACAATATCCCACATAGCCCACTCGGGTGTTAGTTCAAAGGCAATTCCCAACTTGGTGGAAATATAGGTGTGTACCAAGGACCAGAACCTCTGTACCTCCGCACAGTGCCACATACAATGCATTAGATCCGCATCAGGTTGACCACATTTAAAACAATTTGAGTCTGTGGAAGTACCTGTGATGAGTCTTAATTTGGGGGTGAAATAGGCACGATGCAATAATTTATACTGCATTTCCGCGTATGAAGCCGAAATTAATTGCTTATTGAGTCTAACAAAAGATTTCAAAATGGTGGATAGGGGTATGTTAGGGAATGTGGAATGCCACTTGGCAAATCCCACCGTCTCCACTTCCAAATTTATTTCCCGGCGTATATAGGTGTATAGCATAGAAGTGGAAAATGACATAGAGAGGCAGCGAGACAGCACATCATCCAAACCATTTTTCCCAGGTATAATGGGAATTTTAGGGAGTAAAGTATTGACATAACTACGTATTTGGAAATATATAAATAAAGGGATTTGGATACAGGGAAATTTTTCCTGTATTTGGTTATGAGAGTAAATAGTCATTGTGGAGAGATCCAATAATTGATATATGTAACTCAATCCCTGTGTGTTCCAGGTTTTGAAAGTCTGTGTTAGAAAACCAGCATCAAACCCTGGGTTATGGCCGATAGGAAGGAACAAGGAGACATTGGGAGGGACTCTCATTTGAGTTCTGGCTCGGCGCCAAGCCAAGCATGTAGTATGTAGTAGTAGATTTTGTGCTACGTGAGGTGGAAAGGACAAGGGTCGTGTGTGTAGCAAACTAGCTAATGGCATTTCAACACTAAAAGATTGCTCTATTAGCGTGTCAGCAAATCCATTTGTTCCTCTAATCCAGTCAATTGCGTATCGGTAATTTGACGCAATAGCATAAGATTTTAAGCAAGGGAGATTAATTCCGCCTAAAGCAGGTGGTTGTCTGAGTTTGAATAATGAAATCCTGGGTTTTTTGTTCGCCCAAATGAACTTGCTGATCGCTTTGTTAATCAATTTTAAATCAGATTCTAAAGGAAGCAAGGGGAGCATCTGAAAAAGATATAAAATCCTAGGAAAAGATATCATTTTAATTAATTGACATCTACCGAGATATGAGAGTGGGAGATGTTTCCATTTTTTAAAATCTAAAAGTGTACGTTGTATTAAAGCAGGGAAATTGACTGAGTATAGGGCGGAGGGATGTGCCGGGATATTAAGGCCTAGGTATTTTAGAGTTGTTTTGGCCCATTTAAATGGGAAAGAATTTTTCCAGTTTTTTGTGACGTCCGAGTGTAGGGCCAAGGCCTCTGTTTTGTTATAATTTATCAAAAAACCAGAGATAATATGGAAGTCTTTCAGGATATGAAGAAGTTTAGGTATGGCAGAATGTGGGTTCTCAAAATACAGTAATAAGTCATCCGCATACGCGGAGACTTTCAAAGTATTATTTCCGATATTTATTCCCTGCCATTGTTGACATAGCAAAAAGGTGCGGATAAGAGGATCTATAGCCAAGTTAAATAATAAAGGAGATAGGGGACAACCCTGTCGGGTTCCCCTATGTAGTCTAAGGGATGGAGTATTCAGGCCGTTAACTGTTAGGAATGCTATAGGGGTGTGGTATATTGTTTTGAATAATGTAATAAATTCGGGACCAAAATTTTGTAGCTGGAAGATGCGCAGTAGGTGGTTCCACGACACCCTATCAAAGGCCTTGTCAGCGTCGCAGCTGACAAGGAGCGTTTGGTTATTTCTCATTTGGTGAGATTTAGTTAATCCTGCAATCAAATGTCGGACGTTGATCACTGAGTGTCGTCCTTTCATAAACCCAGTTTGTGCGGTGTGTATGAGATGTGGCAATACTAATTGTAAACGTTGAGCGATAATACCAGTGAGGATTTTGAAATCCTGGTTGAGCAGAGATATTGGCCTATATGATTGGGTCAGCGTAGGGTCTTTCTCAGGTTTCAAGAGAAGGATAATTCGGGCCTGGTTAAAGTCTGGTGGTGTTGAGGTTCCCTTCAATATTGAATTAAATAAGGAAACTAAATGAGGGGTTACAAGTGGATTTAATATTTTGTAGTACTCGGCACTAAGGCCATCTGGGCCGGGTGTCTTTCCGTTGGCCAGGGACTTGATAGTTAGAGCAACCTCCAACTCCGAAACAGGAGTTGTTAGGGAGTCGCGGGCCTCTTCAGAGAGGGAAGGTAGATTAGCCTCTTTCAAAAAGTTCATCCCCAGAACAGGGTTATCATCCTGTGCGGAGTATAGGTCTGTGTAATATTGTAAGAAAGAGGCCGCAATGTCCTCGTTGGTATGTAATGATCCTAGGGGACCTTTAAGAGAAAGAATGGGAGAGGATGTTTTCTGACTTCTCACTATATTAGCTAGCAGTTTGCCCGCTTTATTTCCCCAACGGAAATAGCGATGTTTCTGGAAATCTAGATAATATTGGGCTCTTTCAGTGCACAATGTGTCATATAAATTTTTGTTATTCAAATAATTCCGCCGTGTCTCTGTGTTGTTATTTTGCAGCATAATGGCATACGATTGTGATAGGGCGTTACTCAATTCCGTGAAACGTGTGTTAAGTTTACGGCGTTTATGGGAAACATATCCCATAATATGCCCTCTCACTACTGGTTTAGATGCGGCCCAGAACAATGATATGTCGCCAATATGAGAAGCATTATCATTATTATAATTAAGAAATTGTTGTTCTAAGTATTTTTTAAAGTCTGGAGAAGTGAATAAGTATGAGGGGAATCTCCAATTGAAGGAAGATGTTTTGGGGGTAGATAGTTGTAACGTGAACCATGTAGGCGCATGATCGGAGATGACTATGTTTTCTATATGAGATGTTTGAATCCTATTAATTAATGAGCTTGAGACCAGCCAGAAGTCCAATCTAGCTGAGGAGTGATGGGGGTGGGAGTAAAACGTGTAATCACGTGCTAAGGGGTGGAGGTGTCTCCATGGGTCTACTAGGGCGAGGGATTCAATTAGTAGTTGTAGCGTTGGAGATGCGCTGCCCCGCCACTCACCGGATGCTCCCGTTCTGTCCAGACTAGGAGAAAGAGTAGTGTTGAAGTCTCCTCCTATGACGAGGGCGCCTTCTGCCCAATTCTGGAGTCGGGCGTAGAGATCGGAGAAGAATGCATTGTTGTGACCTGTGGGAGCGTACAAAGTGACAAGCGTGATTAATTCACCTTCTAAATTCAGTTTAAGAAAAAGAAATCTGCCCTCGGTGTCCAGGATCGAGTCTACAACTGTGTATTTTAAAGATTTATGGAAAATCACCAGCACCCCTCTTTTTTTAGATGTGAAAGATGCAGCTGTATAATCTTTTATCCATGAGTCTCTAAGAGTATTAGGGTCACCCTGTCTCCAATGGGTCTCCTGTAGCACTGCTATGTCAGGTTTAAATTTTTTAAGTTGTTGTAGTATTTTACGCCGTTTAATCGGGGTGTTTAAACCCTCTACGTTCCAAGTTAAAAATCTTATGTTTTTTTGTGTTTTAGTGAGATCAGCAATAGAGTGAGACATTGTGTTATCCTATACCTGTTCTGTAGATCAAAAAAATGAACCATCGTAAAGAGACCATCACGCTCTCAGTCCCAGCATGCAGAGAGCGCCTGCAGTAAAACCTTGAAAGTGCCATTACAAAAATACACATAACACAAAAACAAAAACATGATCTGCCATAATGTATGGAATATAACAAACATAATGCAGTCTTACAATTTTTGAAAATTTTAAGAACCAAAAAATAAGGCTCTACGGGCCTATTTAAACCCAGTGAGGTATAAAAGTATCGATAATTGAAAAAAAGAAATAAAAGAAAATAAAAAAGGGGATATGAAAGAGGAGGAATGGTAAATGTGTAAAAGGAAGGGGAGAAAACAACAAACCAGAGATTATCTTGACAATTCTGCCGTTGACGTTTAGCAGTTGTTAAAATAACCAGAAATCTTGAAAACAAGCATAAGATATATATTTCCAATAACAAACTCTCCATGTTTGCGATAGGAGACGGATTTGTACAATTAAATGTATCTTCTTAAGTCACGATATCATTTTGAGGAGTGATTTGGTCAGTTAGAGAGTCCAGGAAAGTCTTTGCAGACGATGGAGAATCGAAAAAGTGTTGTTTGCCGTTATGTAGGACTTTCAGCTTCGCAGGGTACATTAATGCAAATCTCAGTCCCAGATCAAATAATGCTTTACAAATAGTAGAGTATTCCCTTCTTTTCATTGCTACTTGATACGAGAAGTCCTGAAACAACAACAATTTGTGTCCCTGATAGGTGAGGCCTTCTGATTTGCGGTAGGCGTCCAGTATGCGAGTTTTGTCTAGGTAGTTCAACATTTTCATTATGACAGGCCTAGGTCTTCTCTGGTCAGAAGCACGGTCAGGGCCTATGCGGTGAACTCGTTCTATGATGAGGGTATTGGAAGAAGCCGAGCAATTGAGCTCAGAGGGTAACCATTTAGAGACGAAATCCATGAGATCTCTTTGCTTAACAGATTCCGGTAGACCTATTAACCTTAAATTGTTGCGGCGATTCCTATTCTCTAAGTCTTCCAATTTTTCCTGCATAGCAGAGATCGCTGATTCCTGTGTACGTATTACGCTTTGTGCCTCTGTTAGCTCATCTTCAACATTGGAGATACGTTGTTCTGCTTCCGTAAAGCGTCGACCATGTTCCTTAAGTTGCGAAACTGCTGATTCTATAGCTTCTTTGAGGCCGGACAGTTTTTTGTCAAGCAAGGGAGAAAGAAGCTCAGATATTTCTTGGGCTTTAGCTATTGAGGCGGTACTAAATTGAGTCGATTTAGAGGTTCCGTCCAGAATATTGTCAGCTGGAGGTGAAGTAGGAGAGTCAGGAGATGATGATGGAGCTACATTTTTGTCTTTCCCTTTAGTAGTTTGACCTTTAGGTGCACGCTGTGGTCTGGCCACAAACTTCTCCATGGTATAGGGATGTGATGTGCGATTTAATCAGGAGCCACTAGGGGGAGCCCCAGGTGTTCAGGATATATATGACACTGGGTCTGTAAATTAAAACTTATAGTATGGCTTGTGAGCACTATCTTTGGACCAGACAAGACAAGATCACAGTATGAGGACCCAGCAACACCACCCTGCTCCCTGGTGTGAGCAGCAAACAGAGAGGATTGTGAAAGGAGGTAAGCACTTGTTGCAGCAGCTTAATCAGGTCTCAAAAAATGGCGGCCGCAGGTGATGTGTGGCCAGCGGGGAGCTTGTAACTGAGGGACGTCCCTGAAACGGTGTCCAGGCGTCCCGCTTGTTCCTATGGGTCTAATAATAGCTCCGGTGGCTGTTGCTGAAAGTGGGGAGGGGAGAAATTATGCCCGGCCGCGATCCAAGATGGCGGCCGCGGGCAGTGCCGCTTTTCCAATGCGGCTGTACTCCGGTGTTGTGGGGCAGTGCGGGGGGCCGGGGCATGCGCCGCTCTTACCCGCGTTATCCTAGAGACCTCAGGGTGGCTTTAGGTGAGGCAGTGAGTCTCTCCGGCGGCGCTATGTCTCGGCTATATGGAGCCGGCTTGGGAGCCCATTAAAAGTGCGGCCAGGTCGTTTGGTCCGCCCACCGGAAGTCCTCCTCATACCATATTAATAGAAGCAACAAATACATAAGACCAATTACAGTAACAAAATAGACAAAGTGAGCAAATTTAAAACAAAATGAATGTCGGAGACCATCACAAGGTACAAGATTTCTTTTTGGGTGTCCCCTGCTGGGTAAGTATGTAAACTGGTAATTAACGCAAAACAGTAGGCGTCAGTCTCTCAACAGTGGCACACTGACACTCACAAGCTTATCTGAAAATAGCATTGCGCACCTCCACCATAAAAATGTGTAGTCGGCATATTGCAAATTAGGGTGTATAATGTACAGCACTGATAACATGAATACGAATCTTTATCATGTTTAGCAAAATGTCCTAAAACTATTTGATATTGCATTGTTACATTATATTTATTAGCTATATAGCAAAATTCACTTACTGGGACAGCGGCTCCAATATGCGACTATAGCAGCGAAGAGTAAATGGTAAAAGGAAAAAAAAAAAGGTCAGGTGCTAAACTATTGTACACGCCTATATGACATATAGATTAAAATACACTCACTACTGCTTCTAATATAAAGGGGAACACTGGAGTCCCAAATAATCAGAAAACCAAAGTTGAAAATATAAAGAAGTTTAGCATTTAGTAAAATAAAAAAACACTATATACAGTAACAATAACACAATTTACAAAATATACAGTAACTAACGCAATAAATACAGCTGGTGTTTAATATATACAGAGCTGCAATATACCATTAAAATTAATATGGATATGTTATTGATATAATAACATATAATTAATAACCAGTGTTCAATAATAAGTAAATACTTTGCGCCTTTTAACCTGCTTAATGCAAATATTGTTAATTGGCTTAATCTAAAGCTGGCCACACGCCAGACCAACTTTCATCCAACCAGCCAACTAGTTGATTGGTTGGAATGAAAATCTGGTAATGTCTGGGAGTAAATGATGATCAGCAATTTGCTCCTAAATGAAAGAAAACTGATGAAAATGGTCGTCAGACAAGTTTGTTAAATGTTTGATGTAAACAATTTGTTCAAACAACAGTTTTTAGTCCATTTTCCGGAGTTTGGGAGAAAATTGCTGATTGTCATTTGCTTTAATTCCTTACCAGATTTTCATTCCAACCAATCAACTAGTTGGCTGGTTGGATGTAAGTTGGTCTAGTGTGTGGCCAGCTATATTTAGAATAGATGTTCAGCTCTCCTTCAACCAGTGGTGTTAATCAACCTTTAGCACCTACTGTAGAAACAATTGTTGGCTTCATGAACTTAATCCAGCAGATACAATTTAGTAGCCTTTAGATGTTGTTAATTAGCTCAATACAAGCCTTAATAGCACTGCATCCAGAAAAGTAAATGAAGCAGTTATTTAAGCTCGCAGTCAGCAATGCTCTCTCTGGCACAGGGCACCATAAGTGTAGTTACAGCTCTAACTCAGAGGCTACCTACACATTGATTAGGTCACAGAAAGTGTCTCCGATGACGTACAGTATACTGTTCCATCCAGGACACAGAATGTTCTTTCATTAGTACTTGCAAATATTTATGCTTTCCCATAATATAGCTGTTATTATTACACTTTATATCAATATGGAAGCAGACATATGTCTGTAATATGCTGTAAATATAACATGCTTCTATTTTCAAGTTGTTTATTCACATATTGGGGTCTATTCATCAATAGTGACGATGTTGCCCAGAATATTATCGGGCAACATCATCACGATTTTTTATCAATTCTAAATATTTATGGCCCCTATTCAGCAATATTTTTTGCATCTATACATTTTACATATAATAGCACATCAATATAAATGTATACAGGCTAATATAAAGCCTGTATACACGTCAATCACTTTCGGGAGGTTTAACATGCTCTAATTGGTGTAACCTGCTGGCGTTCACTGGGAAGCAGGGACGGAGATTTACAAGATGCTGCAGGAACTTATGGGAAAATTTCCCTCTGTACCTTCAGTTTTCGGGCAATGTAATGTATTTTCTTCATATAACGCCATTCTGAGATGGCGTTATATAATGATTTTTGAGTAATTTAACACTTTTTGCTATGCTGAATAGCAAAAAGCGTTAAAGCACTGTAAAGATCAATGGATGATCCCTACAGTGCGGTACTCTGTGAGATGGGAATTAATGGAGAAGATAATTACGTTATCTTCTCCATTATCCCATTGCTGAATAGGGGATTTACATAAAAAATACCGAAATCATAGTTTCTGCATTTTGTAGGTAAAAAAATCATTGCTGAATATACCCCATTGTGTTTTTAATGGGCAGGTAGCAGGTCCACTTAGATCCATTTTACATGATTCTCACATTGTTAGGATAATGCAATCAGTATTATTGATGTGATTGTAGCGAATTGGATTACAATTTTAGCTGCTAGCTTGTCCTGGCATCTCACATGCTGTAATAGGTTTCTACACTCACTATTGTGTTTCATGGTATGTAAGCTACTTCTCATTTCTGTCTCTGGCAATGACCCGGGTGACTCACCCTAATCACACTCAGCAACTGGCAACTGCAGAAGATGGAAATTACCTAAACGTAAAACAATTGCCTGGGGAAGATATCTTTGCAAACCAATTAGGATAGTTCTATGATCAATCTTATTGATGCGGGTAAGAAGTAGAGATGTGCGCCAACCCACGTGTTTTGGTTTTGGATCTCTCCTGGTTTTGGATCTGAATCTGGTTTTGGATTAATTTCCTTGGTGTTTTGGATCTGTATTTTTTTCCAAAAAATGATATAAACAGCTAAAACCACATAATGTGGGCCTGTTTTTGTTCCTACAGTATTAACCTTAATAACAATGATTTTCAGGCATTTCTAGGCATTTTTAACCACCTCACAGCTCACAATATTGATTTCACTATTTTTCACCAATATAGGCCAAAGGCTGCAGCGAGCTGGCTGGCTAAAGTAAGCAACAGAGCAGCGGCACAAACGCATGGCAGTTTAAAAAAATATCAGACATCTATGAAACATTGCCACACAGCAGTGGCAGACAGGATGGCAGTTTAATAAACTATAATGTCAGTCGGCAATGCCCCAAATTGTGCCAAATGTAAAGGAAAGAGGTGCAAGATGGAATTGTCCCTCCCACCCACTCTTATGTGGGATATTAAAAAGGACATGCACAGTTTAACAAACCAAGCACTTTAGCAACTAGGACTGACACTTTCATGGCTGAAACCCTTGGTTTGTTTGGGCCCCCACAAAACATTTTTGGAAGGACTGCCTTCAATTATTAAGGAAGAGGTTGATGATGAGGGTGTTGGTGGTGGAGATTGCATGTTATGGTCCAAACTGCTGGTAGCTGATACTGGAGTGCTTGTTATTAATTTACAAATTATAATTTTGTTAAATAAATTGCATGAACTTGCTGCAAATTACGTAACAGGGAGGAGGTGCCTAGATGGTTAACGTCCCTTCCTCTGCTAACTTTGGCTTTACAAATGGAACAGATGCCTTCACAACTGTTGTCAGAATTTAGATTAAAATAATTCCACACCCAAGACGTTGCTTTTCTGGCTTTCTTTTTATCATTAGCGAGAACTGCTGCCACTGGTGGCTGATTTACGCAAACCACATCATTATCATTAACATCCACATTAGCGTCAGATAGGACACAAATTTCCCCCTCATCCTCCTTTTGCACTTCCTCCACACTATCAACCTAATTTTTTATTATTTCACCATCTAATGGAGCGTACACACGGTCAGATTTGTCAGACTTGTCAGATGAACGACTGAACGATTAAACGATTTGAACGATTTGGACGATTTGACCAAAGATTTGAACGATTGAACGATTTTTAACTGCATTAAAATGAATGGAATCGTCCAAGTCTGACTGCAAACCCATCAGATGTCAGATATCGTTATCTGACAAACGGGAACGCGCATCGTTGATCGTCCATCGTTCAGGCATGTCAGATATGAACGATTTTCCATCAGATATGAACGACTGAACGATTTTTAAATCGTTATCGTCCATATCTGAAGAAAAAATCTGATCGTGTGTATGCACCTTAATACTGGCACAGCCGTCATGGCGTCAGTGATCCGCAATGAAACTGGGTGACAGCTGTTATACTTACTTCCTCTATCAAAGGACTGTTTAATAGTCAGTTGTTTTTTTAAATTACTTCCGATCACGAATGAGGATGTTGATGATGATGCAGGTGTTGGTGTTGGAGATTGAAGGCGCTTGGATCCCACAGAGAGGGAGCAGGTTGGTGACAATGAACTTCTTACATTTTGAGTTTTGGCACTTGACGATCTACACTTTGATATTTGATGAATGCGCTCCAAGTGATGTAACAAGGAGGAGGGTCCTAGGTGGTTTAGGTCCCTCCCTCTACTCACTCTTGCTTTGCAATGGTTACATATGGCTTGACAACTGTTGTCTGGATTGGGGTGGAAATAATTCCACAAGTGAGAAGTGGATTTTTTTTGTATTTTGCCCCGGCATGACAACAATGGGCTTTGGCTTTTTCAATCCATGGGCAACAGCTGTTGCCTTACTTACACACTTACACAAAGGACATCTTCATCACCAACATCTTCATCATCAACATCCTCATCATCCTTAGCACCTTCAACTATCAAAATATCCTCCTCCATGTGCAATTCCACAGAAGCATCCTCAATGACTACGTGTGCAAGATGTTGACTGCCCTTTCCCACATTTACAGAGGGCACACAAATGTTGGAACTTGGAGGATCCTCTAGTACACTAGTATTTAGGTCTGGCTCACACATGGCAAACATGGACACACGTGCACTCTCCTCGGGGATTTGTGATTTCAATTTCTCAGGGCACACAGTTGGTTTTTCCGGAGCTGTCTTAACAACTTTCACATTTTTAATTGGACCACCACCTCTACTACTACAAACAGAAGGGCTATCAGAATCAGCAGTCTTCATAAAGAAAGGCCTTATCCTTTCCTTGCCACTTCGTGTAGTGAATGGTATATTGTCAATTTTTGTTTATCTAAAGGCAATTATCCTTTCAATTTTTTTTCTTGACTTCAGTAAAACTTGCTTTACCATATCGATGGCGTGACTTAAGCCCTGGGACATGGGCCTTCATAGAGTACGAGGAAGTTGACGGCCTTGCACAACTGGCGGCAGCTACAACATGTGGTTCTTGGCGTTGCACTCCTGTCATGTGACAGCCCTTCATATTTACTGCAGTCTTAAAGCAGTGTCACAAGCACCAATAGTGTAGCCAAGGTGCGGTTACAAAATTCACACACGTGCAGTCGTGTGCACACACAAAAATATTAGACAAATAAAAGACAATTGATTTAAAAAAAAAATTCAGCTCCAGGACTTGAGCCCAGAGCACCGATCACGACTGGAATCGGGCAGCACTAGGTTGAAACTTGCATTGCTGGCTGGATCTTGTGCGGTTAAGCCTAACACACGCACACACAGAAAAATATTACACTAAAAGACACTTATTTTCTAACAATATATTTTATTTTTTTTGGGAGTCCAGAACTTGGGCCCAGATGGATGCAGCACCTGCCCAGATGTATTCTGCACCAGCCCAGATGGAAACGGCAGACAGCAGAGCACCAGTCCAGAATAGATCAGCACTGCAGCACCCCAGGACACAGCAGACAGCAGAGCACCAGCCCAAAATGGATCAGCACCAACCCAGAATGGATCAGCAGTGCACCAACCCAGGACACAGTAGACAGCACAGCACCACCCTCCCTGTTCAGTCTCCACAACCGGAGTGAAATGGCGTCCACCGCATGGTCCCTACATACTACTGTGATCATAGAGATGTAAGCTCACGAACCGCGAGATTTCCGACTCTATGGTTTTGCCTCGGTTTCAAGATCTGAGTTAGGCGGGAAACTCCGAGCTTGCTTGGATCCGACTCGGATCTGCAAAATTCAGGTGGGCTTGGTTCTCTAAGAACCGAACCCGCCCATCCCTAATAAGAAGCCGATAGGCGTTACCCATTGGGACGAAGCACCGGATACGGAAAATTAGGTAAAATCCCTGTTTCCGGGGTTTTACTGCATTTTCAGCTTTAGTACATTCCGGCCATAGTGCATCAACCCAGGTTTTTGCTATGTGTGAATGACCTGGGTTGAAGTCCCGGGTCCTCTGTACTGGAGCTGTGACTGAGACCCGGTAAATTCACAGGTTGATAAACCCATGTGTTTCCCGGGTCGTCGGTCTGAAAGGGGTATGAGGTGTGTTCAGATGCAACAGAAAAAAAATAGATCTTTACCCATAGCAACCAATCAGATTCTTCTCATTTATCTAGCACCTTCTAGAAGTTAATACCTGGAATTTGATTGGTTGCTATGGGCAACATCACTTCTTAATAGAACTCCCATCTTAGTAAATTTACCCCTTAAGGTGCATACATACACAACGATTTAGTAAATGAACGATTTCAGTAAACGATTTTCGTTCATTTTGTCAAGTGAAAAATGAACGAAAATCGTTTAATAAAATCGTTCATTTACTAAATGTAATGAACGATTTTATTGAACTACAAACGATTTTTGCATATTCCCTTACTGAAAATCGTTGAGTTGGTCAGTCTGACTGAACTACAAACGTGAACGCGCATGAACAACAATCATTCATCGTTTTAACTCAGAAAGTGAACGATTTTTTGAACGATATCGTTATCGATAATCATTCAAAAAAATCGTTGTGTGTGTATGCACCTTTAGTCAACTAAATATAAATATAAGCCATAAACAGGCTCGGACTGGGGACCCAGGTAATTCCCCAACGGGCACCACTTTTCAGGCCACGCCCCTTTTGGTGAGAGGATGGGGCTACGCAGGACACGATTGGGGGGCAGGGCTTCGTGGACCACGATTGGGGAAGGGGGGATTGCTTCCCAGCATGTAGGTAGAGCTGGATTAAGGGGACAGGGGTCCAGGGGCGGATTGGCTGTTAAAGTCACCGGGGAGTTTCCCGGGAGGCCGACCAAATGTGGGGCCGAATGCCGCATGTGGCTATTCCTTCTAACGGGCAGTGGCAGCCCAGCGGCACCTGGCAGAGGCCCGCAGCTTGGAGGAGCTCTGTGCTTCTGAAACTGCGAGAATAGGCTGACATCTCACGAGACAGAGCTCCTCCATTCACAAGTTCCCTCCTTCACACACCCAGTCAGAACTGCTCACCGTCAGCGCCACACAGTGAGAGACACATGTAGCGGAGCTCGCTGCACCCACCCCCCTCCCTCTCCTCACAGGTTTCCTTCTTCTAGTCTCTCTTCACGGAGGTCCTTTCTCTAGGATCTAGCAGCAACCCTCTCCACTCTCTGCTTTGCTCTCTGTCCTTACAGCTCCAACCTCCCCCATCCGCACAGCACCTCCGACCCCCCCCCCTCCCCCACACAAGCTTGCTTCTTCTGCTTTCTCTCTCTCCTCACCGCTCCAACCCCTCCCCCCACCCCCACACAGATTTGCTTCTTCTGCTCTCTCCTCACAGCTCCAACCCCTCCCCCCTCCGCGGTACCTCCAACCCCCTCTCCCTCACACAGGCTTGCTTCTTCTGCTCCCTCTCTCCTCACAGCTCCAATCGCTCCCCCCTCTGCGACACCCCCGATTCCCCCTCCCCCACACAGGCTTGCTTCTTCTGCTCTCTCCTCACAGCTCCAACCCCTCCCCATCCATGTCCCCCAGTCCCCCACACAAGTTCCTCTCTTCTGCCCTCTCTCCCCTTATAGCTCCACCCCCCCCCATCCACAGCACCCCCAACCATCTCACCAGTTTCCTTCTCTCACTCCCCTCACAGCACTAACCCCTGCCCCCAATCCGCAACACCGCCGACCCCCCCTTCACACTGGTTTCCTCTTTCTCTCTCCCCTCACAGCTCTGCTGTCTCTACCCTCACAACTCCAATCCATCTCCCATCCGCGACACCTCCCGACCCCCCTCCCCACACCAGTTTCCTTCTGCTCTCTCTCCCCTCACAGCTCTAACCCCTCCCCCTTCCGCAGCACATTCCCTCCCCCACACAGGTTCCCCTCTTCTGCTCTCTCCCATCACAGCTCCAATCCCTCCCCCATCTGCGGCACCCCCCCTCCCTCACACAGATTCCCTTTTTTCTGCTCTCTCTCCCCTCACAGAGCCAACCCCTTTCCCAGCCATGCCCCCTTACCCCCACTTAGGTTCCCCTCTTCTGCTCTATCTCCCCTCACAGCTGCACCCCGACCACCTCCCTTATGCCCTATCACTCACCTCACAGGTCCATGACATCCCTGTTTCCCCCCACACAGGTTCTCCTCTCTCTCCCCCCTCAAGGATCCAACCCCTCTCCCCGATAAAGGTTCTCTTCTGCTCTTTCTCCCCTCACAGAGCCAACCCCCCCATCCGTGGCCCTCCCATTCAACCACTCAGGTTCCCCTTTTCTGCTCTATCTCCCCTCACAGCTCCAGCCCCCTCTATTCATGGCACTTCCTCCACCGCACAGGTTCCCCTCTCCTGCTCTCTTTACACTCCCAACTCCCTTCCCCCATTCGTGACCTCCCTTCCCCACACAGTCCCACCTCTTCTGTGCTCTGTTCCCTCGCAGCTCCAAATGCTCCCTCATCCGCAGCTCTCCGGACCCCCCCCAACAAAGGTTTCCCTGTCCTGCTCTCTCTCCCCTCACAGCTCCAAACCCCCCCATCCGTGGAACCCTTGATCCCTCCATTCCCCACTTCGGTTCAACTTAACGATACTGGATCAGAACCTCTATACACACCTTCCTATACCTTCTAATGCCCTGCCTATACCTTCTAATATCCTGCCTATACCTTCTAAGGATGACGCTAATTTGCGTTCGCAGTCATGCCATAAATAAAGACTTAGACGTGGAATCTGTGGTTCCAAAGCACAAGTGTTATTCAGGTAAATGTTCAGACAGTTACACGCAATTGATCTAGACACAATTTAGGCGCAAAAGGAAATTATACAGACCCAAGTACAGTATACATACGCAGGTGCTTCTGGACCCGGAGATAGGCATCAACAAGAGACCCCTAGTCATACAGCGTTCAGCACGAAGACTGAGAACCAGCGTTTGTGCACACATTTATACCCCCCCAGAATAAACAGGACAATAGGGAAGTTTGTTGCTGATGTCATTGGTTCCCAGGGGAGAAGCATCTGTTACAGCACATTTAACAGGCTGGTTCAAATAGACTCTCCCTGCCTCTAACAGCTGGGGATCTTCCTCTTCACGCCCCCTGCAACATTCTAACAGTTGTTCATGAAATATACATTTTGTTGCTTGTAGGCTCTGCGATCCATAACTTGAGTTTGCATGATGCAACCTCCCCACCGATAACACCGGAATACTGTAAAAAGATTACGCATCAGTACAAGACCAAACACGACTTGTTTAGCATGTATAATACCTTCGTTATCAAATACCTTTATTTCTCAGCATTTAAACTAACTGAACCAACTTAAATCATACACTTTAAAGCTTATTGAACCTTATGTGTGAATATGTAATATGTGGGTATTCAGGGTTTGATATAAAGACGCTAGTTAATTGGGGCAGATGTGTGCACATAAAACTAATAAAACAGCGGTTTCATACAAAGTCCTATGCATTCGCTAATATGCGACTAGTTAACAGCGCAATTGTGCGTATTAATGTTTGTATGAGAAATGGTGAAAAATGCAATCGCATGGTGCTAATAGTATCATCGCCACATGTACTAAAATGTGAGTTTATCTAAAATGGTGCTTAGGCGCCCATTCGCAAAATGGCATCTTGCGATCTCATTTTCAAGATGGCATCTTGCGGCCAATCGCAAGATGGCGTCGTCGCGATTAAATTTTAAACTGAACTTGTCTCAGCCAATTCAGCTTCGACAGTCCACCCTTTGATAGCAAACAACATGCTATCACAATCTGCTATTAGAATTTAATTTAGGCTTACATTTACATATTATTTGGTGTTATTATGGGATGGCACAAGGTGGTTCTTAATCCATCAATAATGTGTATCTGGGTGCGGACATAAAACTACTATTATACGCACACAGCGGATCTTGGAAGATCATGTGAAAGGTGTGGGAATGCACCAGTCTTATAGAAGCAGTCTTGAAGGGGAATTGAGACTTTACATTATCTGAGGTGTTCTTTGAATAACATTTCAATAATACATTCTATGCATGTCTAAATATAATACATCAAACGATTGTATTTCCTAGTTCAGGGTTGTAATGCAGTTCTATATTTACCTCGGTATACATTTTGTCATTACTGACCACCATCATAGTTTCATTCTGTCGTTTCACTCTGTTTTTACATTTTCCACACTTCAACACAATAGGAACACACCAGACGCATATGCCAATTATTATGATGACAATCTGTATAAGGATTAAGAATTTGCCTACGCTGGCGATCACTTCCTGGACCCATTCCCCTTAGACCTGAGAACCATTTCACTGGGTTCAGCCATGAAACCTATCCTTCTATCTTCTCCCCTATTTCAGCCACTGAAGCGTTATGGTTTTTGCGAAATTCCCACTTTAGCTGCAGAATTTCATCCATCTTCCGGTCTATCACCTCCTTAGGGTCGCTGGTATCATTGGTGACATAGGTGCAACATTTTACTCCAAATTGGGTGGCCAATGTTACGCAATACCCTCCAGCAACAGCAGTTAAATAATTCAACACTAGCCTGTGTTGCACCAGTTCTTTCTTGTACGCTTGCAATTCTCTCCCTGTATACCTGAATGTGTCATCGTACATCTCGGTGATATTATCTATCAATTTAGCAAGTTCCTGGAAATATCTAAAATTTAATGTACCCCGAGCGATCCTGGTGGGGTCCAATGCGACCAGAACTTGAAAGCCAGTTGTCTCACTGATTAACTGAGTGGCTTTATGTATATCACCAGGTACCATATTTCTTGTGCCTCTGTGTTCATATTGTGTGTGAAGATATGGTGACTGTGTGTTTTTATGTATACCCAGCATTTCAATATGTGTGAGGGTCATAACTTCTGGGACTACTCTTCCCAGGTAACACAAACCTTCGGAACTCGGGGAGAGCCATTTATACGCTTCTCTTCCCCAGATGAAATATACATTATCAGGGAGAACATAAGGAATGGTATGCATCATTATCATTAAGCACATTTCCCTTGCAAACAATCCTATTTCTGGTTCTTCCATCTGGTACATGCAAGTTTCTGGCTGTATTATTTTAGCACAATAACCATTTGGCACCTTACCAATAGTTTCTTTGGTGGAACTCAATGTATACCGATACCTAAAATGTTTCCCATCAGACTTAATGGAGCGCAGCAGGTCATGGTCTATGGACTCATTATCAGCTCTTTGTGAGAAGGTCATCGTCTGATTATTCCCCGTCACTTCCCAACTCCCGGGTTTATTGGGGTTGGTTATGTTTAGACTCAAAAGTGATCTATCTACTTGGAATTGATGGAGAATGAGGTGGTTTGGATGAGAGGAATTTTCCATCCAATGTTTTCACTTTTTGCAATTCTAAAATTTCCGTGATATTCAGCGGAAATGGCACCAACCCTATGTTATGCTGTCCCTGTGGCACATGTGAACACACCCAGCAATCAGTTTAATTTAACACTTTGCCTACCATGCTATGATAATCCTCTAGAGGATACCCACCCCAGTACGGATTAGATTTAGGTTGGCACCGTTGGATACAGTTCTCATCAACTAGGGACCCACAAAGCTCACAAATACAGGAATCTTCAGACGATAAACCTCCACACCTTCCCTGAGTATCCGGAATGACCGCTCTCAACAATAACAGTACTAAGATTGGTCAGACACTCCCCTGATTGGCATTGCACTCCTTCTGACTCCACTCCATCAGCACTGCCATCAGCTCCTGTTTCCTCAATTGGTCCCGTATCACAGACACTGGATATCCCCGGACTGACCAGGATGGTGAACACTCTAAAAGAGAATATGAAAATGAACACAGCAGGCCCGTACATTGTCACAACAAGACCTGCAAATTTCTCTCAGTTCAGGTATCTTACTACGACCTTTTCAATCCTCCCGGAACAAGCTCGCGAGCGACAGGTCCACGCTATCAGCTTTGTCTCCGACTTGTTTCTCCTCTGGTTGATTGACCTTTTTGCAGTGAGTGGAATGGACCCAGGTATCTCTCTCGGCGACCTTCAAAGATGTAGTACTCGTCAGCAGCACCTGGTACGGACCTTCCCACCGATCAGTCAAACAACCTGAACGCAACAAATTTCTGATCATTACATATTCTCCTGGTTCAACATCATGACAGTTCGTTTCAGGCATATCATTAGACAACAATTTCAGTTTCTGCTGCTGTTGCTTTAACTGCTTACTCATTGATATAAGATACTTCACAGTTACCTCGTTGTTACCCTTTAGATCTTCCTGTGGACTTATAATCAAATGAGGTTGTCTACCGAACAATATTTCAAATGGGGACAGATTCAGAGGAGGTCTAGGAGTGGTCCTTATGCTATGTAGAACCAAAGGTAACGCTTCTGGCCATCCTAGTCCAGTCTCAGTCATGATTTTACTTAGCTTATTTTTAATAGTCCCGTTCATCCTCTCTACCTTTGCACTGGCTTGCGGTCGGTAGGGGGTGTGAAGTCGGCTATTAATAACCATCAGCTTACACATTTTGAAAAACATCACCTGTGAAATGGGTACCCCTATCACTCTCGATGATTTTAGGGATACCGTACCTGCATACAAATTCCTGAACTATTTTCTTGGCAGTAAACGCAGCAGTATTAGTGGCCGCTGGGTAAGCCTTAACCCAGTTAGAAAATACGTCTGTGCACACTAATACATACTTAAGGTTCCTGCAGGGTGGTAATTGGATTAAATCAATTTGTATCACCTGGAAAGGTCCATCAGTCGGTGGAATGTGGGACGGTTCGGTAGGGATCGCATTCCCTATGTTCTTTCTCAAGCAGGTCAAACAGGACATTGCTATCTTTTCTGCTTGTGAAGAAAAACCTGGTGCGCACCAGTATGCCCTCACCAACTTGCACGTACCCTGTTTACCCAGATGAGTCAGACCGTGTGCCGGCCTAGCCAGGCCAGGGTAATATGCCTTGGGGGCTACTGGCTTACCATGTCCGTCCCTCCAGAGCCCAGAGGACTATTGCCCACATCCCATGGACTTCCAGATGGATTTTTCCTGAACTGAACACAAATTTTGCATCTCAATTAATTTCAGCATATCAATAGTTTGAAATGACATAATTGTTTCAGTTGGAGAAAACATTTTTAACACTGCTGCCCATTCTGCAGCTTCATCAGCTCTGTTGTTGCCCAGTGACACCGGGTCATCCTCACATGTGTGGGCTTTGCATTTAATTACTGCCACTGCTTTGGGCAGTTGGAGTGCTTCTAAAAGATGTTTTATGTGTCGGGAATGTGCAACTTTTGTGCCTGCTGCTGTCATAAAATTTCTCAGATGCCATAGAGCCCCAAAATCGTGCACCACCCCGAACGCATACCTCGAGTCAGTGTAAATGTTAGCAGATTTGCCTGCTGCCAGTTCACATGCTCTAGTCAGTGCTACTAACTCTGCCACCTGGGCTGAGTGAGGAGGACCGAGAGGTTTAGCTTCTATGATGTCTGTGTCGTTTACAACAGCATAACCTGTACATAATTCACCTGTGTCTGTTTGTCTATGGCAACTCCCATCCATATAAAAAGTTACATCCACATTCTCTAAAGGTGTGTCATGTATGTCAGGTCTAGCAGTAAAGGTCTGATTCAGATATGTCATACAATCGTGCGTATCATTATGTCTGCCGAACTCACCTCCCGCCAGCAACTCCTCTCCTTCCACCCTTTGTACATCATGTTGTACATATGGTAGATATGTTTCTGGATTCAGCGTACTGCAACGTTTAACAGTAATATTTGCAGGAGCGATTAGAGCTAGTTCCCATTTGGTGAACCTAGCCGAGGAGACGTGTCTGGTTTGAGCTGAGTTCAACAGAGCAGATACAGCATGGGGAGTGTAGACAATCATATCATGGCCCAAAACTACATCCTCACTTTTACTCACCAATAAAGCGGTAGCTGCTACACTTCTCAAACAGGTGGGGAGTGATCTTGCTACCGTGTCCAATTGGGCACTGTAGTATGCTACTGGCCTCACCATGTTTTTGTGTAAGGACACCTGCGCACAACCATCAGCTTCCGTACAATACAAATCAAAAGGCTTTTCATAATCAGGTATTCCCAATGCAGGAGCTCTTGTCAGACTATCCTTAAGATTAAGGAAAGCCTGTTCTGATTCCTCTGTGTGTATGACACAATCGAGCTTTGAGGAAGAGACTAATTCCTGTAAAGGTAAGGCCAAAATAGAAAAGCCTGGTATCCACATTCTACAATATCCACACATTCCCAAGAAGGTACGAATTTCCTGTTGATTCTGCGGCAGTGTCATGTTTTGTATGGCCTGGATTCTATCTGTTGTGAGGTGTCGTAACCCCAGGGTTAGGCAGTGTCCCAAATATTTTACTCTGGATTGGCACGGCTGTAGTTTGTCCTTAGCCACCTTGTGTCCTGTTTGTGAGAGATGAAGTAACAAAAGTTTAGTATCATTCAAACATGACATAAACGAGTCAGAACATAGCAATAAATCGTCCACATATTGTATTAGAACAGATCCATTGGCAGGTTGAAAAGATTGTAAACAGTCGTGCAATGCCTGGGAGAAGATACTGGGGCTGTCTATGAAACCTTGGAGTAATCGTGTCCATGTGTATTGTAAACCTCTGTATGTAAATGCGAATAGATACTGACAGTCAGGATGGAGAGGCACAGAGAAGAAAGCTGAACAGAGGTCAATGACAGTGAAATGGGTTGCATTTGGTGGGATCTGCATCAAAATGACAGCTGGATTTGGCACTACAGGGAATTGGCTCTCTACTCCTTATTAACACCTCTAAGGTCTTGTACCAGCCTATAACCCCTCCCACCACTCTTCTTTACCGGGAAGATGGGACTGTTGGCTACACTAGCTGTGCGGACTAAAATTCCCTGTTGTAATAATCGCTCAATTATTGGAAAAAACCCTAATTCTACCTCCTGTTTTAGTGGGTACTGGGGAATTTTTGGAGCTTGCCTTCCGTTTTTTAAATTTACCATTACTGGGCTTACGTTTGCCATTAATCCAGTGTCCTGTCCATCGTTAGTCCAAAGGGAATCTGGAATTAGGGACAACATTTCATCTACCTGTGATGGAGTTTCCTTTAAAACTGTAGAGTGATACATTATCCTTTGAGGAGTGTCTAACATATCCCGCACCTCGTATACCATTCTCTCTGGGATATCTAAAAATACACCATCAGGGGTGCAATATATAACACATCCCATCTTACATAACAAGTCTCTGCCCAGTAGGTTAGTAGGAGCCGCAGCAGCCAGGAGAAAAGAATGCCTGGTATGCAACGGCCCAATAGTAACCTCTGTGGACTTTGTTAAAGGATAATGTTCCACTTTACCTGTTACACCCATTGTTGGTACTGTCTCGTTGGTCACCTGCAAATTAACGGGAGATTTTATCACTGACCTGGTCGCCCCTGTGTCTACAGGAAAGGGATATTCAGTACCAGCTACATCAACCATCATGACTGGTTCTTCCCTACTACTTCCCGTTAACCTGACCATCTGTAGACTACAGGTATGACCTGACCCCTAGCGTTGGCTACCATTCTCCAATAAAGCATTTACGGCTACAATTGGAGCTTGTGCCTGCTGAACATTTGCTGGCCTCTGTGCATATCCATTATGGGGATATCTAGGTCTTCCCTGATGTGGGATCACTACTCCTTTTACTGTACAGTTTCTACTTAAGTGTCCTGTTTGTTTACAATTAAAACATGTTCGTGTTTCGGGTGAAGACATGTGGTGTTGTGAGGTTTGCGCAGAGGGTAAAGGTGGTGGATATGGGTAAGGATAGGGAGGGTAAGGGTATTGTGGGGGATAAGAAGTTGGTGGATAGCCTGGGACCTGTGTTTGCATCGGGTTAGTGGGATAGAGTGGTGTTTGTTGTTGAGTGGGGTTAGTGAGAGCACATACTCGTTCAGACGTGAGTGTGTGTGCAAGTGTGTCTGTTGGCTGTGATGTTACCGTCATTCTCTCCAGAGCTTGTATACTGACAGCCATTAGTTTTTTGCTCTGGGCTTCGTGCGTGTTTTTATCATGTTCAATGGCGGTTTCTATGAGGGTATCTATGGTGAGTCCCCGCCAGCCAGGCTGTGAGGTCTGAACCCAAGTTTTTAAACTCTCTTTCAGACCGTCCACAAGTACTGTGACTGTCATCCCCTGGTGGTGAGTGCTATCTTTAATATCCTCTATCCCAGTGTACTTGGTGATAGCTTGCAGAGCCCGATCGCAATAATCTTCTGCAGTCTCACTCTCTTTCTGCGTAATGGTGAAAATTTTGTTCCAGTTAACTACTACTGGAAAATATATACCCAATTGAGTTACAATGCGGGAAATGTTACCTTGGTTTACTTGGTCTGTTAAGGGAACGTCACCATTCAATACACAATCCGTGATAAATTTTGTCACGTCGGTATTGCGTGGCAGACAGGCCCTTAACACCACACGCCAATCTTTATTAGTGGGTTCATGTGAACTACCCAAATTTCTCAAAAATCTTTGACATTTGCCTAATTCCTTTTTGGGATCGGGGAAATCATTTATGATGAAATTTAGGGCCTGATTCAGAGCCGCTCGTAAGCGGCCGCTCATTCGTTCCGAGCGATGTTTGCCCAACTGCGCATGCGTACGGATTTTAATACGCATGCGCGAACCAGTCAGTGCGGCCAAAAATTGTTTGTTCGCTAAATAGCGAATGCCTGCTATTTTGAAGGAGAGGAGGAGGCGTATGTGGGTGGTAACAGGGGAAGGTGCTTGAAAACGGGGAGTGGAGATCCAAACGCGGGCGTGCTTAAAGGTCAAAACGGGCGTTTTATGGGTGTGCATAATTAATACAGCAGCGTTATTGACCACGTCACTGGGTTATTTTATAGTCAGAACTGCTCGCAAGATTGTGGCAGGAAAAACCAACCACAAGAATAGCGAGCAGTTCATACGCTGGTCGATGTACTCGATTAATCTAATAAATAGCGGACATGACGTAGGATGCGAGCGGCCAGGGGGCGTAGTTATCCAAAAAACGACCACAAGTTTTGTTCGCTTGTTCAGACATGGAGGCGTCAACAGACCGCAAAGAGTGAACGGTTCATTTGAATAGCCACCCCCTTTTCCTGAACGACCGTCCGCAAATAGCGCCCGGCTCTGAATCAGGCCCTTAGTTCTGCTCTTGTCCAAGGACAATGCATTACTACTTCCCTCGTGGGCACTATACCGTTTGCGTCTGCATTTCCATTTGGAACAGTTATTGTCCGAATGGGATGCAGACCGGTAGCGCTGCTACCTTTGACCTGATTACCTGGTTGGGGGTTTAGTCTGCTGCTGCTACGTATGGTATGAACAACTTCCTCTACGGGTGCAGAGGGTGTTAACACTTCCCTTGCTGTTACCGATGGAGATGGAGGAACCACTCGTGATTGTGGTGATGCAGCATCTATCATCTGCACAGCATGGGAAATGGCAGACATTACAATAGGCTCATCATCCGTGTCATGAACATTTTCTTTATAGTTGCTTAAGAGAGGGTACAAGTTGCTTGTTACATTTTTATGGGTATTTTTGGTAACTGTACTTGCACCTCCATCCACATAAGGTGGGGGAGGTGAGCGTGAACTGCTGGCAATACTCTCCATGACGCTACCGTGCCGCACGTGCGCGCCATTTTGCGGCTCGCCCGTATTGCAATTCATCGTCGTGGTTGTATTTTCTGGCAATTTGCTCACGATGCTAGTTTGCGTCGTTTGCACATTTTTAAGCCACGCATCCCCTTCATGCTGCCACAGTTTTAAACATTCAAAATATTTAACCTTTTTCTCTCGGGAGCGCATCAAACTGATGTGATCCTGGACATTATCTAACACATTTTTATCAAAACTACCAATTCTGGGAAACGGTCTAACACTCTTCCTCGTCATATTAAACCATAAATCACAACACCTTATTGCATAAGTACCGTACTTGGTATGCATGATACGACGGGCCGATCTGATCGGCGCCTCCATTAGCAGCACATCATTGCCTAACATCTCTACTGTTTGCGTGGCTCCCATTCTGAGACAAAATCCTACGCTTTTCAATAAAGATTTAAACCAGTGAAAGACAATCAAGACACTTTCACTTACCTGTGGACGATTTAAGTCGACGGCGCCCACACACCTGGATAAGATTTAGTAAGGCAACTTCCACACCTGGATATGATTTGAAAAAGGCAACTTCCACACCCGGATAAGATTTAGTAAGGCAACTTCCACACCTATGAGTTTATATGTCGGCTACTCTCATGCACCTCTCTACAACAAAGACAACATGTACACCTGCTACTGTGTATAGAACGGTAAAGCTGCTTACCGAGCGGCTAGACTAACCCTTGCACCTATGCCTTTAGGATCATACGATACCCTTAACTTTGGTCAACAAATATTCACTGCTTTTTTTCCTGCGCAGAAAAATACACGTTAACCCAGATATTGGTAATAGAAAAAAATGTAAACCTCAATGGCTTTGTTCAAACACGTGGCAGCACGACCGGAAGTACGTATACGCTATTGTGCGACCAGTCGCATACACAATAATGCGACTACCACACAACCGTATAATGGCGTTTTAACTGTGTACGCAAAAGTGCATCTTTGCTATGCGCAAACCTGCGACTTAGCCGTGTACTCAGTACTGCGACACCCCTTTAAACGTAAGGTTCTATCAACAGAGGAAAACAAACTTTTTCCTCTCTTGTCCCTGGATTCTAGTCAGCTTCCTTGATTCACACGGAGACGGATAGCGATCTTTCAGCACAAAGCGGTTGCAGGCAAACCCTGCATGTGGCCACTCCATCCTTTGCTGCAATATCAATAGACATATGTACCGTGTGAGCAGGTAAGTGACTTCACTACGAGCCCCCAACTAATGATACTGGATCAGAACCTCTATACACACCTTCCTATACCTTCTAATGTCCTGCCTATACCTTCTAAGGATGACGCTAATTTGCGTTCGCAGTCATACCATAAATAAAGACTTATACATGGAATCTGTGGTTCCAAAGCACAAGTGTTATTCAGGTAAAATTTCAGTCAGTTACACGCAATTGATCTAGACACAATTTAGGCGCAAAAGAAAAATTATACAGACCCAAGTACAGTATACATAAGCAGGCGCTTCCGGACCCGGAGATAGGCATCAGCAAGAGACCCCTAGTCATACAGCGTTCAGCACGAAGACTGAGAACCAGCGTTCGTGCACACATATTTATACCCCCCCAGAATAAACAGGACAATAGGGAAGTTTGTTGCTGATGTCATTGGTTCCCAGGGGAGAAGCATCTGTTACAGCACATTTAACAGGCTGGTTCAAATAGACTCTCCCTGCCTCTAACAGCTGGGGATCTTTCTCTTCACACTCCCTGCAACATTCTAACAGTTCATGAAATATACATTTTGTTGCTTGTAGGTTCTGCGATCCATAACTTGAGTTTGCATGATGCAACCTCCCCACCGATAACACCAGAATACTGTAAAAAGAGTACGCATCAGTACAAGACCAAACACGACTTGTTTAGCATGTATAATACCTTCGTTATCAAATACCTTTATTTCTCAGCATTTAAACTAACTGAACCAACTTAAATCATACACTTTAAAGCTTATTGAACCTTATGTGTGAATATGTAATGTGTGGGTATTCAGGGTTTGATATAAGGATGCTAGTTAACTTGGGGCAGATGCGTGCGCATAAAACTAATAAAACAGCGGTTTCATACAAAGTCCTATGCATTCGCTAATATGCGACTAGTTAACAGCGCAATTGTGCGTATTAATGTGTGTATGAGAAATGGTGAAAAATGCAATCACATGGTGCTAATAGTATCATCGCCACATGTACTAAAATGTGAGTATCTAAAATGGCACTTAGGCGGCCATTCGCAAAATGGCGTCTTGCGATCTCATTTTCAAGATGGCGTCTTGCGGCCAGTCACAAGATGGCATCGTCGCAATTAAATATTAAACTGAACTTGTCTCAGCCAATTATTCAGCTTCGACAAACTGCAGCAGAAAATTAACCCTGAAAGAAGGGAGAGTCATCATGACCTTCCAGACACACCGCACAGCCTCGTCCTGGGAGGAAGCTACAGTACCAGTGTATCCGGTTCCTCCCCATTGAAGGTAAGTCACTTACTGTACTGTACATGTTATACTTATGATTTATTACTTATGTGTAGTATAATTAATAAATCATTAAATGTACTTGTGATTTCTACATTTATTAGAAGCGAAGAGTACTGGAGGTTACGTCATTCTAAATGTAAACATGATGACATCAACACCATAATGTCGACATTCAGGATGTCAACATATTCACAATGTCAACATTGGTGTGAATGTCGACCGCCAGAATGTCGACACATTAATTTACGGTTAGGATTAGGCTGAGGTTAGGTTTAGACTGCCATTAGGGTAAGGCTGCAGTTACATAAGGGTTAGGATGAGGCTGCAGTTAGGGTTAGCCAGCAGTTAGGGTGGGGTTGGATTTGCCTTCAGTTATGGTTATGCTGTAGTTGGGGTAGGTTTAGAATTAGGCTGCAGTTAGGGTTAGGCTGCGGTTAGGGTTAGATTGCAGTTAGCGTATGGTTAGGGTTAGGCTGCAGTTAGGGTGGGGTTAGGATTAGGCTATGGTTAGGGTTAGACTGCAGTTAGCGTATGCTTAGAATTAGGCTGCGGTTAGGGTTAGGCTGCAGTTATGGTTAGCCTGTTAGGTTAGGATTAGGCTGCTGTTATGGTAAGGCTCCAGTTAGGGTAGGGTTAGAATTAGGCTGCGGTTAGGGTAGGCAAGGAATAAAACTGCATTTAGGGTTAGGCTGTAGTGAGGGTAAGGTTAGAATTAAGATGTAGTTAGGGTAGGGTTAGGCTGCAGTCAGGGTTAGTCTATAGTGAGGTTTGGGTTAGGCTGTAGTGAGGGTAGGGTTAGGATTAAGCTGTGGTTAGGGTTAGGCTGTATTTAGGGATTGTTAGGATTAGGCTGCGGTAAGGGTTAAGGGGCCTATCCATTAGCAGATAAATTGAACGACTAAATGAGATATCGTTCAATTTATCTGCTAATGGATAGGCCCTGAATGATGACAGATGCACACTCCCGCGGTCGATACAATTTATCTTTCGTCTCCATGTTGGTCAATTATCGCATATCGCTGCCAGATATTAGAAATATTTGGCATTTTATATGCGGTAAACGCCGAACGATATTAACAGCAGCTACAAAGCACTGGAGAGAAAAAAATCCACTCCCTGAATGATGTCATGCAATATCGTTCATCTTTTGCCAAAATTTGTCATGTACATGACAGATATCTTTCAGCACAGCCACCGGAATTTTCAATAGATATCTTTTGTCTTTCATCGTTCAGAAAAACATCTGCTAATGGATAGGCCCCTTTAGACTGTAGTGAGGATTGGGTTAGGGTTAGGCTATATTTAGGGTATGGTTAGGGTTCAGATGAGGTTAGGCTGCAGTTAGGGTTGGCTGCAGTTAGGGTTACAGTGCAATTAGTGTGCGCAATATGCAGGGCCGGATTAAGGTCTGTGGGGGCCCCTGGGCAACAAACTTGTGGGGGCCCCTATATACCACCGTTTCTCGTCACCCTAGGATTTTTTTTTTCTTTCTATTCACCTTAATGTCCCTCTTGCAATCCCCACTGTAGAAGTGCCCCTTATGCAATGTCCCCAGTAATGGTCCCCCTTATACAGTGCACCTTATGCAGTGCCCCCTGTAGTAGAGTCCCTTATATAATGCCCACAGTAGTGGTCCCCCCTATACAGTGCCCTCAGTAGTGTTTCCCCCCCCTATGCATTGCCCGCAGCAGTAGTCCACCCCTATACAGTGCCCCCAGTAGTTGTCCCCCCTATGCATTTCCCTCAGTTGTAGTTCCCCCCTATGCATTGCCCGCAGTAGTAGTCCACCCCTATACAGTGCCCCCAGTAGTAATCCACCCTATGCAGTGTCCTTTATATAGTGCTCCCAGTAGTATTCCCCCAAAAGCATTGCCCCAGTAGTAGTCCCCCCCTATACAGTGCCCCCAGTAGTAGTCCCCCCCATGCTCTGCCCCCAGTAGGAGTCCCTCCCTATACAGTGCCCCCCAGTAGTAGTCTCTCCATGCTCTGCACCCAGTAGTAGTTCCCCCCCTATACAGTGCCCCCATGAAGTGGCCCCCCTATACAGGGACACCTGTAGCGCTCCCCCCTATCCAGTGACAGTGCCCCAAACACACACACGAAAAAAAAAAAAAAAAAAAAAAACTTATATGAATCCCCGCTCCTGACGCGAGCCCGGCTCTTCTGTTGCACAGTTGGGAGAGACATCAGCGTCATGACGTCTTCCATCATCAGCAGCTGCGGGGGGGAGTCTGCTCCCTCAGTTGATGAAGCAGCCAATGAGAGTCTGTCTGACTCTCATCGGCTGCTGTAACATACACACAGCTGCCGCCGGCGGCTGTGTGTATGTCACTGTGTAGTGTGGCTGCGCTCACTGTGCTGTCTACACTACACTAGCGGTGGGCGCAGACAGCGCATCACTGCTACTGGGGGCCCCTCCATGTTTGGGGGCCCAGGGACGACCGCCCCTGTCGCCAACCCCCCTTAATCCGGCTCTGGCAATATGGTGCATTTTAGGTGAAGGTTAGGGTTATTATAAAATTGTCAACATCCGAAAGCATGAACAGGTGCAGCACTGTAGATAGAGGTGTATCTCTAGATGCATTGGGGTCAGACTAGCATGTGTTATAGCATGTGGAGGCATGTGGTGTGGTCAGAGTGGCGTGTTGTGGTATGTGGAAGCAGGTGGGATGGTCAGAGGGGTAAGTGTGTTGAAAGCAGGTGGGGTGGTTAGAGTTACATCTGGAGACACGTGAGGAGGTCCGAGTAGTATGTGCTCTCACTGCTCTGCCATCCTCTTTTTAAGGTGTGTGGATAGGGACACTTTGGTGTTGGCTCCGCCTACAGTTGATTTGGTGCCGCCCATGTGAGGCCACTTCGACAAATTTTTCCAGGGCCACTTTTAGTTCCCAATCCGCCCCTGCAGGGGACTCAGTACACGCTGATGTCACGGGCCCTCCCTCGTGTGCAGCAGTAGGACGTATAGTGACGGTCAGCCAGAATGGCAGCAGGACAATGTGCAGTGCAGGAACACTGAGAGATGGAGGTATCAGGTTTCATGAGCTGCCTATGGAGCTTCCAGACCAGAGGTGAGGTAGGAGCTGTAAGTACCTGTTAATAAATAAGTGACCCAGGGATCCAAGCTCACCCACCCCATAGGGTTGTCAATGTGATGTGCACCAGGGTTATCAGATTGTAGTCCCTCATCCAGCCTAAACGTACACATGACAGAGTGGGGGAACGAGGCATACACAGCTTTCTATAAACAGCGCACACTGGGGCTAATTCATTATTGTGTGCAAGTGCAATGCTCTACGCAGATTCCCGATTACCGGGAATCTGCTCGTGTGCAGGAGGTGTTCTGCAAACGTGCAGAATGGGCCCTGCGCGATCGCACACAGCCCCTTCTATGCTTCTGCCTGATTGACATAGGCATTTAAGGGGCGGGGAGGGCCAGCGTTCCCGGAAACGGGGTTGTGTCCACCTCATTTTCCGGGAGTGGTAAGGCCAGGGGCTGTGTCCATGGATGCCGTCTCCTGGCCTCGCAAGCTGGCCTGCCTGAGTAAGCTGAGGCTTACTCAGCGGCCCAGCGCCGTCAACCATTGCAGTTATCTCAGCCTGCAACCTCAGTCACAGTGCTGGGATAGCAAATGCAGCAGTGGTGTTATATACCTCCTGCTGCATTTGCAGGTTTTCAAGGACGGAATTGCAAAGCTGCTTGCATGCAGGATTTAGTCGGCATCTCGAAAGTCAGAAACCCGATGCTCATTATACCTGCTGCGAGATCCCAATGGGTCAAAATGCAGACAACTTCAAAGGGTTTGGCTGTTGGAGGGTAGGTTGTGCACGTGTGACATGATGAGGATGCCCACTAGCAGCTGGGCAGGGCTACTGCTCACTGAATCAGACATGGAGAACACTGTGCCAGTTGCTGTGACTGATTCCCTGCACCTTGCTCCTATTAAAGTCACTATGGATCCTAAAAACCTTCATAAAAGGAGAGTGGAAGTATCTTCTTCTTCCTCCTCAAAGGCAGATTCATGACACAGGTAGGGAGGTCAAGTTTTTGGATTTCTTCTGGTGAAATTAAATGAAAAAATACCTTCACAGTCACGCGGTCTCTCACAGGGAAGCCAGTTCAGGCAGAACACCAAATTTCCCTGGTATTGCCCGAAGCAGGCAAACTTTTAAAGTTCATACCGGACCACATTCTCCTTCCTGTAGGAGGTAGAACTTTCCAGCCTGTAGCTGCCATTAACCTGTTCCCAGCTCTAAGCATGTATTACAGGGTCCAGCCCATATTACAGACATCCGCAGGTAGTGGACTGGGAGTCTGAGGAGGTAGTCCAGAGCTTGCTTTTCCAAAAGGGGAGAATGGAGAGACATTCAGATGGCTAGAGTAGCCCTAGCAGGTAAAACACCACCAGCTAAGCTGTACCGCACATGCTGGGCCTTGTCAGAAATTCTGAGGTGTTTAATTCACTGGCCTTTAGTTCTGCTCTGATTAAGGATGAATGGGTTCTACATAGGCATGCAGGTTTACTTGATATACCTGCTTTATTCGCTGCATGTATAGATCCTTCCCTGAATGCCTTACTGGGACACTCCTGACCTGACCTGATAAGACCTTTACAAAAACTCCAAAATAAAATTGCAGATTCCTCTTTCACTTTATTGTATGTCCAAGGCTGAAAGAGAAGGCAAGCCCATCCCATCCATTGTCACTAGGAGCTTCTAAATTTGCTTTGCTCGAGGCAGTCAGTAGAGCAAAATTATACAGTAGAGAAAATTTTTAATCACATTAATAATTTACACAGGGCTCCTTGTCTTACTAGGGTTGGTCTCTCTGGTCTTGCTCTCAAAGCCATTAATTTTCCAAGTTTCTGATGAAAATGTATTTGGCCCTGAATTTATTAATGAGGTCTGCTCCTGTTATAGTGCTAGAAAGTCCTTTGCTGACCATAAACCAAAAATTCATGAAGTCAGGAAGAAACCCGGGTCAAGCAGCCTGAGCCAGGGCCCTGACCCAAAACATTTGTGGCTTCATCAGTTCTCAGAGAGAAGTTTTCACATCCAAGTCCACAAAATGCAGGAAAAGCCCCACCACCTCTTGGTCCAATCCAGCCAGAGGAAGGATGGCCAGTGAGTACTCCTCCCCATGTAACTCTGTCACATTGCTTTCACAAATGGGCCCAGATTACCTCAGATGCATGGTATTCATTTTAGCCTAAATCTGCCTCTAATCTCTTTTCATCAGAAGCCCTGTACACAAAAGAACTGCAGTTGAGGTTTAGATGCCACATTGCAGTCTCAGACCTTGCCAGAAAGGGCTGGATAAGCCATATTTTCTTCATCTTAAAACAGGACGGCTCAGTTTCTCCATTGTTAAATGTAAAGGCTCTGACTAGTTTTCTGAAAGACAAAAAGTTCCATATGGAAGGTGTGACCATCGCAATGGGTTACGGCGATTCCTCAAAGTCAGAATCTCCCTTGCTCCATGTAAATGGCAACATTGCTAGGCTGTTGCCGGACTTACCCCTAGCTACATCCACAACAGCTCTTATTGACGCTTCCTTGAGACCAAGGACGAAAGCTAGATTTTCTACAATGATTAAGGAGTTTATTTCTCAGATCTCTGATTCTCATAGGGCATCTATTCTTCAAGTAGGCCTAGATTTCTTGGCCCACAAATTTGAATTAGGGATGATATCAGCCACTATCAGATCATAAGAATCAGAATTTAATCTTTTGACTCCGCAGGATTCAAGGATAATAGAATTTACCTACACTTGCTAAGATATATTCTTCTTTCTAAACCTGCTGGGTACACACTGGCCGATATATTGGCCAGTGTGTACAGACGATATGTCTGTGAACGGCGTCGTTGACAGACAAATCGCATTGGCTGTGCTGCACAGCCAATTAACAGATATGACTGCAGACATATCTGTCCATCGTCAAGTGTGTACGGGCGGATCAGCCAATTGTCCGTACACAGGGGTGCAGAGAGGGGGGGGAGCCGCGTGCGGGTACTACTTACCCGACTCCGGCACAGCTCCTCATCCACAACAGCCCAGCACATGCTGCTGTGTGCTGGGCTGCACTAGGAGACTAAGCAGTCTCCTATGCCAAAGGGGGGGGGAGCGATCATGCTGATCGCGCCCCCATTTGGCTGTGCGCCGGGCTGAGGGACACACAGCGCCCCCCTCCCCAGCACGCAGCACCGCGTCGGAAATGTGTTTTTTTTCCTGAAGGGGGCGTGGCCACGCCTCCCACAATTAGGCCATGCCCCCCACCCGTCCCCAGTCCGGATTGACCTGCTGCAGCAGCAGATGAAACCACATATTCTCATAACTCAGACCTCAGGACCCCAAACAGTGCATGTTTTCCATGCTTGCCGACAAAGTCAAATTATTAGCTCTACCTGTGGATCTTTTAAAATGTGGAAAAGGGTCCTAAGACTGCACACCCTGAATATTTATAATGGGAGGTGCTACCTGTTGGGACTATTGTTGCAGACACAAAAAGAAAAAGTACAAGTGCACAACACCAACATTACTAATTATATATAAATACATTTTGCAATAAAATATGGCAATAATTAAATAGAGGTTTTAGCATAATCATGGCCAAGGTTATGGGCCTACCTACCGCATCCAGGTAACCTCTTGAGGTAGGTCCCTAACATACTGGGGTTGAAAACCAGAGCGCAGGACCTCCCCAAACCAGCCCACTGCAGTTTCTACATAATTTTATTTTTAAAAGCAGCTTGATAAATCGGCTTCCTAGTCTTTTATGTCTGAGTAAGGTAGGTTATCAGTAAGTATGCTCAAGTAATTCTTGGACCTTCCGTGTTCCAGGATGTCCAGAGAAGTGAGTGGCATGAACCCAGTTAAGCACTTTCTTGAATAGTTTGGAATTCGAACAGAGATCGGCCTGCTTGGCGAGGATTTACACATTGTGTGGTTTTCATATAGAAGAGATTTTTATGGTCAGCAAAAACTGTTATAGGAATCTGGCCCCTTCTAGCAAATATCTACACTCCTCAAGTGCCAGTTTCATTGCAAACAACTCCTTTTCTCCACTGGTGTAACTAATCTCTGCAGGAAGACATTTCCTACGGAAAACAGCACATGCATGTAGTTGTAAGTCTTCTCCTGATTGAGATAGTACAGCCCCAACTCCGACTGAAGAAGTGTGAACTTCCAGTATGAACTTTTGAAGTGTCAGGTTGATTAAGGATTGAAACAGATATAAACGCTTGTTTGAGAAGATGGAAGGCGTGTTGTGCTTCTTCTGACCAGTGTGAGGGATCAGCTCCTTTGTGACTCAATACAGAGATGGGAGCTGCCACCGCAGTATATCCACGCATGAATTTTAGAAATAATTGGCAAACCCCAAGAACCGATGGACTGTTTTAAGGGTTTTAGGCTGAGGCCAATTAAGAATCCATCACCAAACCTGAATCTGAAATTATGTAGCCCAGGAAAGGAGAAGTTTTGACTTCAAAAGTGCACTTTTCAAGCTCGCAGTAAAGCTTATTTTTTTCTGAGTTTCTATTGTCGGAGTCTTGTCAGGGAGGAGATTGATGGAACAGTCCCAGTCTCTGCCGCTTGCTTGCTAGAAAAATAAATTGGTAAATTCCATCTAGATGGATGGGAGTAAGATCTTCTTAGAAGTCCAAGTAGTATGAGTGGGTAATATTTGCTGGAGACAAGTGTTTGCACGTTTCACCCTAAGTCAAGACTTGGGGCGTTAACGAGTCTATGGGAGGGTTATACCTTTGGAGCCATGGGTAACACAACAGTACGAATGCAAAGCATGAGAGATTATATCAAACTTGTTTCCCTCGTACTGCAATCCACTTTCAATTTGATAGGGGCTGTTTGATGAGTTACAAGTCCCCCTGGTATGTGACTTCCATTAACAGCTGTAAGGTATAGAGGTGTTGACAAGGAATCAAATGGAATTTTGAATGCATGTGCAATTTTGGAAGAAACAAAGTTCTCTACTGAGTTAACAAGAGCAGAAAAAGTTAAAAAGTCCCAATACCCTGATTAACCTTTAGGGGAACAGGGAAAACACAATCAGGATGAGCCTGAGAGTTCACAGTTACACCTAGACGAGCCTCTCCAGATGCTGCTAGGTGCGAGAGTCTCCCAGGCTCTTAGAACAAGATATGATATCATGCCCTGGACCTCTAGGGTAACATGGAAAATACAATCAAGATGGGCCAGAAAGTTCACAGTCACACCAAGATGAGCCTTTCCGAATGCTACTAAGTGCAAAAGTTTCCCAGACTCTTAGAACAAGATAGGATATCATGCCCTGGACCGGCACAATATAAGCATAGATTTTCATGAACTCTGTCATTCTTCAGCAGAAAGTTTAAGGCGATTAATTTGTATAGGCTATTCAGCAGATGAAGTTGATGTTTGAAAACGAAGAATGACACAATTCTTGTCTTTTTCCACTTTGCCTCTCTCTAAGGCTCTCTCTCTCTCTCTCTGAAATGAAGGTCGACTTTATTACATATTACATAGCAAGATTAATTTCTGTAATCCGGCAGGGAGGTTTCTAGTGGCTAGTTCATCCTTAATCTTGTCAGAAAGCCCCTGCCAGAATTTAGCAAGCAAGGCTAATTGTTCCACTTGACTTCAGATGCCAATTTACAGTATGGAATTAGATGACATATTGTGCTACAGTTTGAGATCCTTGGCGAATGTGCAGAATGTCGCTGGAGGCAGAGACCACTGTGCCGGGCTCATCAAACATTTTCCTCTCAAATCTTTCACAATCAGAAAGGATAGGGTCTGAACATTCTCAGAGAGGTGAGGCCCATTGCAAGGCTGACCCAGAGAGTAAGGCTATTAATAGGCAGTCTTGGTGCGAGCCGATGGGAAGTTGTGAAGCTGCAGTATGAAATAAGTCCCACACTGGGGGGCAGGGGCTGGCTGGCAACTTTCAGCCTGGGGGGCAGACACAAGCAAGTGGCCCAGTTTTTCTACTAGCGAATGCAATGTAAAAATGGGCGTGACAACAATGCTGCTGGCATGGTTTCCATAATGTGCGCGTGGTTTAAATAGCAAATTAAATATATGAGGGTAAAATTGTTATGACAAAGAGCTATAAATAAATACCATCTATTGTATGCGTCTCCTTGGGGCTGGGTTGAGTAGCTGCGCCCGGCCCTTTGTTCCGCCTTCCCTTAAAGCTCCGTCCCACAGTGTGTGTGT
This sequence comes from Taudactylus pleione, assembly GCA_031769625.1. Lineage (NCBI taxonomy): Eukaryota > Metazoa > Chordata > Amphibia > Anura > Myobatrachidae > Taudactylus > Taudactylus pleione. Next base: position 8,911,666 of record JAUIMM010000042.1, on the reverse strand, counting down.
CTGACTTGGAAAAGGCAGGGCGCAATTCATCAATCACAAAACGGGCAGAATGCATTTCACAGTTAACAAAATGGGCAGGACATAGTGCCCTGCTAAAAGTACCTAGTGGGAACACTAATATTTCTATACATACAGACACATTAAGGGCCATATTCAATTAGAGGCGAAAAGCCTTTTTCACCAGTTTTTTGGGGAAAATATAGCCTAAAAACTTTTTGCCTAATTCAATTCCATGACGATTTCACCTAAGCAGGAACTCGATGCATTGAATTAAGCAAAAAAGTATCTCCAATGAACAGCAGGTGAAAAGAAGTGCAAAATCTTTATTTTGGGGTGCAAATGTGGGGAAATGACTCAGATCCCTTGGGACAGCCCCCCAAAGGACAAATCTGCAAAAAAAAAAACACCTAAGAAAACCCCCAAAAAGATATGTCATTTTTGGAGTGAAAATGTAAAAAGTGGGGGGACAAGCATAAAAACTAGTGAAATAGGCTTCTTGGGGGTCCCCAAGTATGGGTCAGATGTTTTTGGGATTGCAGGTGCATGCCGCAGGTGGATTTTTCAAGTTTTTAAAAGGTTCACTTTAGAGACATAAAAATATGCTAGTACCCATTTTCAAGTACCCCAAATTTGACAGGACTACTTATTTTCACCAAAAAATACTGCTTTATGCCATTCTTCACTGCTTTTACAAAGACGCTAATAGCAAGCAATTTACACGACTTAAGTACCCAAAATAGTCTTATTACTACACATCTATATTGATTCCCTATGTTCTGACAGTACTTTTAGCCTGTTCCGCATTCACCTATTTCCGTTATCGCCTGTTTTGCAATTGAATTAGGCGAAAAACGGGAGCGCGCACGGAATGAATTCGCCTCTGAAACAGGCGAATGAGGCGGAAAGTCAGTCAAGAACTTTCCGACTTTTCGCCTCTAATTGAATACGGGTGTAAGGGCTTGATTCAGACCCTCTCGCAAGCGGCTGCTTGCTCGGAGCGAGCAATGTTTTTCAATCTGCGCATGCGTACGCTTCGTATTGCGTGTGCGCAAACTGGTATGAGCGATGGGGAAACTCTTGCTCGCCAACCACAGACAGCCTAGCTGAATGAGTGACAGGTCAAGCTGTTTGTGGATGGTAACTGGGGCAGGCCACTGGAAACGGGGGAGTGGAGGTGCGATCGCAGGCGTGCCTGAGAAATTCAACGCCGCTTTAGAGGCGTGCATAATTAACAGCCAGCGTCATAGGACACTTCACTTGCTTGAAATCTACACTGAAGTGATCGAAGTGCTTGTGGCAGGGTATAGTCAACCTCAAGCGCTGCGATCGCATCCGATGGTGCTCAATGTACCAATGGTTTCTTGCACTTCTTGGAGATGACGTACGCAAGTGGGCGTATTGACAGGCTGGCGGGCGTCTACAAACAAAAAGTAATCGCTCGCCAATACATAGTGGGTGTGCTTATGACTTGCCCTGCGAGCGTCGTCACTTAGCCAAATTTCCATACGCTGGGAGCGAGCGATCGCATCTAGTGAGCAGGTCTGAATCAGGCCCTAAGTCCACACACATGCAGGGGAATTCAATTCAAAGCGATGTTGAATAGCCTCGGGAGGGAGCTCCCAAAGCTATTTAATTCACTGTCCTGTTTGGTCGTGCTAAGGGATTTCTTCTCGCACCCCCCTGGGGATGCGAGGAGAAATCCGACAAAATTGACGGCCGTGCGGCTGTTTGCCAGCTTAGCGCAACGCTAATAGCCGCGCGGCCAGCACTTTAGTCGGAGAATACCGGTTCTCGCGACTAAACACCCAGGTTAAGTCATGAGAACCGGCATTCTCCGACTTAACAGCAAACTGATTTGAATAGCTCCCGGAGCCTAGATAGATAGATATGAGAGAGAGAGATAAATAGATATGAGATAGATAGATAGATAGATAGATAGATAGATAGATAGATAGATAGATAGATAGATAGATAGATAGATAGATAGATAGATAGATAGACACACACACACTATATATTAGCTCCACCCTTCGCTTACCTGGTTTTTAAAAGTGTAGAGAAGACAGGTAGCACAGGATCTCCTGCACTCTGGATCACTACTCACCTCTGCCCTCTCTGTCTCTCTCTTTCCTGGGTGACATCGATCAAACTTCTTTTTCAGCTCCTCTTCCCTGACAGATTCCCAGACAAGCCCCGTCCCCTTTTTTTTTCCACTTTCCAGCCTCTAGGGTTCCTGGGAAAGTAAACCTGGCTCCCCATTGGTCGACAGCGGCCATTTCTTTGTAGCTTTGCATGGGGGCAGCCATTTTTTATTAGCCTCTGTAGCTAGTCTCAGACCTCTCTAGCAGCGTGGCTGGGCAGCAGACTGTCGGACTTGGAGCTGAAGTATCATCTGCGACTCCTGCCTGACAGGCGGCCGTGGAATGCAAACATTGTACCGGCCCAGGGCGCAGATGGCACCCTGCCCCCCGGCCCAGTCCGCCACTGCTGGGGGGCCTATTCATCAACACTAAAATAAAGTTTTTAAGGACATTTTCCTTAAATAACGTTATTTTGGTATTCATGTAGCCACTTAGCACAAGAGATATCACAGATATCTCCTTGCTAAGTTCCCCTGCGTTAATTTCCACACTCCCCATACATTAGTATGGGGATGTGGAAATTGTGGTATTCATCAAATTCCGAAAATTATCAATTTTCGGAATTTGATGCAGTTACTATTCGTCACTGTGAGGTGGCAAATAGCAGAATCGACTTACCTGTATCCGCGTGTGCAGGTCCCCCGACGAGTCCCTCCGGCGCTCTGCTCCGTCCTCAGGCTCCGGAGGCTGGTCGGACATGTGTGCTCCCCAGCAGAGCACAAGAAAGTTTTTTTTTTTTTTTTATAATCTGTCATGTGGTCTGCTGCGAAACCACATGACAGACCAGCAGGACGGAGCCGGAGGCTGCTGCGCGGACAGGTAAGTCGGGGGGGGGGGGGGGGGGTACACAAACTTAACGCATCTGTAGGCAGTGCTGCGCATACGCTGGTTTTACAGATGTAACAGCGCATGCGCAGCACTGTTTCCAGATGCGATAAGGTAGTGTAGGCAGGGAAAAGTATCTATTTCCCGAAAAGCTGTCATCACAAAAATGACAGCTTTTCGGAATAGATACTTATGGAGAGGTGGAATGATGAATTCCACCTATAATTAGGTAGAACTCCATGCGAGTTCTAAAGCTAATTATCTCCAGAGAATTTTTAGGTTTAATGAATAGGCCCCTGAGTAAGGAATCCTCTGCATAATTTTGGTTCTGGTGTAGGCAATTTCAAGAATGGAACTTATTACTCCACGTTTCACTGTGCTGGAGCAATCAAGCATTTAATAAACAGATATTTAATATGCTATATCCACAGACATCCACTGCGCCAAATAGACCCCCACGTGTGCTGACAAGGGTGTGTGGTCTCATGGGGAAGGGGGCATGGCCTTGTGGCATACCTCCATTTTCATCATTCTGGGGGCAGCATTCCCAGGCAGAGAGCGTCTGACCCCCAGAGACTCTCCCCTGCCCTGTAGGCTCCTCAGTGACCGGGAGCCAGGCGCTGCATAATAACATCACAGTGAAGCATCCGGATTCAGGTCACTGAGCAGAAGCCATCATTTTGGTGTCACCCCCTCCGACAGGGACACCCGGTGTGGTTCGCACCCTCTGCACCTCCCTAGTGATGCCACTGAGTCACAAACTTTAATATTAGAGTATTGAAATGTTCAGTGTGTAGAAATCAAAAAGCAGCCAATGTATTTTGAGCATTACAATCTTATAGGTAGTTAGGACCAAAGCAATTATACTGTTTTATAGATATTAACGTGAGTCCATCGGAGTTTACTTCGTTGGTAGAGGACTTTGGAATTTAACCTGTTAAGGAAAAAAAACAAACAAAAAAAACAATTACATAAGCACATTCAAAAAATTATATATATATATATATATATATATATATACACATACATACATTATATATATATATATATATATATATATATATTATTGTTTTCATTTTATTTGTTTCAAAGGCAGCAATTCCATCACAAAAATCCATGACAGCCACAGTAACATTATGTAGTGAGCAGACACTTTGGAATGCCCCTCTGAGCTCTACACACACTGTGTACTGATTATAGTAATTATTAATAGGCCTTTTTACATTATATTATCAACACCTGTATAGTCTATAAATACACTATTACAATATTAGAAGCTTCACTGTTGTATGGGGTGAGTTAGTACCAGCAGCAGCTCCTACCCTCTTAGATGAGGGGGGCTGCTGAGATTGGGAGGGAGGGTGCAATTATTCACCCCGGTCACCTGGTCCTCCTGGCCGGGTCCCTGTGCCTGCGCAATCGATCTATCAGGCGCCGGGACCGGAAGCCGCTCCCTGCTAATAGCAACCCAGACTGGCAGTCCCATGGGGAGGAGACACCTTCCCCTGGGACTGCCTGTTGTATATGTGACTGGCAGGTGGCACTTGCAATAGGAAGCCACTTCTAGTCACAGTGTAGCCAGTGCAGTCACTTACTGCACTGACTACACTGAGGTGGTGGATTTTGCTGGGGGGCTGCAGCCTCGCAGGCCCTAGGCAAAATCCGCCAATGGTAAGTACTAAAGGAGGGCTTGCAGTGGTATTGTTCCCAAGTGCACTGAGGGAGGAAAATCAAGTTACACACTTATATTCTTTTACTTTGATAGTAAGTAAGGATCAAGTTGTGTGACATGGAAGCTTATGTGTACAGCTACAGTTAAGCCAAATTTAACAAGAGAGAGATAGGGGTAAATTTACTAAAGTTTGATTTTTGAGTGATTTGGCTTTTGGGTATTTACTAAAGGCCAAATCGAATGTAAAAATCGAACTTAAAACCGAATTTTACTCAAATCGAACAGCGGTACTTTTACATGGATCAACACACAAATCCCTTATTTACTATTATTCGATTTGAAATCGAACACAAAATTGAACTTCAAATCCCCAAATGAATAGACCTGCTTCATGCTTTCAATTTGCACATGAGCAGATCAGATTGACACAGATACATGCCCCGCTCCTGGGCGGTGGGTGGCGGGTTGATAGTGTAAGTGTAGTGTAAAAATAGATAAGTGTAAACATTCTCTTTACAGTAGAACTGCTGGTCCCAGCAAGCCTCCCCCGCATGCTGGTACTTGGGGAACCACAAGTACCAGCATGCGGGGCATTAAGGACCTGCTGGTACCTGTAGGTCACCTGTAAAGAAATTTTAAAATAAACACAAGACACACACACCATGAAATTAAAGGTTTAATACATACACACACACACACACACACACACTCACATATACTCACCTACATTACCTGGAGTGGTTCTCTTCTCCCTGTAGGCATCCATGGTCGTCTTAAAATAAAAAAAAACATAAAAACACGAACCACGCACTAAGTAACTACCACGATGATTGTTACTTCCTGAATAAAGCGCTCAGATGCGGCTTCTGCCTTTGTAGAGCCATATCTGAGTGTTCATTTGCTGAGAGAGGTCAGCCTCTGCCTCTCTCAGCCAATGAACATCTCCCTCCACTGAAGTCAATGGTGGGAACCGCAAAATAAACTTTAGTTACCCTGCGGCTCTCCATTGACTGCAATGGAGAGAGACGGTCATTGGCTGAGAGAGGCGGGGGCTGACCCCTCTCAGCCAATGAACGCTCAGATAGGGCTCTACAAAGGCTAGAGCTGCGTCTGAGTTCTTTATTCGGTAGATAACCATCGTGGTTGGTATCTGTTGCATGGCTTGTGTTTATTTGTTTTTTTATTTTAAGAAGACCATGGATGCTTACTTTGGACCGAAGAGGACCGACCCACACATAGGAGAAGGTGAGTATGTTTTTTTTACTACAGGTTCTCCAAGTACCAGGATGTGCGCAAGGCTTGCTGGGACTTGCAGTTCCAAAGTAAAAGACAATATTTAAAACTATTTCAAATGCACTACACTTACAGTATCAACCCGCCTGGTGTGGATAGCCCTGGGCTATCAGCCTAGGCTAGGGGTGCCCTGGCCTGGGCTGACTGGCCGGCAGGGCTGATGCTGCACCTGGGGGCCTAGTGATGGGGCTCCCCTGGCTGTGGAATCAGCCCCCACTAGAAAGGGTCCAGTGCTGGTTCTGGAGATTACAGGGGGACCCTATGCAATTTTTGCCTCTGTAACTCCAGAACCAGGAGAGGATCAGAACCCAGTGCTGGTTGTGCTAAGTACAGGGGGAACCCTACGCAGTTTTTCCTCTGTACTTAGACAATCAGGACTGGCTATAAAAAGTCCGGGATTGGTTCTGTTTTACTGGGGGGGGGACCCCACGTAATTTTTTAAAAAATTTAACCGTTTCTAAGCTTGTTACAGTAAGATACATGCAGGCATCTCACTGATGTATGCATGTATCTGTGTGAAAACTAACTGCTCATGCTGGTTCACAGTGCAGGAGCCTGGAGACCAGCTGACTGGAGCCCTGGAGGACATCTTCGGAGCACCGATCACCGGACCTGGAATTGGGTAAGTTATCTTTGTTTGTTTTTTTTACTATATATATTTTTTTTTTTGCAGTGGTCAGCATGTGGTCTACTTAGACCACACAGCTGATCACTGGGGACGACTCCCGGATCAGCTCTGCCTGTTCGAGCAGAGCAGGAGTTGGGGAACTGGGGGAAACCCTGGATAACGCCATCTGAAGGTATTTTTTTCACATTTTATTTTTAGTAATTTTGGCCAGATCACATTTCCCATTACAATTATGGGAAATGTGATCTGCTTACTAAAAATTTGATAATTAGGGTATGGAGTAGAATTTTACAAATTCTACTCCAATTGCCCTTTAGTAACTTTATGTGAAACTAAAATGTGAAAAACACCCAATTTCACCCTATTTTTGTAAAAATAGTGTTAATAAATAGAGCCCTAAGACTAAATGAAAAGAACATTGTGGTCTCCCGAGTGTTCATATTAGGGAAAATGCAGATCTGACCAACAGATTGTTGGATGGGATGGGCAGAACCTAGTCCTCTTGGTATTACACTAGTACCAATAACAAAAAGTTAGGGGATGGATCCTCAAAAATATTTCTGAGAAATTGGCTGTGAAGTTAAGGGAAGGCCGTCTGAGGTACTATTTTCAGATACAGCATTTGTGACACGCTATACCACACATATAGCAGATACGTAGGTAGTACCTTTCCCAAGAATTAGAAAAGAAAAAAAAACTACACAGGGGTTTGTATTGAAACGGATATTCAATATTGTAATTAATAAATAAAAAAATATATATATATTTTATAATGGAGTATTTGAGAAATAGTAATTGTGTTTTCGGGGCCATAACTAGGGGGTGCGAGCATTGCCATTGCCCAGGGCCCTGGTGGTGGCACTGTTGCTGCCCCAAGGCCCCTGCATATGGCTTGAGAGTTATTGTGTATCTACACGTGAATGTTTTATTCCTTGTCTATGACATACTTGCCTACTTTTGAAAAAGTATTTGAGGGAGAGTGTGGAAGCAGCACCTATGAGTGCGGCAGTAAAGTGGGCGTGTACAGCTACATCTGAGAGACGTGTCATAAACCTGACTTACATCCAAATGTTACTGAGCCCCAAAGCAGTTAGTAAGATCTACTTGTTGATGAAAACACACTGATACTTTCCAGACTTGCTCATGTATTGTGTTTAACAAGTGGTTCCATATAAATGGCCATGAGAAACCTTATATGAAAATGCATGTAGCCATACGGATCATTATAACTAATGCAGGGAAATGGCACTGATTATAACATTTGAATATATATATATACATACTTTTTTGTTTTTTCTTCCAAGTATAAAACAGCTACATAATGGGGGTAAGGTGTAATCCGGGAGATTGCTAGACTCTTCAGGGAGTCTCCCTGACAATCAAGGAGATTTGGCAAGTATGGTCTATGGCCCATTCATTTTAAAGATGAAGCTACATTGCACTGGTACTATACTAATCTCCAGCGTAATCAAAGCAGGAATTCCCCTTACCACCAGTAAAGCACAAACTAGGGAAAATAGCTTCTGATTGGATGAGTGACAGAGGGGCGTGCCATTTAATTGCTTGTTCTCTCACTCGCCAAATGGACAGTTTGCGTCATCCTTTTTGGTATTGTATTTGTCACTTGAATGAGTGAATGCATTCCAAATATTGAATTTATGCACAATAATGGGTTCGATTTAGAGCCTTAATTTTTTTATCATGTATCAAACTGAATAATGCAGATCATCAATGATGGAAATCACATACATAACAAAAGACTGCCCAGCTTTAGATCGGGGAAAAAAAAACAGTAGATTTACCTCTAATGAGTGTTTCCATTTTAAATATATTATTCTGGACAATTCATGGCCAAGTGGTACAATGAAGTCTTCTGGTTCCAAAGCTTCTGCAGAATTTTGGAAAATAGATAGTTTACAATAGATTACATGTTTTCATGGAGAAAAAAAAAGTGAAAATTAGAAATGACTACTGATGTCACACCTGATCGTTAGCTGATGTCAGAACTGATCGCTAGCTGATGTCACACCTGATCGCAAGCCGATGTCACACCTGATTGCTAGTCCTGACCAGTTTTATGTCACTGTAAGAGGGGACTGCTCCTACTTTAGGAGTTACTAGAGTTTAAAATTTTAACATCTTTGAAAAAAATTGTCCCAGCCTTTTTTGGAAAAAATACCAGTACCAGATGTTATATGTGGGAATAACATAGTGACACCTGTGTGGGCCTGATTCAGAGCAGTACACAATACATATGTTGATAGAGTTTAGCGTAAAACCCTCTAAACAGCTACGACACATGTGTACCACAGAGTGTGAGCATAAATGAGCTAGTGAGTGACACAGTATTGGAGATTGCATGGAAATGTGCTGGACGTTCCTGGGAGGTGACTGGGATGTGGCTAAACAGACATATGGACATGGTCGGTCTTATGGCCATATTATTGGAGTGCATGTCACTGACGTATCAGCATACTCAGACGCTCAATCGTTCACTTTGGAGGCCCTCCTCAGATGGTAAATCTGCATCTACCATAAGGCTGGTGCAAGTTTTGATGGTGGCATCTAAAATCTGTACCACCAAAAGGAAGAGGGGCGCGAAAAGGAGCATGCCGCAGACTGTCAGAAGAAGGTAAGTTGGAGGGGGCCGGGAGGGGGTTGGCTCTTGAAGTGACACAGCAGGCTGGAAAGACAGGAGGCTGAAAAGATAGGAGACTGGAGTAACAGGAGGCAGGAGGCTGCAGAGACATGGGGCAGGATGCTGGAAATAAAGGTGGCTGGATTGACAGGCAGGAGGTTGGAGTAATGGGGCTGCAGTGACAGGAGGCTGAAATTACTAAACAGGAGTGAAAGGGGGCAAGAGAGAGTGGAGCCATGGGACAGGTGGCTGGAAAGACAGAGCTGGAGTGACACGGGACAAGAGGCTGGAATGACATGGGCAGGAGGCTGGAGTGAAAGAGGGCAGGAGGCTGGAGAGAGAGAGCTGGAGTGATGGGATAGGAGGCTGGAAAGACAAGAGGCTGGAGCGACAGAGGGCAGGAGGCTGGAGCGACCGGGTGCAGAAGGCTGGAGAGACATATGTCAGTAGTCTATTTGAACCTCTGTTGTATGATGACGACATTGGTTATATTCCAACACAAACAAGCATCTTGAATAGTGAATACCGACTGAAGACAATTTCTACCAAGGGAAGATTTTTTTTTTTTCCAGAGGTACCCCATCCCAGGGAAACCACCATATAGGTAAGGTGCATTTTTATTTAGTACACAAAAAACCCCCAAAACAATATAGACTCTTTACCTAGGCTTTTTGGAGGGGCCTGTGTCAGTCGCAGAAGGGGACAAATCTCAGTTTGCAGCGCGCAAGTATTTTTCCTAATTTTGTTTTGGGAGGGGGCGTGGTCAAGCCTCCCGGATTTGGCCACACCTCCCCGCCCTGTATTTTGCCATAATAAAGGCGGCAACCTTGGATAGAGTAAACAGTTCACCTTAAACAAAGTGCTTTTGACACAAAAGATATTAGTACTGTTAGATCCATTTTTATATATTGTTAATTATTATTTTGGAGGGGATCTGTTCTATCTGGATCTCCGTTCGAGATTTCCTTTGCATTGGTTTTCTGCGAGATAAAACCAAATTATTATGGAGGAGACAGACTTAATGCATACAGGAATAAGTGTATAAAGATATTTTTAAATTTAATATGTTGTAATCTACAGAGTCTACATCTGTTCTGTTGTCATAATCCAATACCTCTTTACAATAAATTAAGCCTCATTGTTACGTTGCTGTTTCATTAAATAAGTACTCCCTAAAAGGTTATAAGTCACAGGAATGAGATAGATATGGGTCTCATCATTCTCAGGTTATATACACAATTGCTACCTAATATATACAAAAAATGTAAACCAATTAAAAAAAGCTTAAAAACATATTTAGGTGTTAGATTATATTAATAGATAATGTTATTAAATTGTACATTGTGTTTAGAAACTAATTTGATCATAGCTGTTGCCATGATTGAAAGTAAATGGTTTAAATAGGACTTTGGAAACACTATGAGTTTGCTTTTGATCAAGTCATTTGGCTATGAAACACGTTAAGATACAATAGTTTCTGTATACTTCTGGTATTGCAGTATAGCAACCTGAGGGTTCTATATCAAAAAGCCATAATCAAATAGATTAATCAGTAACTGGTTTTCTATATGTGCCCTGTTCAGCACCACAAATACTTTGTGCTACCTCATAAGTAAAAGAAAATTATATTATATATACACACACACACACACACACACACACACACAAGTTTAACTAGAAAATGAATGCTTTATATATTGAAATAAAGTATTTATTTCCTCTCTCACACCCTGCCACCACCATCCTGCTATGACAATAGCATTGGAGGGCAGCAGACAGTACCTCTGCCCTTCATAAGTTTGTGGTAAGTAGCTTATCACCAAAAAGCTCAGGTGATGGGCGCTGATGGTGATGGCTATCACAGTCTGCAATGAATGGCAAAATAGCTAGAATCTCCAAGTCATGTGGAAATGGCCGTTTTTGGAAGACTTAAGGTGCCTACACACAGCGATGTGCTGCCGATCCGACATCGTGCACGATTTACCTTGAAAACTCTCCTCGGCAGCTCAGCACACGATTTGGCATTTGCAGTGTCCAATCTTCAAACGATCTATCGTACAGCCAGACATTGCTCCAGTGCATCGGGTCCCAGATTGTCAGATCTACCCTACAGCCTGGCAGATCTGAAGATGCGATGTGCGACCTGCGGGGACGCACATTGCATCATGATCGTGAGAGGGAACTCACGATTTTCTCACGATTTGGCCATATTTTACACGATCTGTCGTTCCAATGCGTCGGAATCGCCAGATCGTGTAAAATATCGCTATGTGTGTAGGCACCTTAAGGGATCTTCTCCCTTGAAAAATATCACCTGAAGTTTATAATAGCAGGATATGTCTAGCTTCACGTGTGTCACAGCGCAGCCGAACCCAGCGGTCACTTACCAGGTCCAGCGGGCTGGAAGTCCCTGGCGTGCACGTCAGCGTCTCTCCCTCCTCTCCTCCTGCATACAACAGGCTACGGTTCCCATAGGGGCACGCCACTCTGTTTAAGATTTAAAGGGCCAGGCGCTGTAATAGGGGAATCTAATTGGCGCCAAAACTGAACTTTGACCTATATAAGGAAGTTCCTGGGAGCACTCCAGTGACAGAGTATAGGCTCATACCTTGCTCCAGCGCACCTGACCTTGTGCTATTGTCTACCTGTTCCTGATCTTGGCTATTCCTTGTGACCTTTTTCCATCTGATCCCCTGGTACTGCGTTTGGCGTTTCCTGGTTTTGACTTCGGCTTCCATGTGACCGGATTCGGACTTCTTCCTGGTACTTCGCTGTCCATTATGGTTCTGATCCGGGTTGTAGACTATGCCTCACACGCCTGATTACATACTTCTAGCTCCACTTCTGAGCACACCAGCACCTGTGGAAGGGAACCTGGGCAGAGGGCCGTGACCTGCGTGTAGGGTGCAGCCAAGTCCATACCTCTTTGCGGTGAATACCACTGGCGCCTCTGTTCTGGGTCTCCGCCAGTCCTGAGTATAACATCTATTACCCATCCGTGAGTTGTGACAACGTGATCTACCTGTAGAGTGCACTACAAATTAAGGGCCTGACTCAGCAAGGAACGCAGTTGCTAATACGCATGCAATCGGCCGATTGTTGCGTTCTGCGATGGCAATTACGCAGACCCAATGCAGAGTGATTGGCAGAAAGTGCCGTTTATGGGTGGTGACTGGGTTGAGGCCAAATGCAGGTGTGCCAGTGCATTCACACGCCGCTTCAGGGGCGTGCATGAATTATCCACTGCTAAGCCACACACAGTGTGAGGTCTCATAGCGTGCGTAGTTCTTAGCAATTTCAGGACTTATGCACGTGTGCGTATGGGTCTGATGGTACTAGATTATACAGATTGTTTTGCTATGCTGCTAAGTATTACGGATGTGCGTATGGTAAAGTGGGCGTCCTTATGTGGTGCTTTGCATTGCGATCGCAGTGGTTTGGCTTGCTATCTCAGTTGAACTGCGTGTGTATGCAGTATGGGGATCTGTAGTGGATCAGGCCCTAAATTGCAGCATTTCTTATGAGACTGGGGACATCTTCCTTCCTAAGAGGAGAAGACTTTGTCTGCCCTACATTCCACAGGTTCAAGTGGTTTTACATCAGTTACATATCTGGAGTCTGGATTATCCTCGCTGTCCAAAACCAGACACTGACTTGATTAGTATCAGTGTTTTAGTATACTATCGGTATTAATATTCAACCGGGTTTCATTTACACATTGGTATGCATTTACTGCTTCTAATGAGAGCATAGGAATGTTTTGTGGGGGGTTTTTTTATAAGTAAAAGGCTAATAATGTTTTTATTACCAAATTATTTATTACTAATCTAATAATTCATTATATAGATCTATAATCAGATACTCCCATTACAAGTAAAGTATTATTAGCACCGATAGTTTTTTTTTTTTTTTTTTAATATCACTGTTCCCTGAATTGACTGCCACCAGTCTTGACTCTTGGATATATTGGTTTAGCAGGGAGGTTGCTAGGTAACAGTGAGGATAAAAGTTGGGGTAGACCCATTTAAGTTCATATAATATTGGGCAGGAATCATTGTATAATGGTCATGAAATAAAAAAAATAGATATTTATTCCACAACGTTGCCAAGAACACCACCCATCAGACACAAAATGTCACACCAAAATGTGCGAAGTGCCTCTCCATGAACAGTGAGACCATTCCAGTGTGACGCTGTTTAATAGATTTACCCAGCTCTACTCCAGGAGATCCAAACAGCTCAACAAGTTGCCTGGCGAACTGCAGCGGCAAACAGAGTCCATGAGGAGAGCCTGCTTGTACAGTTGACAGCACTGAATTGTGATGACCGCTTGAGTGCTCAGAGTCCACTGCACAGAGTTCATCCTGGGAAAAGCCTGGTCTGCAGTCTCGGTGTTCCATCATAAGGGTTGTAGTGTTGTTGCCGTTCAGCCCACTATTACACACAACATGCTTCAATTCATCATGTGCCAATGTATTTTGTATTGTTAACTTTGATTGTTTTACATAAGTAATTTTATATTCATTATGCAGAATATCTGCCCCAGCTTCAAAAATACAGCCGTTTCTCCATGTAGTTGGTGAGGGTGCAGGAAGGATTCTTGGATGTTGAAAGTTAGGCGCTAGTTTGTAAACGTTCCTGCGTCCTGTGTGTGTTCTCACCATTTCCCACTTGGCCTCCGCCCCTAGCTTAGTTTTGTCCATGATCCGATCGCACTCACGTTCCAGAGGAGGATCATTGCCTTGGTTGCATTGTAAATATTCCCGAGTAGTATTTCCATTCTGCACAGTTTTGTGGTCACTTTTCCTGCAGATGGGTTGTTTTGTTTGACAATTCATATATTGTAACTGAATAACTTTCACACTATACAGATGCAATGACCGCTGGACTGCAAGACCTCTAATTAGACTACAGCAGAGATCAGTGTCTGCATTCCCAACATACTGGCTTTCTGGACATGAGTGGTCTGAAGTATGGAAAGGTTTCTGAAATTTTTGGTGCCACCTAAAGAAAAGTTTTCCGCTCTTCATTCCTTCACACAACAGAACACAGGTCGCCAAGGACACAACAGGAGAACAGGATAAACTCTGATTCACAGCATCTGCGATTGGAGCTTCAAGTGTTGGCATAGAGAGAGGTTTATTCATTAGAACCATTACCCTGGTCAGATTTCCAAACAATGAGACAGGACTGGAGCTTGTGCAAGGTGACAGGCCTTCTGCTATACATTTTGAAAGATATCTCTCTTTTCTAAAATGACATATTACAGTTGAATAACAGGTTTTCATATGAGGCTTCCCATTTCCATCCATCATAAAATTTGTTGCATTATAATTATGTTCCACTTCTTTGCATCTTTCTTCTAATACGGTGCCTTCAGCGTCATATCGGTCTCCTTCCCTTAGGGCCAGTACATCATTTTTCTTATACAAGATCTCTTCCCCCCTCTTCTGCTGCCTTTTTCTGCGACCCCGTTTTTTCTTCAGATTGGGTGCCCTTTAGAAAATAAATAGAAAAGAAAAACCTTTTTATTTAACTTATTTATTATACCTAAACTTCATTTAACATTTCTACACTACAGAGGTTTACTACAAACACACATAAAAATACACATTATATTAAATAGTTTGCTCCCCTATACAATTAAAAGTATTAGTATAAAACGAAGGCAGGCCTGGCCAACCTGTAGCTTTCCAGCTGTTGTGAAACTACTAGTCCCAGCATGCTTTACCAGCTGATCCGGGGGGCATTGTGGGAGTTTCACAGCTGGAAAGCCACAAGTTGACCAGGCCTGAACTAAAGTATATCTAATGTGTAACACTATCTCCTATTGCTTAAGCCAAGCAAGTGGATGACTCATAAAAAAAACACTGAAGGACACCAGTTTCTCAGGGCCGGATTAAGGCCCACAGGGGACTGGAGCTGAAAATGTTCAAGGGGCTATACTGAGAAGGGGAGGAGCTGTAACCAGTGCTGTGTGGGTGAGGTCAGAGTCACCTTTTTGTTGGGGTAACTAGAAAAACTATTTATATACTATGGCCAGTGTTACAGGGGCAAGTTAGGCACCTGGTAATCATGCTGTCATGTTGATGGGCCTATTTTCATGTGGAGGCCTGGAGCTGGAGCTCCAGCTGCCCCATTGTTAATCTGGCCCTGCAGTTTCTATGCTACAGTAGATCTTTGGGTGGGGGTCAACAGCTAATTTTGGGGTCCATTTATCAATGAGTTTTATCATATGCAATAAGTTTTAAAACTTGCGTATGATAATGGTGCTCCAGCCAATCGGCTCCCAACTGTCATCTGTTTGATAAATGACAGTTGGGAGCGGCTTGGCTTCAGCACCATTTATCATACACAAGTTTTAAAACTTGTGTATGATATAACTTGTTGACAAATGGGCCCCTTAAAAGGAAATGCAGAGGTTAGTAACATGTTGAGCAAGACGTGCAAACTACTTACAACAAATATTAACTGTATATCCACAACTTGTCATGGAGCAATGACTATATGTCTCTAGCAAGGACCAGTACCTATTTAGAAGACTTAGGGGTCTATTTACTAAGCCGTGTTAGGAGACAGAGTGAAAAGTGGTAAGAAAGTGATAAGGTGCCAGCCAATCAGCTCCCAACTGTCATTTATCAAACACAGCCTGTGAGATGGCAGTTGGGAGCTGATTGGCTGGCATCTTATCACTTTTCACTCTGTCTCCTGACACTAAATAGACCCCTTTGTCTTCATTAGACAAACAGTGTCCCTCATTTAATCCTCTCATATGATTTGATTCATTTTATGCGCAGAGGAAGACAAAAAACTGCCCAAATCTCATCTTTAACCATGAGCTGGATAACTTGTTTGTGGAGCTATATTGCAGTGTGGATTTATTATTCTCAAATAAGGTTGGCACAGTGTAAATAACAGCCAACAATTTTTCCTGCTGGTGAGCCATGTTTGCTGGAGACGGGCAAATCATGAGGGAATGTTAAGTGTGACAACAGCCAGAGCCTGGTCTAGAGGATCATCAATTCTACTGTCAGTATTTATAAACTTCTACACAAGCACATTGGCCATCCTCCAGTCCTTGCTATACTACTATCGTGCTGCAGAATCAGAATCCTCCCGAGAATGTGCAGACTGAGCCACTGACATACAGCAGGAAAACAGAAGCATGAAATATTAACAAGCTGGCAGTATGAGCTTTGTTACATTGAGATGCTATTGACAAAACACAATCTTCCCCACAGATGCCTCCAATCACTCTGTGCTGCTGTTAGTATTTTGTAAATATATTGGGGGAAAAAAGCAAATTAAAAAACAGTATTAATGAACTGTGACAGGTGCTTCAAATAGGGAAACACTATTTCCCATTACTACAATCCCACAATGATTGCAGCCCTGTGATGCACCAGGATTTACTCAGCCACTGGTCCAGGCTGCAGCTGTACATGATACCGCATAAGGGCATGGCCTGATGCTGTATAGGAATGGAAGAAATACATACTTTCCAGTTAGAAGTTTTTTTGCACTTGGGAACAGTATGTGCGTTCTTGGATAGGTATGTAAAACCCTTAGGAGCTCATTCAGACCCGCTCGCAAGATGCGATCACTCGCTGGCAAAAAGGGGCCAGATATTTAAATTAAGCGCTCGCACTGCGTCGCGTAAAGGACGCCCACTATGTTTTAGCGAGCTACAGCAAAGTGCGGTCTCAAATGTCTGAAGACGCCCCCTTGCCACTCGCAACACGTCATCTCCGGGAAATGAAGGATTAAATCGGGACCATGGTGAGCCATCGGAGATGCTCGCAGCCCTTGGGGTTGCCTTTCCCTTCCGCAAGCACTGCGATCAGTGCGGGCTGAAATATATGCAGGTGACGTGTACAATGACGCTACTTTGCTAATTATGCACTCCCTTTAAATGGCGTTTTGGCAGCCAGACACACCTATGTTCGCACATCCACTCGTTTACAAGCACCTTCCCGTTACCACCCACAAACGGCACTATCTGTCACTCAAAGCAGCGACCTAATAGTGGCTTACGACCTACCAAAATCAGATCGCAACAAATGGCTTGTGCATGCGCACTGAGAATTATACGCATGGGCAGATGGGCGAAAATCACTCAGAGCGTGCGATCGCACCTTAGCGAGCAGGTCTGAATCAGGTCCTTAGCCTGCAGCAGACCAACAGCATTTTATACACAGCGGCACTGTACTGTAAAAACGTGCTAAAAGCAGTTGACTAGGTGAGCCCTAATGGGTAGGTACATCTGGGAATAGGGCTGGACAAGAGGTGATGACTGGAAAATGTATTTGGACATTAATACTGTGTGTTCTAGGCAATGGTAGTGAGTTTGGGTAAAGGGAGTGCAGTTAAAGTTATGTAATGTTCGTGGATACCACATAGCAAATTACAGTACTCGCCTAGAGTAGCCGACAGCTGAAAATGTTGGTGCGTTTTGTAAGTGCTGGAACCCCTACCCTATGCTGTACATAGCCAGGTAGCGTTTGAGCTACAATTTGTCATCCTGCGCATCATATGTCAATTTAAAAATAGTTACTACTTAACTTAATTATGTTTAAAATATGATAAGTATGAAATTAGCTACTACCTGTACTACTAATAAAAACACAATTTGATGTACACAACATGTTTGCAAAGAATATTAATGGCACCCAAACATTATGGCATGGGCACCTAAGTTTTGGTCATGACCATCAGTTTGAGAACCGGATTCATTAAGTGATCAGTCTGTGCAGAAAGATTTTACTGACCACTAACATTGAAAGAGCTATTCACTCTCCCATATACGACTACTTCTATGAGAGTCTATTCCCTGGCTTCTTCCATGGGAGTCTATTCCCTGGCTTCTTCCATGGGAGTCTATTCCCTGGCTTCTTCCATGGGAGTCTATTCCCTGGCTTCTTCCATGGGAGTCTATTCCCTGGCTTCTTCCATGGGAGTCTATTCCCTGGCTTCTTCCATGGGAGTGGTACAAAAAAAAAGAAAAAAAAAAAGGAGGACATTGATGTTCAGAATGTCGTCATGCCAAATGCTGACATTCACAATGCTGACACTAACATACGGTTGACATTGTGAATGTCAGCAGTTGGCATGTCAACTATGCTGTTTTCCATAGAATTATCAACAAACCCTAACTGCAGCCCGATCCTAACATTGGCTGTCGGCAATCTGTCCGAGCACTGTAAATGTTGATATGCTGAATGTATACCCCACTCGCCACACCAAGCTGAATTAAGCAAAATCCTGCTAGTCAGCGCCCTCTGCAGGTTAGCTATAGTATCAATATCTGCTTATTGGCTCTAAAAACATGGGATTTAATGTAAGCCAGCTCCTCATCGATCTCTGCTTATTGGATCTAAAAACATGGGATTCAATGTAAGCCAGCTCCTCATCGATCTCTGCTTATTGGATCTAAAAACATGGGATTCAATGTAAGCCAGCTCCTCATCGATCTCTGCTTATTGGATCTAAAAACATGGGATTCAATGTAAGCCAGCTCCTCAGACAACTGCTCAGTCATTTAATCAGGAAATAACTCTATTGATGTCAGTGTATTTGATCTCTCACTCACTCAGTAACCCTTACTGAAGCTGACCTGCAGGATCCTGCTAATTTAAGAAGTGTGGTATAACCCAAGGAGGACACCGCCACCAAAGTACGAAAATGGGGAAGAGAAAGATTTAAAAAACAAAAACAAACCCCCAACAGATAATATCGTACTATAAGATAAAGCTCTCCATTAGGTTTGCCAAATCAGCCACGTACAATGGACACCCCCTTCTCATTATATGCAACAGTAATGCGACTAATTTTCCTTGTAGCAAAGAGAGCATGACAAGGCATCATCCATGGATATATAAACGGTATTCCATAGCGTAAGTGTTAGCTGTACCCATACGGTCCATCAGCACCGGGACCAACTCTGCTTCAGATAATAAAGGTTCCTTACACGGAGGGGCGGACATAAGTGGGCTTTTCTTTTTCTTTGGGGGGGGATGGGTTTGACAAGGATGTTGGAATAGGTTGTCCAAAGACATGTAAACCCCATTAAACTGGATGCACATACATTTTGCTTGGCCTCTTAGGGTTGCCAAATAATTCACATAATTACTAACTATCAGGTTTCAGACCCAATAATTATAATATGAGATATGGTAAGAACTTACCTTTGTTATCTCTATTTCTACAGTCCATAGGGTTCCACAGGATCCCTTGGGGTATAGGTGATGACGTCAGGCATCGGGCACCATAGAGTTAAGTTTTCAGCCTCCCAGGATGCACTAGGGTCCCCCTCCTATACCCCGCCCCCGAGCCAAGGCATCTCAGTTACGTACCAAGCCATAGGCCGGAGGAGGAGAAG
Organism: Taudactylus pleione; assembly: GCA_031769625.1. Taxonomy (NCBI): domain Eukaryota; kingdom Metazoa; phylum Chordata; class Amphibia; order Anura; family Myobatrachidae; genus Taudactylus; species Taudactylus pleione. The sequence continues at coordinate 8,892,091 of JAUIMM010000042.1, read as the reverse complement.
GAAGAGAGAAAAAAAGATCTGGACACACACAAGAATCACATTCTCACCAGAGGGAGACGGAAAAAACGGTGACCAGAGTAAAGCCCATCTGCAGCACAGGTGCGACAGGGTGGGAGTCCTGTGGAACCCTATGGACTTCGTAGAAATAGAGATAACAAAGGTAAGTTCTTACCATATCTCATATTTTCTACTTCAGGGTCCATAGGGTATCCACAGGATACCTTGGGGATGTCCCAAAGCAGTATCCTTCAAGGGTGGGGACGCTCCTGTGCTGAAAGGAGAATCCGCCGCCCGAAGGAAGCATCCTGAGAGGCAAAGGTGTCAAGCGCGTAATACCTCACAAATGTATGGACCGAGGACTACGTGGCAGCCTTGCAGATCTGGACTGCAGAGGCACCACGTCGAGCTGCCCACGAAGGACCCACAGACCAAGTGGAATGAGCCCTCACAGAGGATGGAACCGGCAGGCCTTCATGAAGATAAGCTTCTGAAATGGCCATACGGATCCAAGCTGCCAAAGTTTGCTTTGAAGCAGGCCAACCCTTTTTACGGAAGCCATAGAGGACAAACAAGGCGTCCAACTTTCTAAACGAAGAAGTGCGGTCAACATAAATCCTTAAGGCCCGCACAACGTCCAAAGTGGCCTCACCCACCGACAGGTCAGGTGAGTTAAAAGCCGGCACAACTATTTCCTCGTTGATATGAAAAAGGGAAACAACTTTGGGAAGAAAATCAGGACGAGTGCACAGCACCGCCCTGTTCCCATGAAAAATCAAGAAATGGGGTCTACAAGAGAGAGCCCCTAAATCAGAAACACGTCTGGCTGAAGCGATGGCCAGAAGGAAAATTGTTTTAGCTGTCAGCCATTTAAGATCCACTGAGCCCAGTGGTTCAAACGGCGGTCCCTGGAGAGCCCTCAGGACCACAGCTAAATCCCAAGGCGCCACCGGTGGAACAAATGGTGGCTGAATTCTAAGAACACCTTGCATAAAGGTGCGCACATCAGGGATTGTAGCAATCCTACGCTGGAACCAGACAGACAGGGCAGACACCTGCACCTTCAAAGAAGCAAGGCGAAGCCCATGGTCTAGTCCCGCCTGTAGGAAGGCTAGCACTCTAGACAGACGGAACTCCCGAGGTGCATAACCTCTCGCTCGACACCACTGGAAGAACGTATGCCACACACGATGGTATATTCTTGCAGAAGACGGTTTCCGAGCTCTCAGCATAGTGTGTACTACAGAGCTGGAAAACCCCTGGACCATAACATGGCCGTCTCAACAGCCACGCCGTCAAAGACAGCCGAGTTAGGTGCGGGTGAAGACAAGGACCCTGTGACAGTAGGTCCGGTCGTAGCGGCAACCGCAGAGGGATGTCCACGGACAGACCCTGAAGGTCTGAGAACCAGTGCCGTCTGGGCCACGCGGGAGCTATCAACAGGAGCGTCCCTCCTTGCTGTTTGAATTTCCGGATTACCCGTGGAAGAAGGGAAAACGGAGGAAAGAGATAAGCAAACCGGAACGTCCACTGGACGGACAGAGCATCCACCAGAGACGCCTTTTCGTCTCTTGTTCAAGATCCGTACACTGTTGTTGTGCCGTGACGCCATGAGGTCGATCTCTGGAAGACCCCACCTGTCCACCAGAAGTTGAAAGACGTCCTGGTGCAGAGAACATTCCCCCGGATGAACGTGCTGGCGACTGAGAAAGTCGGCCTCCCAGTTGAGGACTCCCAGGATGAATACCGCTGATATGGCCGGGAGATTGCGCTCCGCCCAGATCAGGATGCGGGACACCTCTACGAGTGCCGCCCGACTTCGGGTTCCTCCTTGCCGATTTATGTAGGCCACGGTGGTGGCGTTGTCCGACTTGACCTGCACGGAATGACCGTGGAGAACCCAATGGGCCTGCTGGAGAGCATTGAAAACGGCACGGAGTTCCAAGATGTTTATCAGAAGCTCCTTTTCCGCCTGAGTCCATCTGCCCTGGAACAAGTGTGGACCCGAGACCGCTCCCCAGCCCCAAAGACTGGCGTCCGTCGTCAATAGGACCCAGTTCGCCACCCAAAACGGACGACCCTTGTTGAGATGGGTCGTCTGCAACCACCAGGCAAGGGACAGGCGAACCTCCGGAGTGAGCACCATGGTCTGGGACTTGAGACTCTGAGGCAGTCCATTCCATTTGGACAGGATCAATTGCTGCAGAGGTCTGGAGTGAAACTGGGCATATTCCACCATGTCGAATACGGACACCATGGAGCCCAGTAACCTCATTGCCGAGTGAAGAGGCACACGACGACTCTGCAGACAGCTGCACACCCTCAACTGCAAGGCAGAGATCTTTTCCCCGTCACAAAGATCCTCTGCTGACTGGAGTCCAACAAGGCTCCGAGGTGCAGAATCCTCTGAGACGGGATCAGGGTGGACTTTTGCCAGTTTATCAACCAGCCGTGCCGTTGTAGTACTGCAATCGTCAGATCCAAATGGTGTAGAAGCCGCCATGACTGCCATAACCTTGGTGAACACACGTGGTGCTGTCGCCAGGCCAAAAGGTAACGCCCGGAACTGGAAGTGATCGTTGCGGATTGCAAACCTGAGGAACTGTTGATGGCGCGAAAGAATAGGGACATGCAGGTAAGCATCCTGTATGTCCAACGACACCATGTAATCCCCAGGTTACAGCGCCAGAATGATGGACCGTAGGGTCTCCATCCGAAACCTCGGCACCCGCAAGGACTTGTTGAGTGCTTTGAGGTTGAGGATCGGACGGTACGACCCATTGGGTTTCTGCACCTAAAAAAGATTGGAATAGAAACCCCGGCCCCTCTGGGAGAAAGGAGCAGGCACTATAACTCCAGCCTGGAGCATAGTGTGCAAAACCTTCCGCAGTTCCGAGGCTTTGTTCCGGTCTGATGGAAGACCCGTGGTGAAGAATTGGGATGGGGGCCTGTGCCGAAAGGAGAGGGCATACCCGTGAGAAACCACCTCGGGAACCCAACTGTCTGTCGTGGTTACCGACCAACACTGGGCGAACCGTAGCAGGCGGCCTCCCACTCTGGGATCCCCCAAAGGGAGGCCCGGACCGTCAGGCCGCAGGTTTGTCATCGGACTTAGGGGCCGGATGTCTGGTACTCCAGGCCTGCTTCCGGGGCCTGGCCGATTTTTTGGGGCCAGCCTGACGGGGAAAGGACTGTGCTTTAGGCCTACCCTGGGCCCTGTAAGGCCGAAAGGATGACGTACCTAAACTGGAAGGAACTGCAGCAGACGGGAGACCTGCCGATTTGGCTGCCGCCAGCGTGGCTACAATTTTGTCCAGATCCGGACCAAATAGGACTTCTCCATTAAAAGGCAAAGCTTCCAAACCCTTTTTGTAATCAGCGTCCGCCTTCCAAGATCGCAACCATAAGGTGCGACGAGCCGCCACAGCTGCCGAAGAAACCCGAGAAGTCAGGGTACTGATATCTAAAGCCGCTTTGTTAATGTAAGTGGCTGAATCCCAGAGATTGCCTATCAACTCGGTCCGTTCAGCCGAACAGTCGGAATCGAAAGACGCCTCCAAACTATCAGCCCAGTGCTCCATAGCTCTGGCTACCCAACAAATGGCCATAGCTGGCCTGGCTGCCCCCCCCCCGCGAGGGAATAAACGGACTTCAGGCAGATTTCCACCTTACGGTCCGTGGCATCCTTTAAGGAGGACATGGAGGGCATGGGCAACGTGGCACATCGGACCAGGCGTGTCACATGAGAATCCACCTGTGGTGGGGATTCCCACTTAGCAAAATAATTGTCCACAAATGGATAAGCCACTGCTAAACGTTTTTTGAGGCTGATACCGTTGCCAGGATGTTTCCACGCTTCCTCTAAGTGGTCTACCAAGTGACCCGAAAGAGGAAACACTGGCGTCACCCTTAACATCTTTGAAAAAGGCATATTTGGATTTTGATACCGGAGGTTCATCATCCTCAATAACTAAAGCTGTGCGGACTGCACGAATAAGGCCAGGTATATAAACCTTAGACTTAGCGTCCGACTCTTTAGTATGGAGAGGTTCTTGGTCCGACAGATCCAGAATCTCCTAATCATCGGTCGTCCCCTCGTCATCATAAGGAGTGGACAGAGACGCCACGGGCCGCTTGTGAGGCCGCAACACAGACTCCCCTTGTAACATGTCTAGTAAATGCTTCACAGAACTTGTCAGAGAATTAACCCACGCAGGCTCCTGAGAGAAATAGGGAGACTGTGGGGTACCATCAGTTGTCTCGGGAACCCCTGCATGGGTGACGACACCACTGACTTCTGGGAAAATTGCATTTGAGGGAACGCAGGTTGCGGAGCTAACTGGCCCACTAGGGTTGTAAGCGCTTTAGCGAAACAAGCCCAGGGCGGTTCCTGTACCGGAGCAGTGACAGTAATTGGCCGCGTCAATAAAAACCACTGCCGACATAGCCCCTCCGCACTACCCTCCCCCTCCGCTATGGGTACCTTACATGTAGTACACAGAAGCTGGAGAGGAAAATCACTTTCAGACATGATGGCAAGTATGTGACCCCTCTCACTGATACGCGTTAGTATAGTGAGAGAACCGCCCTGCAATCACCGCACCGCAAGGGCTTTAGCAGAAGAGCAGGGACAGTGAAAAGGCTGACAGTAGAAAGTGAAAGTACAGGCAGCAGACGCTAGCAGAAGTCACATACAATACAAAGAAATCAATCCCTGGACTATCAGCGCTGATCCTCAACTACGCACGCAGACACAGAGCCTGGTAGGACTCAGCGCTGCATACACAGACCTGTTCCAATGGAGGAGAGGTATGCCGGGGGACCCAGACCGCGATGCCACCGATCAACAGCTTCCAGCAGCGTTCACCATGCTTCCATAAAGATGGCCACCGAGGAGCAGAGAGGAGGCCGGCCTGGGGGAGGAGCGCTGCCACAGGGCCAATCGGCAGGTGCAGAAAGGGCTGTGTGGTGCGGGGGAGGCGCCGGCTGTGTACAGGGAAGGCGCGGTCCCCTGGCATGCAATTAACCCCTGGTACGCCGCAGCACTACCGCTCAGCTGCGGTCCGCTGTCCCAGGAGGGTAGTGGAAGCGCAATTCCGAAACCTGGCTCCACGCTGCAGACCATGTTCCAGCGGGGACCCACCGCGGGACCCCGCTGCTTACCTGCTGTCCCTCTTAAATCCGGCCATGGTCCCAAACATCTGGGGGTCACCGCTAGCTGTGACCCCAGATGTCTACCAGCATCCCTGGATCAGTACCGGCGTTCTAGTACCTGTGGGGGTGTAGGGAAGACAGCATAGACGTCAAGAATGACTGTCCATGCTGTACCTCCAGATGTGCAGCCACAGCTGCCTTGTAGAAAACTTCAGGGGCTATCCTTAGCCCCCCTCTAAACAGGTGCATCGGACTCCGAGCCGGGCACCAACGAAACAGATGCCTTGACTCGGGGGCGGGGTATAGGAGGGGGAACCTAGTGCATCCTGGGAGACTGAAAACTTAACTCTATGGTGCCCGATGCCTGACGTCATCACCTATACCCCAAGGTATCCTGTGGATACCCTATGGACCCTGAAGTAGAACATTTCTTAAAGCCACTATTCAGGGGGATAAGAAATTCACATTTGCCTGAATTTACGAAAAAACAACATGCCAGCTGGAGATGGCGTTATCCTATCGGGGCCAGACTCCATAATGCGTTACAGAGCTTGGTAAATCTGGGAGATTCCCACAGAGGGTTGCAGCTGCTGTGGGAAATGGAGGGACTGCAGCAGGTATTGGAGATATCTGCTGGGGTCTGCGGCTGTTGTGAGAAATGGAGGGTCCGCAGCAGGTATCGGAATTATCTGCTGGGGTCTGTCCTTCATACATTCAATGGATTCTTAATATTTGTGTGTATTCCCTGAAAACGGCTGTTTTAATGGAATATCGTGCAAATATTACTTGATAAATAGGCCCCATAGTCACTGTTGCAACTCCTGTAACTAAAATGTGGCTTCTGTAGATCACAATATACTGAAAGAGAAGATCAAATCCAGACAAGGTAATCTACAATAAGTAACTCAATTTGGTTTCATTTCTACAATAAATGAATGCACATTAATTACCTGAAGACTAGTACATGACTATGAGTGGTGGTCACCATTTGGTCTAAGGGCCACGTGTACAGTGCACTAACACTGTGTATAATGCTGGGGAGACCATGAATGTATCATGAAGTCACTCACCAGTGTACAGTAGATAGCCAGTCACAGATTAACAGTTTCATTTTAACCTTACAATGTGAACAAAAGGGAATATGCACCTACTTCTAGGATCTGTGCACATTTGCAAAGTCACTAAAAATATCTGATCTACCTACCCTTGTTTAGATGGGGTATAAATTGATATACTGTATGCCAAGCTATTCTACCTCCCCCCCACATTTTAACTGAGCTCTGCACTAGCTGCATCAAGCATTATGCCTGGAAAATAACCATATGATTGTCTCTCATGTACACCAGAACTTTCATATACAGCATCCAATGTAAAACACTGAGTAACCAGCGCTATACCTCCAATGATCACAGTACTTCCAGAAATAATGGGAAAGACCTGCATTAAACCATTTGTGCAATCCAAGCAAAAATTTTAAAAAAAGAAAAGTGCAGTAAAACATAAATCAGTAAATTGGTCTATCAGCTCCTAGCCGCCTGCCCATCTCACAAAGAAGGGTTACCCATCCTGATGCAGGGCGGTACATTGAGTGAGAGAAGGCACATTTAGGGGCACATCCCGGCTTTGCAGGTTGGCTCACAGCTACTTTCTCCTTACAAAAGAACTAGAATTTTGCCTACTAATGGTGATTGTGCTTCTAACATTGCACATTTATTTAAAAGCACATTGCTAGGTGTCACAAATGTAGTAAGGACTGTGATAATGTCCCCTCACTCTTGTACTACATTTATAGATTAGACTAGACCAAGTAGTATTTAGGAGAAATATGTACAGCTTGAAGGTGACGTTTCTGTCACTATGTGCACTTTTAGGAGGATCTTCAAATGTGCAAAATTAGTCACTAGGCACACACTGATATTCTGAGAGCCAGGTCCCCAAGCCACAGAGTGAGAAGCACACACATACTGGTTAGTTATGCTGGTGAGAAGACTTCATCCCATGATGAGTAAAGGTTCAGAATAATATAAAGTAGAATAGATATGATACAAAACACTGGCAGACAATTTGTTCATTATTTCATAGCAGCCCTATTAATGTTGAAAAATAGTAATTGCTGTCTGTATTAGTAATATTACATTAGATGCATGGACTCAATAAGATGTTTATTCTGGCGTGTGGAAATGTGACACTAGCAGCTGCCTTGTAAGAATTTTGCTGTGTATTGCCGCGTATCCACTAGCCGATAAAATTAACGATTGAATGATATAGATATCGTTCATATCATCGGCCAGTGGATATGCAGTCAACGACCAGCGATGTGCGCTCCCGCTGGTTGTTAACGACAACTATCATCGGTCGTACTTGCAGGGCAACCTGACGATGTTGTCAGGTTCTGCAAGTACGGGGATGAGGGAGGGTGACGTCACTGATCAATATATCGTTCATTGTGGGTGCTCAATGTCGTTAAGGACATTAAGCACATCACTGCGGGGGACACAGTATACGACATCGCTCATGGAGCGAATCGTGTAGTGGATTATGCACCTTAAGGATGATAATAAAATAAGGTCTGCTTTATAGAGTTTGCTTTCCAATTTGTGAATTTAATACAATTACCCTGTTGCAATCAAATAATTAATACATTTCTGATAATCTTTAAATTAATTGTAATGCTAACAAATTAATCTTTTTAAATGCAATTAAAATAATAAAACACTTAAAATGTTTAGCTGACATCACTAACTTTTCAGCATTCTAGCCGTGAATGCGTGTGTAAGAGTTTTGCTATAATAAGAGTTATGGTAGACTTACCTTTGTTAACTCTTTTTGTCAAGGCCCATAGGGTCCACAGGGATACCATGGAGATAATGTGGTTGGAGTGATCCAGGCACCAAACAGTTAAGCTTTCAGCTCCCAGGATTCCCCAGATCCTTCTCCACATATACCCTGCCCCTGGCCACAGGCATTCAGTTTGTAAACAAGTCCAAGGCCAGAGAAGGAAAAAGGAGAAGGAAGAACAATCGTACACCAGAAATACTCACAGAAAAAGCGTGAATCTGTGACCGAAAGAAAAATTACCCAATACAGCCAGGTGAGTCAGGGTGGGTGCCCTGTGGCCCTATGGACCTTGAGGAAAAAGTTAATAAAAGGTTTGTCTACCATAACTCTAATTTTTTTCTTCAGGGTCCAATGGGATCCACAGGGATAGGATGGGGATGTCCTAAAGCAGTTCCCCTAAGGGTAGGGACGCTCCTGAGCAGAAAGGAGAACCTGACGCCCAAAGGAAGCATTCCGAGAGGCAAAAGTGTCAAAGACGTAGAACCTATGAAAAGAAGACCATGTGGCTGCCTTGCACAATTGTTCAGCAGATGCACCATGACGGAAGGCCCATGATGGTCCTACAGACCGGGTAGAATGTGCTGTCGCCGCGTTTAGGACAGGGCGATCAGCCTGTGTGTAAGTCTGAGCGATAGTCATACGTAACCAAAACAAAAGTTTGTTTGTTAGCTGGCCATCCTAGTTTGTGAAACCGTATAAAACACAGAAAGAGCTTCTGATTTTCTAAAAAAAATAAAAGTCTGTACGATCCACATAGATACGGAGAGCATGAACCACATTCAGGGAGGCTTCACCTACAGAAAGGTCTGAAGACTGAAAAGCTGGAACCACAATTTCTTCATTCACATGAAAACGGGACACTACCTTAGGAAGGTAACCCGCCCGTGTACGGAGAACAGCTCTATCCTGGTGAAAAATAAACAAGGGGGAGGGAAAAGAGAGCGCTGCCAAATCAGATACTCTGCGTGCAGAAGAGATAGCGAGGAGAAAAAGGGTCTTCGCTGTCAACCATTTGAAATCTACTGAGTCCAGAGGTCAAATGGCGGAATTTGTAGCCCCTTGAGAACCAAGGACAAATCCCATGGTGCCAACGGTGGGACAAAGGGTGGCTGAACTCGTAGTACACCCTGTAAAAAAAAAATTTAACATCCAGCAAAGCAGCAATCCTTCGCTGGAACCAAACTTACAAGGCAGAAACCTGTACTCTCAAGGTGGCCAGGCGGAGACCGAGGTCTGGAAAAAAGCAAGTACCCGAAAAACCGTAAAAACCTTAGGGTCATACATTCTGTGGGAACACCATTGACCAAAAGAATTTTAAACTCTAATAGATGCGGGCAGAGGATGGTTTTCGTGCCCTAAGCATAGTTTGAATCACAGAGCTGTAGAAACCTTTGGCTCTTAAGAGGGAAGATTCAAAAGCCACAACGTAAAAGACAGATGGGGTAAGCCCAGATGCAGGCAAGGACCCAGCGCTAACATACTGCTATAGAGGAAGAAGTAACGAAGATAGATTCCGTATGCCGGTGAACCACTGGCGTCTGGGCCAAGCAGGAGCTACTAGTATCACTGTTCCGCCTTCCTGCTTGAATTTCCTGAGGACCCTTGGGAGGAAGGAAATCGGAGGAAAGAGATACGCCAGCTTGAAGTCCCATCTCACTGCCAGTGCGTCCACGAATGCAGCTGAGGGGTCTCTGATCCTGGACCCGTTCGTGGGGACCTTGTGATTGTGACGTGAGGCCATGAGGTCTACGGCTGGTAGGCCCCATTTGTTCACCAGGAGTTGTAAAAACGGTGTGCATGTCCTGACTACTTCAGTTGTGAACTCGCGGAATAAATATTGCCGAGATAGCGGGGAGATGACGCTCTGCCCATATCAGAACGTTTGTCACTTCCCTCATGGTTCTGTGACTTTGCATGCATCCTTGATGATTGAGATAGGCTACTGTGGTCACGTTGTCGAACTGGATCTGGACCGGCCTGCCCTGGAGCAAGTCCTGTGCCATGATAAGTGCTTTGTATACTGCTTCAAGCTCCAGAATGTTTATTGGCAGATGACTTTCCTGATTTGTCCATCTTCCCTGAAAGGTGTGATGACCTGTCACCACCCCCATCCGCAAAGTCTGGCATCCATGGTGAGGAGCACCCAATTTGAAATCCAGAATGGGCAACCTTTGTCCAGATGATCCTTTTGTAACCACCACGAGAGAAAGAGAGTCGAACCTCCAGGGTGAGAAGGATCTTCTGGGACTGTATTAGAGGATACTCTCCGTTCCAAATCAATTGCTGCAGAGGCCTGGAGTGGAACTGAGCATATTCCACCAAACAAAATTGGATACCATTGACCCCAAGACCTGCATCGCTGATAGAACAGATAACCCTTCGATTGCGTAGCAATTTGCGTACTCGCAATGATAGGGCCACAATCTTGTCCTCTGGCAAAAACACCCTTTGTGTTTGAGAATCCAGAAGTGCCCCCAGATGTACCATCCACTGTATTGGAGACAAAGAAAATGTCTTTCAATTGATTATCTAGCTGTGCGTCTGTAGGCAGGCAATGGTCAGTTGGAGATGGTGTTGTAGAACAGCCGGAGATTGTGCGAATATCAGAATGTCGTCCAAGTATGCAGTATTGATTCCTTGATGCCTGAGGTAGGCAGTCATCACCGCCATTATTTGGTGAACACCAGAGGGATGGGAAATTGTGGGTGGGATGGCATAATAGACACATGCAGGTACGCATCCTGAATGTTCAGGGAAGCCATAACATCCCCAGGTTCCATTGCCAAAATAATTGATCGGAGAGCCTCCATACGGAACTTGTGTACAGGGATAAACTTGAGGGTTTTCAGATTTGGAAAAGGGCGATGAGGCCCATTTGGTTTCTGAACCAAAAATAGATTGGAATAATAACCCCTTCCTTGTTGATCACAGGAACCAGGATTATCACCACTGCCTGCAGCAGTGAGTAAATGGCCTCCTGTAGGGCGAAGGCCTTGATAAGTTCCGATGGAGGAGTTGTACAAAAAAAAAAAAAAAAAAAACTTATGGGGAGGATGCCTCCAGAAAGAGAGCATACCACTTGGAGACCACTTCTCGGACCTAGGCATCTGTTGTTTGATGCCAGTAGTCCGAAAATTTAAGAAGTCGGCCTCCCACCCCGGGATCCCCCAGGAGAAGCCCCGCCCCATCGGGCAGAGGGTTTGTCATCCGGCTTAGGAGCTGGATGTCTGGTCGGCAAGGACCTCTTAGTTTGCTGCTTGATGGTACTGCGAGAACTAGAAGGCCTGGAGCAAGACTATCCTTTTGCTTGTCCCTGTGGACGAAAAGACGAAAAAAATTACTGCCTAGATTTTAATGTAGCTGTTGATGGCAGACCTGCAGATTTTGAAGCTGCCAGAGTAGCCACTATCTTATCTCTGCTTCAAAAAGTAAATTTCCGAAAAAATAGGTAAGGATTCCAGAGCCTTCTTTGACCACGTATCTGCTTTCCAGGACCTTAACCAAAGGGCTCTACGAGCCAAAACTAAGGCTGCTGATGCTTTAGAAGCTAGGAGCCCCGCATCTATTGCAGCTTCTCCCAAATAGGAGGCCGATTCCCGTATGTGGGAGATATAAGTCAGCTGTTCTCTGGTAGCATTTGGTAGAGTATCTTTCAAAGCCCCCGTCCATTCTTCAACAGCCTAGGATACCGAAGCCCCAGCTATAGCTGGCCGAATAACAGCTCCAGACAATGAAAATACTGCTTTAATACGTTTACATTTTTCTATCTGTAGAATCTTTAAGAGAAGATGCTGACAGAATGGGCAACGTAGCACTCCTGACTAAATGCATCACATGAGCATACACAGTAGGAGGGATTTCCCAGTACATTCAGTAGCTGGGAAAGGATACAAAGATACTAATCTTTTCATAACATGGAACAGTTTATCCGGATTACTCCATGCCTCTTCCATAAATTCAGTGAACTGCTCAGAGTTAGGAAACTCAGCTTGTACCACCTTCTGGTGTTTAAACACTGGAGCCTTCCGTCTAGGAGCCGGCTCATCATCCTGTATATTTAGGATTGATTTGACCGACCTCACCAAAGAAGGGACCATCCACTGTAGAAGGATGGTCCTCCTCTACCGAGATAGACCCTGGAGCAGAACCCGGCGCATCATCTAATTCCTCCGATGATGCGTCTGAATCTACATGCTAAGCAGACTGATATAAAGATAACGGCCTTTTAGGCACTTTAGTGACTACCAGTCTGTTTGCAACAGCTGACAGCCATATTCTGACTTGAGTGGGCATAAATATCCATCCAAAAAGGATGTATAGGGGGAGCAAACATAACATACTGAAACGGCTGTGGGTTTCCCATTAAAGGAGGCCTGAGACAAGGACGATACCCAAGATGGCTCCTGTACAGGGGGTGGTAGACTGGGCTGGTGAGGTGGTTCTTTATAACAGACCGCACACAAACCATCCTGTATAAAGTCCTGAGGGGACAAACCCGCCAAACAGGATTTACATGAAACCAGCACAGAGGCATCCACCTCCTGTTTCCCTTTACTTTTTGACATATCAATTATAAAGGAAAACCCCCACCAACCTGTAACAGAGGGATGAGGAGAAAAAAACAGTGATAGTTATAACTGACAGTCAGAAATAAAAGACAGTATCAACACAGCAGCTAGCAAAAAAGTCACATACAATGCATATATAATTCAGTTGCAATAGACCCTGAATCAACTACTCAAATCTTGGTAGGATATAGAGCACCATATACCTGAACCAAGTTAGAGGTATACAGGGAGACTGACCCCAAACCTCCTGAGACCAAACCACTTCAGCAGAGCACAGATAGTGGGCTGTGAGTCTCTCATATGCATGTGGAGGGTAGGAGGAGCGACCCAGACGTGGGAAAACCTTTGATGGATCTGCGTCTGGGGAGGAGCTGCTGGGGGCGAGCCTACCTCCCCTAAGCTGTATCAATCAGCCGGGGACACTGGCCTCACGGCAGCAGAAGGGTCTACTGCTGATCCCCGGCGTCAAACGATAAGGCCCCGGTGGTCTAGTGAGGGAGCGGATGGCCCTGGGCCCTCACTGCAGTGGGTACCTATGCGTCTCCAGCGCAGGAAGCAAGGAATGCCACGCACAATTCCCCGGAAGCAAGGAATCGCCTTACCCTGACATCTCCGTGCGTCTGGTTGCAGTCCGGGCCCCGGGGTCACTGTTAGCAAGCTCTGCAGTGACCCACCAAAATCACCACAGACGTTACTGGTGTTGCGGCTTGGTGGAGGTAGACGGGGGTCGCAGTGCAGGAGCCTTATTACGCTAAGCACTGCTAACTCTACAACATAGAAATAAAATAAAACACAACATTAAAGCTTTGGACTGCCTGAGCAGTCCCCCTGTTAAAAAGGTGCAGATGAATCCTGCCACACCAAACGAACAACTGAATGCCTGTGGCCAGGGGCGGTGTATATGTGGAGGAGGACCTGGGGCATCCTTGGAGCTGAAAGCTTAACTGTTTGGTGCCTGGATCACTCCAACCGCATTATCCCCATGGTATCCCTGAGGAGTCGCGTGGTACATCTGATTGAACCAAGGGTGAGGCCTGAGCTTCCGTGCAACTGATCAGCAAATAAAAGCAATGGACAAAGCCACTAAATCAACATTGAAGTCTGCACCTTAGGATGTACACTACATGAGCAATATATATTTTATTTGTAAGGTGACAAGATGTAAACACAGTAAACAGAACAAATACTAGCAGGAATATAGAAATCATGTGGACAGCCTTGTAATTAGTGTTTGGCCACACCCATTGATAACAGGTACATCAAAACATACAGCCATGCACTCTCCATGCTCAAAGATCAGGAGTAGAATGGGTCACACTGAAGCGCTCAGTCAGTGACTTTGAACGAGACACGGTCATAGGATGCCACCTTTCCAACAAATCAGTTTGGCAAATGTCTGCCCTGCTGGTTGACCTGTCAACTCGTCGTGCAGTTATGGTGTGAAGTGGAGATGTCTGGGAGCACACAACAGCTCTGCTGTGAAGTGGTAAGTAATGCAAGCTCACAAAATGAGACCAGAGTGTTGAAGCTCACCGCACAAAGATATTCTCCTCGGGTGCAACGCTCACTACAGAGTTCCAAGCTGCTTCAGAAAATAACTCGGCACAAGAAATGTTTCTGCCAAAGTATGTTGGAGCCTGTATTTAATGGATTGGCTTGCAATGACAGGACATCTAAATGCTACAGTATACAAGGACATTCTATTCAAGTTAATAGTCCCTTTTCTTTATGTTTGGGAAAGGCCCTTTTCTCTTTCTGTAAGATAATGCACTAAGGGCACAGAGAGGTCCTTCAGACAAATGGTTTGCTGGGAGTGGACTGTCCAGAAGAGTGGAAACTGTTATAGCATCACAAAGGGAAGACAACTATATTAATATTTTTGGAAACAGATGTTAAAAAAAAACAAATATGGATGCGATGCTCGAGTGTCCACTGACAGGTCATGTTTTTTGATTTTGTTAAATATGTACAGCTGTGTTAATCTATTTTGCTGGGACAGTAATTACCCACAGAGAGGAATCCTCAAAATATGACTCATTGGGAAAACTTAAGGGTTGAGGCTGAGCACCACTGATGTGGAAAACAAATAAACTGGGATGGGAAAAAAGGACAGGTAAAAGGAGAGTTATGGTAAAACTTACCCTCATTAACTCTCTTTCTTCGAAGTCCATAGGGTCCACAGGGGAGACAATGGGGTGTAGGTGGGACCTGGAGGACCGGACAATCCCAGGATGCTCCGATCCTTCCCCCTATACCCCACCCACAGCCTAAGGGCAACTCAGTTTTGTTAACAAGCCCAACGCAGGAGCAGGATTGGAGAGAAGGAAGACTGGTACACTTAAGAATCACGCTCTCACACAGAAAAGGAAACAAGTGATCAAGAGAAGAAACCCATAGAAGCCAGGTGTAACAGGGCAGGTGCCCTGTGGACCCTATGGACTTTGAAGAAAGAGTTAACAAAGGTAAGTTTTACCATAGCTCCTTTTCTTCTTCAAGGTCCATAGGGGTCCACAGGGTGAACAATGGGGATGTCCCAAAGCAGTTGTTAAAGGGCGGGAATGCTCCTGAGCTGAGAGGAGAACTCTATGCCCGTAGGAAATATCCTGAGAGGCAAATGTATCAAAAGGCATAAAACCTAAGAAAGGTGTGGACAGAAGACCAGGTGGCCGCCTTGCATAGCTGTTTAGCTGAGGCGCCACACCGGGCTGCCCACGAGGGACCCACAGAGCGAGCAGAATGAGCAGATACTGTAGTCCACACAGGAAGGCCAGTTTGCATGCAAGCCTGTGAGATAGTCATGCGAATCCAGCTGGCTAGAGTCTGTTTGTTAGCTGGCCATCCCTTCTTGTGGAATCCATATAGGACAAAAAGGGAGTCCGATTTCCTGATGGAAGTAGTGCGGTCCACGTACATCTTAAGAGCACGGACCACATCCAAAGAGGCCTCACTTGCCGAGAGGTCTGGTGATTGAAAGGCCGGAACCACAATTTCTTCATTAAGTTGGAAACGAGAAACCACCTTGGAAAAGAAGCCCAGGCGTGTTCTAAGAACAGCCCTGTCCTGATGAAAGATTAACAAGGGGGGGTGACATGAAAGTGCCCCTAAATCAGATACCCTACCAGGAGATGCTATAGCCATTAGAAACAGAGTCTTCGCAGTAAGCCACTTGACATCCACCAATTCCAGGGGTTCGATGGAGGTTCCTCAAGTGCGTGGAGCACCACAGACAATCCCACGGAGCGACAAATGGAGGTTGCATATGTAGAACACCTTGCAGGAAGGTGTGAACATCCGGTAAAGAACAAATTCTGCGCTGGAACCAGATTGACAAAGCAGAGACGTGTACTTTCAGAGATGCTAGGCATAGGCCTAGATCCAATCCAGCCTGCAGAAAGGAATGTATTCTAGAAACCTTAACAACTTGAGGGTCATAGTTTCTAGGAGCACACCATTGGAAATATGTATACCATATTCGGTGAAATTCTGGCTGAGGCCAGTTTATGTGCTCTGAGCATGATCAGAACCAAAGATCCAGATCCCTTAGCAGTTAAGAGGGACGTCACAAGAGCCAAGCCATTCAAGACAGACAGGCTAGGTCCGGATGTAGACATGGACCCGAGACAACAGGTCTATTCGTAGAGGAAGTTGAAAAGGAAAATCTATGGAGAGCCTTTGAAGATTGGAGTACCAATGACGTCTGGGCCAAGCCCGAGCTATCAACTGGACTGTGCCCCCTTCCTGCTTGAACTTTCAAAGAACTAGAGGAAGCAGGGATATTGGAGGGAATATACACCAAATGGAAGGTCCACTTCACAGATATTGTGTCCGTGGTGAGGAGAGCCCAGTCCGGGATCCAAAAGGGCTGACCCTTGTCTAAATGGGATGTCTGTAGCACCAGGCTAGGGACAGGCGAACCGCCGGGGGAGGCCCATCGTCTGGAACCTGAGCAGATGGGGTGGCCCATTCCACCTGGAGAGGATCAGGAGTTGTAGGGGCCTGGAGTGAAACTGAGCTAATTCCACCACCATGTCGAAGGTGGACACCATGGGTCCCAAGGTCTGCATTACAGCGTGAATTGACACTCGGCAACTGCGGAGCAGTCTGCACACTTGTTGCTGTAGTATTGAGATCTTGTCTGCTGTTAGGAAGATTCTCTGAACCTGAGAGTCCAGGAGGGCTCCCAAATGTACCATTCTTTTAGAAGGTGTCAAGGAAGACTTCTTCCAGTTGATCAGCCAACCGTGCGTTTGTAGAAAGGCAATGGTTACCTGCAGATGGTGCTGAAGAATTTCTGGGGAGCTAGCCAACAGCAAGACATCGTCCAAGTATGGGAGTAGTGTGATCCCTTGACGACGAAGATAGGCAGCCATAACTGCCATGATTTTGGTAAAGACCCGAACAGCAGAGCCTGAAATTGGTAATGCTGCTGTAGTGTAGCAAACTGTTGAGGAGAAGGCGCTATAGGTACATGTAGGCAAGCGTCTGTCTTGAAAGTCCAGAGAAAACCTGGGCACCCTGATAAACTTGTTCAGAGATTTGAGGTTGAGGATAGACCCGTTGGGCTTCTGAACTAAGAAAAGGGTAGCATAATAGCCCTTGCCTTGTTATGAGGAGGGGACCAGAATTATTACTCCTGAAATCAGTAAGGACTGAATGACTTTTTGGAGCAGCAGGGCCTTGCTTGGGTCCGATAGAGGGCAGCGGGGTCGCCTCTGGAAGGATACAACATTTTCGTGGGAGACCTTCTTACCCAGGCGTCTGATGTGGTCTGACGCCAAAACTGGGCGAATTGAAGAAGTTGGCCTCCCACCCTGTGAGCCCCCAGAGAGAGGCCCGCCCCTTCAGGCTGAAGGCTTGTCCTCATATTTGGGAGGTGGATGTCTAGTAGCCCAGGTCTGTTTGGTCCAAGGCTTGGAGGCCTTAGTCGATGCCTTGGGGATGAAATTGCCGAAAGGATGACATCCGAGGCTTCGCAGTATATGCAGAGAGCAGGAAAACTGCCAAGGTAGTCACGATTTTGTCCAATTCTGGTCCAAACAGGATATCCCCAGAATAAGGCAGAGACTCCAGAGCCCTTTTAGAGTCAGAATCTGCCTTCCATGAGCAGAGCCAAACAAACTACAGAAGTGGCAGATGCCTTGGAGGCTAGGAGAGCCGTATCCATAGCTGCATCTCTAATGTGAGATATGTAGGACAGCTGTTCCCTCAAAGCATCAGGGGGAAATGTCTCTTCCAAGGCCTCTGCCCATCTCTCAATGGCTTTTGCCACACAGGCCGTAGCCCTAGCAGGATGAGTAATAGCTCCAGCAAGAGTATATAGATTTTAGACAAGCTTCTATCCGTAGTCTCCTTCAAGGAGGTTGCAGTATGGATAGGTAAAGCAGCAACCACAGTGGGAATCCAATGCTGGGGGAACTTCCCATTTCATGCAATCAGTAGTGGGAAGAGGATAAAAGGAACTTAAACATTTAGGCAGTTGAAATCTTTTACTGGGCATATTCCATGCCTCGCTTAAGTGATCAGATAGCTGGTCAGTGTGAGGAAACTCTGGTAAAACTACCTTTTGTCGTTTAAAAAGTGTCTGTTTTGCCTTAGGAGTGGGTTCTTCTATTTGCAGAATAGATTTCACAGCTCTCACCAGTGCAGGTATATTCATTTTAGAGGAGGGCTCCTCATATACCAAGGGGGAGTTAGAGTGAGAGAGGTCTGCGTCTCCTGCCTCCCCAGATCATACATCAGACTCTGATAGCTGGGTGGACTGGGAAGATAACATAGCTTGCTTAGTAGGTTTACTAGGTAAAGGCCTCTCTTTTTTTCAGCAGTTGCTGAAAAGCTGTAGAGGTATCAGCCAAACACTGTACCAAAGTAGAAAGTACGTCTACCCATGGGGGAGGG
The DNA here is from genome assembly GCA_031769625.1 of Taudactylus pleione. NCBI lineage: Eukaryota > Metazoa > Chordata > Amphibia > Anura > Myobatrachidae > Taudactylus > Taudactylus pleione. Next base: position 8,873,639 of record JAUIMM010000042.1, on the reverse strand, counting down.
AAAGGATTTGCAGTGAGTACCTGCTGTGGCCATCCCATAGGGGGAGCTACCACGAAGACCGCTGAGCCGCAATTTTTGCCAGCACCTGTGAAAATGTAGCACAGGGTGGGTCCTGAGGAGAGGACACTGGGGCTGTTGACCCCGAGGCGGTATAACAAGTTGTACACAGACCATCCTGAATGAGGTCCTCTGGGGCTAAGCCAGCTGAGCAGGACATACAAGTCACCAGAGTAGGAGCAGCAGCCTGCTTGTTATTCTTTCCTCTGCCAGGCATAGCCACAAGAATAATGAAATACACAATCTGACAATGTGCAGTGAGCAACCCAGATACAGGTGTATTATGGCACCGTGTAGTGCGCAACTGTGCTATATAGTACGTGATAGCCCTCACAAATATATGGAGATGTGAGGTATAATGAACCCCTATACCTTAGTATGCCAGGGTTATAGTAGAATAAAGGGAAAGGTATAAGCTTGACAGTATAGAAAATAGAGATCAGCGCTAAAACAAGACACACACAAATGCAGAAAATACAATTTAACTGCAGTGGCCACTAAAATCAACTACACAGACCACAGTGGCTGGTAAGATATAGCGCTGTATAACCTGGACATTGGGGAAGGTATACAGGGAGACTGGACCCAGCGTTCCCGGTGATCTGCTTGCAGAAAATGGCTGCCGTGAGTCTCAGAGGGGGCGGAGGGTGAGGGAGGAGCAGCTCAGGGAAGCAGCAAGACCGCAGTGGAATGGTGCCCTGAGCTGGGGGAGGGGCTGCAGGAAGCGAGCCTTCTCCCCTTGCTGACATTAACCACCCGGTCCCCTGGCCTGCAAAGTATGCCCTGCACCAGTGATATATATTCCCTGGTGGTCTAGTGGAGTCCTGGGTGAACCAGTGTCCACACCAGCGCTTCCGATCTGTCTCATGAGACCGGAGGCAAGACTGCGCAAAGACGCGGGTCCCCGCCTTACCTGTTCCCTGGATTCCCGGGCTGCAGTCTGGGGTCGGGGGAGCCTGCTAGCTAGTCCCTCTCAGAGTCCCGCCGGGAGAACCTAGCCGGGGGCTGGTGTCACGGTGCCACGTAGGGGTGAAGGAGCAGCAGTGCAGACGTCCAAAAGGACTGTCTATTGCTGCAGCTCAGTTAGTAAAATAAATAGATATAAAATTAAATTTAAAAAAATAGGCTTGGGCTGCTTAAACCAGCCGTACTGTTAAAATGGTGACCCAGCTTCTACCAGACACCAGCGAAACGGAGTTGCCCTCAGGCTGTGGGTGGGGTATAGGGGAAAAGACCAGAGCATCCTGGGATTTAAAAGCTTTGCTGTTGGTGTCCGGTCCTCCAGGTCCCGCCTACACCCCATTGTCTCCCCTGTGGAGACCTATGGACCCTGAAGAAGAAAAGTTGTTACATTTCACCTGCGAAGACAAACAAGGCGTGAAACATTACACCCCAGCATCGCCTATCTATCCTACATGGGGGCATAGTGAATCAGAGACCTGCTTTTGTACAAGTCTGCGATTTCCCCTATCTCCCAGCCATTAATGCATGCAACCTTCCTGAAACAACCTCTAGAAATCCAAATTTATTGCAATTGTGTCATACTCCAGCAGGCTACTTTCAGCATAATGCCACCTCAGATGTCGCCATAAAATAGGGATCACTGAAAGAGAATGAGGCAATATCATTAGCTATGCTACCTATCCAATCACCGTCTGTCTATGGTGCCCAATCCAGTTACTACATGAACCATCAGAATTCAGAGGCTCTACCACAAAACCTTCATAACACACAGACAAGTTACTGGAACTTAATTTAGACTTTTAATGGAGACGCACCAATTTAAAGTAACTAGGGAGCTACCTAACCAAGGCTTAGAACCACCTATACCAGTTTCTCAAACATCGCGATGACAGCCCAGGATCAGGATATTGATGCCTAAGCACAGGTGACTTAATTAGTACTTCAGTCAATATGATTTATCCATCTGGACTCAAGCATGGATATCCTTAAAACCTGGACTGTAAACTAGACAAAGCAAATGACAGCATTTATTTACTCCATTAAATAGGCATACAAACGGTCTTAATTAGCTCTCTTAGGGGCCCATTTATCAAAGTTAATTTGAGGTAAATTCCCCGAAAACACCTGTTTTCAGGGGTTTACCTCAAATATTAAGTATCCCCCGGATGTATGAAGGAGGGACCGCAGCAGCTATTTCCGTTACCTGCTTCGATCCCTCCATTGCCGCCTGCAGCCGCCTCCCCCATAGGTTTCTATGGGGGATGCGATGCTGCCAAATGTATCAATATCGGGAATGCGAAGCATTCCAGATATTGGCCCCAGCAGCTGAAGATAGCGTTAGCCGCAGTAGTCTATGGGGACTTACCGCATTTCAGCCGGCGGAGGGATCTGCGAGATGACAATGGGCGCTGCTCATGTGCAGTCCGCGGGACTGCACATGCGCAGCTGTCCCGCACACACTCCGGCCACATCGCAGCCCGTCTCCCTGCATCTGCCGGATAGTACATTCAGCCGGTAAGATCGCATTTTGCAATGCGATCATGGGAGGTAGTGGATGCCCTGATCGCATTGCAAAATGTGATCATTAATAAATGGGCCCCTTAGTCCAGAAAGATAAATAAAACTTGAACTTTTCTCTATTTCAGACCTTGTCGGTTAACTTTCGAAATACAACTCTCGCTACAGTATACATGGAACAACTTTATCCGAGGAGGAAATAATGCCAGAGCTAAACAAAAGATTATGGTAAGACATACAGTACAATCACAGGATTTGGTGTTTCCTCTATTCCAGAAATACCAGAGGGTAAGCCAGGCTAGCTTGGTACACTTGCCCAAAAACATGGTTACTTGACCCTTTGGGGCCCATTTATCAAAGTGCATTTGAGGTAAATTCCCCCAAAACACCTGTTTTCGGGGGTTTACCTCAAATACTTAGTATCCCCCGGATGTATGAAGGAGGGACCGCAGCAGGTATCTCCGATACCTGCTGCGATCCCTCCATTGCCGCCGGCAGCCGCCTCCCCCCTTGGTTTCTATGGGGGATGCGATGCTGCCAAATGTATCAATATCGGGAATGCAAAACATTCCCGATATTGACCCCAGCAGCTAACGCTACCTGAAGATAGCGTTAGCCGCTGTGTCCTATGGGCACTTACCTGCATTTCAGCCGGCGGAGGGATCTTCCAGATCCCTCCGCCAGCAATGGGCGCCGCTCATGTGCAGTCCGCGGGACTGCGCATGCGCAGCAGCCCGGAATGCACTCCGGCCACATCGCAGGGACGGGTTCTTTTCGGAGCCCGTCTCCCTGCATGTGCCGGGTCATACATTCGGCCGGTATGAACGCATTTTGCAATGCGATCATGGGCGGTACTGCATGCCCTGATCTCATTGCAAAATATGATCCTTATAAATGGGCCCCTTTGTTCCAATAAGGAACTACAAGAGAATAAGGAACTGGTTTAATTATCGCCACTTTAACAAGATTAAACTATGCTTTGTTGAGTAGTTACAACTAGAACTTGATATATCAACAGATCTCTACAAATTATACACTTTATGCTGTCAGACAAACTCCAATGCAATATGAACATGTATGCACTTAATCAACATACATGAAAGGGAGCTCACGTGTTTACCATCCCCTCCGTTACTTACAATGAAGATGTTTGACAGTCACATGAACCTTTCCTATAAAATATATACAGAAGCTGGCACCTAGTCCCCAAGAGAATATCCGCTGCATAGTCATGGGCAGAGCGATTCATTCTACAGAGTTGAGCCAGTGTTTCGGGACACGATTCTTTTAGACTGTGCAGACTACTGAGCATTGGCAAGCAGGGGCGGCAGCGACTCCAAGTGAGTCTCTGCCCCCCACACTACTGCCGATTCATCCGTACTGACTCTGCCAAGTCAGCACACTCACCCTGGGACCCAGCGCTAGCGGCACAACTCTAAGGGGTCTATTTACTAAGCAGTGCTAGGAGATAGAGTGAAAGGAGATAAGGTGCCAGCCAATCAGCACTTAACTGCCATCTCACAGGCTGTTTGAAAAATGACAGTTGGGAGCTGATTGGCTGGTACCTTATCACTTTTCACTCTGTCTCCTAACACTGCTTAGTAAATAGACCCCTAAATGAGTTGCTGACAGCTCCGCCCCCTGCAGCCATGCACTGCTGACTTCAGAGTCAGTGAAGGCACCCGCGGCATGGGCGCACTGGCAGGATCACATCAATGATGACTCTCCCGAGTCCTTGAGCTGGCGCACACTATAGTAATGACACACTACACTGACACTCTGTAACCTCTGCCTCCTGGCTCCCTCTGACTGTGTGAGAAGGAGGCTAGAGACGTGGGCGTCTAAATGATTCAAGTCATTGAGACTAGACACTCCTTCACTAGCCATCTCTACTGCTGCATCCTGGCCTCAGCTCCTGACACATGCTGGAGAGTTGCAGGCAAGACCGTTTTGCAGGCACACCTTGTGCGCATGTTCCGTAGACAGGTAAGCGTATGGACAGGAGATTCAGAGTCATACGCATCTCAGCCACATATTAATTTTATGCTGAGTAGGCATAACCGGGGGGCAACAGGACGTCCGTAGATAGGCTGAGTGTACCGAGAGTGTGTAGGCACAACAGTGAGGTACGCAGAATTAAGCATACGCAAGGATCCATCCGAATTCAGACAGATGTGTTATACCTACACCTGGTGCAAGTACTGGCTTGTGATAATAGCGATGGCTATTTATACAGGCGCATGGATTGGGGCAGCGCATTTATTTCCGGAGACACAATGCAAATGCAATTCCGTCTGACCTACAAGTCAATACTAGTGTGAACATATATGGCCTGATTCAGAGCTGGACGCTGTACCAATGTTCGCGTAGTTGAGCGATTCGTTACTGCGCATGCACGGAAAGATCGGAAAACCCCTACGGTGAATGCACCACCAAGTGTACGGCTCACCACTCCCATAACACGTCCCCGAGACGGTCTAAAGTAAACGCAAAAAAGTCAGTCTCAGGGGCGTGTTATGGAAGTGTAGGAGGCGTCAGTGAAAGCAGCTGCATTATCAGACCCAGAGCAGAGGCCATGCTCAGTGTGTCTGGCATAGGCTGGTACAAGTGTCAATGGTGAACGAGCCGGTGTGCAGATGGTGGAGTATTTGGAGCTGCCAGTGGAGTTGCACCACCCAAATGTGGGCGTCTCAGGGTTGGCACATTCCAGTGCACGCTAGAACACTAGGGGCAGGCTGACATCAGTATCTGCATACCATCACTCCTGCGACTCCGCAAAACGTCACAGTGGCATTAGCGCCAACCTCTGAAACAGGGCTATAGGCTTCTTTATTTATACATGGTGGTGCTCCCCAGTAACGTCTATATTCTGGTCCAAAATAAATACACTCATTGAGAATATAAACAAACACCCAATTGAATCCGTTATTTTGATTCTGAAGAAACTGCTGGGCACCTAATCTGATATTTATTATTAATGGAGCTAAAAGACCACTAACCACTGATCTATAACTTGATGGGATACCTCACATGTCCCCTTAAGGATACCATTACAAAATACCTTCACATTTGGGAACCTTGGTATTTCTACCAAGACATCATTGTCAGGTCTCAACTACGGATAACCGGGCTGGCGCTAGCATTAGGCTGCTGTCTACGGCAGCACGACCGCAGGTGGCGGCACTGACTCTGCCAGCACAATAAAAAAAATAAAAATTTTACTTAACACTGGGGGCGGCCACGGTGTGCATAAGCCGTCATCCCCATGCTTATGAGCTGTTGTCTGGCCGAGACTGCAGACATATCAAAGTCTGACATGTCGGGTGCAGCACAGCTTGCCACAGCAATACCAGTCGGCTTTTTGTCCCTTCTCCTTCCCTCAGAGGCTCCGTCCATTCCAGCTCCTCTGCCCATCTCTAACATACAGAGCACAAGGGACTTGATAAGAGTGTGTGTAATATATATATATGTATATACACACACACGCATATACATATACACACACACTCTTATCAAGTCCAATGTGCTCTGTGTATATAATTATATATATATATATATATATATATATATATATATATATACACACACACACACATACATACATACATACACACACGTACACACATATACTTGCACACTATACGCTCAGGGCCGTATCAAGGTAAGGGGGCCATGTGCAATCTGGGGGGCCCCCTCCTCTCTAGCCAGCAGCACATTAATGAGCACTTGTAGACCCTGGTGCTGTGCCAGAGTCCACTGCGCATGAGTGGGTTTCTGGGAAAATGGCGTGATGGAAAATTGCTTGCAAAATGGCCACGGCACCATTTTCCTGGTGATTGGTGCAGCACTGCAATGTGGGACTCCAGAGAAGTACATATGGCAGAACATAGGTGCCGGGTGTACGATGTGGGGCGATTGTGTATACTTTATGTGAATATATATGTGGGGTGAGACAGCCCTCAAATATTCCAAGTATAAGGAGTGGTGCAGGGTCCAGACGGTTACATCTGTATAAGTATATTTACCCCATCCATCTGGCTAAAGTACAGACCAGCACTCATATTCAGCATTAAGAGATGTTTTATTGAAGGAAAAAAAAATTAATCAGTATATCACAGCAGGTGCCTGTTTTTCCTTCAATAAAACACTTCATGCTGAATGTGAGAGCTGGTCTGTACTTTATACAGATGGCTGGGAAATGTGTGTAATTTTACACACACACACACTTATGGGGACGGATCCCCTGTTAAGTGAGGTATTATTAGTAAAATTAAGCATTTTCTCCTTTGTTTCAAAGAAAAAATAAAAATAAATAAATAGGAAATTAAACTTTAATTTTCATTGAACTGCATCTGGTAGCACCAGACCAGGCTTCCAGTGTGTGACCCAAGGATTTAGTAAGTCTCTTTTTACTGCTTCCTGCCACTTTGTTCTAACATTTAGTCCCTCCCCCTCCAGACTACAATCTAGAAATCTTGCAGCAGCAGTGGAGTCTGGACAGCATTCTGCATCAGACATCCGTGCTTTTTCAAAAGCCACTTGTGAGGGTATTAGAGGGAGGAGGGGTGGTAAGCTAAAAATTTGCCTAGGGCACCATGACACCTTGCACAGGCCCTGACTGATATACTATATGTAGTACCTGTACAAACGCTAGTCCTAACCAATCATCTGCACCTCACATCCTTTTGGTTAATCTTGATGCATTAGGATTACATTTATTTTTCTGTTCATGGTTTCATTTTATACCATAACAAATATATACTGAATTTCTGCCAATGTTTTACTTGTCATTTACCCCTGTATATTGCTATCTCAAGCTCATACAAAAATAAAGAGAATTTAAAAAATTAAAATTAAAATGTACATTTATTTTAAAACTTAAGAATTTTTCTTCCTTCAAATAGTATAATACATGTATGTTATCCCCCATTAACAAGTCAGTAAAACAAATAGAATACCAAGTAACGGGAGAGGGTTTTATGAGGCCAAGTTCCACAATTAATATGAACTAAATTCAGTGGCTCAATTTGTGGGGAGAAAAATAAAATAAATCCTTTACAGAAAGGTTAAAACTGTTTCCTGAAACAAAACAATAGAAATAAAAACTACTTATTGATAAAAAAGAAATTTCTAGTACTAAAACAGACGATGAAAGGGGAAACTTACCCTGAGAGCCTTCTGAAATATATATATATATATATATATATATATATATATATATATTTTTTTATCTGGTGCAAAAAAAAAAAAAACAAAAAAAAACAGTATTGCACCAAGATTAATATTTTTTTTTGAATAAAAAAAAGGTTTTGCAGACGAAAGGGGACTTTTTTGTGTGTGTAAAATTATTGCACTGCTGTACACTTGAACACTGAATATGGAGAGTTCCACGTAATTTAATTGCTAGTGCAATTAGCAGCATCGTTATCTGCTATGGAATGATGTGCTGTGGTGTGAACAGTCTACAGTGGCTCCCCACCTCGGCCTGGGCTCTGGAGGGGGACGATTAGGGCGCACATGACGGGGTTCCACTGAGTTCATGATAACCGATACAGTCATATCATACTCGTAGCGTTCCAGCATTTGGGAAATCTTCTCACGGGGCACTCTGTGTGTGTTTCTCCTGAAAAAGACAAACCAGGAATATTTACTGTTTACTTCAATATTATGAATTAAAAAGAGCCTCAACATTATATATTCTATGAGATGGAACTACTCCCTACTGCTAGGTGACACGCACCCATCTATATAACAACATTTGTATTCTAGAAGTAAAACTAAGTGGACTTTGCCAGGAAATCCCAAAGGATGCTCATATAACATGCTGAAGAAAAACAGAACAAAATACATAGGCTACACATACTGTGTATCTACATGTAGTTAATAAGTCGAATTAGCTGGTATAATTATACGAAAACATGGGAGATACACAGGGCCTTACTTTTCCAATTCATAAGGGTCCAGTTTCCACCATGTATCCGGTTCCAAGATTTCCACATCATAACCTCTGTCTATGGACTAGAAAAGGACATCTCCATAAGAAAGTGAGAATGCACTAAACCTGCAACTCTACATTTGTTTAACAGATCTGACATCCATACAACTGTACACAGTCATTCAAATACTGATTTGTTAGAGGACAGGGTTAGAAACAGGCCTATGTTATTGACCTATTTTATCCTCCCTTCGAAGTACAGTGGTTCACTGTTTTGTAAGGTGCATTTAACTAGACTCAGAGTGCCTTAGTACAGAGACGGAGCAACTTGTAACAAACTGGATCATAGGGATGGTCAAAGCAGCACTGATCTTGTGTGACACAATGACCGGTCCATATGATTGTGCAAGCGATTACTTGACTGTATGTGATGTAAGGACAGGGGTGTGATACCTGCACTGTCAGTGTGGCAGTATAGTCATACATAAAACATAATAGCAACGTTAGAATCTGCTGCTGATACCGGCCAGTTTCCCACTGGCATAGCATAACACACGCCTGTCATATAAAATATGAGCCATTCTCAGACCAATACACTTGTAATAGGAACAATTTATATACAGTATAGAGTTATTAACATCTTCTGAAATCTTACCATTTGTACATAGGGCTTCATTTCCCAGCCCTGGCTATTAGTGTTGTCTATAATAATAGGTGACCTGTCATCATCCATTGCTCTTTTGGCTGTGATACACATAAAAGCAAATGTTACTTCAGATGTTAGGAAACAAAAATTATCGTAAAATGTAACTAAAATACATTTGTCATTTTCGTATAAAAAAACACTGTATAAGGCTGTTGGCTGTGTTCACGTCAAAAGGTAAATCATTCATTTTTAAACATTTTTTTTTCCCCCATCCTTTTTTTTTTTCTAGTTAGAGGGAGAGATCATTTTCTTTATGACTCTCACATCTGATTAATCTGTTCCCTTACCCTGATGGGCACATAATTCCAAAGACATATTGAGCTGCCAGCAAAAGTAATGGGTGGGACACGGACATATCCACAGAACTAAAGAATACACAATTTCCTCTACACACAGCAAGAGTACATGGGAGACACAGGACTATTTCACGGCAATACTTCCAAGGGAAATTCATAACAGATCAAAAAACATGGGAAAAAAAACAACAAAACAGCTACAAAAAGGAATAGAAGTGATACACATAGAACCATGTCATACAAGACCTTGTGCCCATGGCAGTATATCATTTGTGTAAACTTCCCCAAATCTATCTATCTATAGTCACCTTAAAGACTGCTCAAACTGACAGTATTTGAGTAAAAAAAAAAAATATATATATATATATATATATATATCACACACACACACAGTACATTAGCGTTTAAAGAGTAAGACCAAAATGTATATAAAAAAAAAAAAATTATGAAGGTGTCTTTCACTAATTGCTACACTTCATTCATAAAAGTATTCAAATATACATGCTATTACAATTAACCATGATTATACACCTATATAAAGGTAACAGTTGTGTATAAAGCCAAAGAAAATACCTTTACTGCAGAAATTTTATCTGGTTCCCAATATATACGGAAATTGACCCAATGGGGTGAACTCAGAGGTGCTTGTAATACCCATTTTCCACCAAAAACCCGGGTCTGACCTGGGTTTTCAGACATGGTTCCAACCCAGGTCAGACCCCATTTACACTGTACCTTTGGTCCGGGTTATTCCTGGGTCAGTCCCGTTCACACTGAACTCTGGTCTACCCTGCGAAACTTGTGAGGACATAAAAAGTGTGAGGTGACTGCTCCACAGCCACCAATCAGTTCATTTGAGGCATGACCCGAGACAGATAACCTGGGCCGCATCATTTACACGGCACCATAACTCAGGTCCTTCCCAGGTCCAACCATGGTAGCTACCTGGGTTGGATTCCCAAGTCACTTGACCCAGGTTATTTTTCAGGGACCCTTTTCCACTGAGTCGCTACCTGGGAAGACCCAGCAATTAAGGTTTAGAAGAGGAGAGAAAAAAAAAAAAAAAAAAAGACTCCTATCGGGGCACACTCCTGTGCTGTATTGATGGCTACAAAATTAGTATAGGAGAAATAGGACAAACTGATTACATCTAAGTGAGATCATGATCATATATGAAATTTACATTAATGTCTCAATTAGCAGACAGACCACCATATATTTACAAATTTAATATATCTGAAAATAGATGTATTGATGTTGATATTAAAACTAAAGTTTATTAAATTCTTAAAATGAAACAGACACTCGAAATCAACTTATTATACAAAGACAGCATAGACAAATAAGAACATTAATAGTGTATGATACACTATATCTATTAACAGTGATCCACTATATCCAGGTTTATTTGACAGTACTGGAAGTATAGTTATAAATATTTGCTAATGATATACACAATTGAAATCGACAATTCATCGAAATGCCACCCTAAATAGTACACATGCGATACTTCACTAATCACAGAAACCATGCATATGGTGCTGGGGGTATAGTTATAAATATATGCACAATTGAAATAGATAATTCATCAAAGTACCACCCTACCTAGTACACATATTAAGATGCAATATTCCAATGATCACAGGAAACATACATATGGTATGTCTAGTGAAAGTAGTCCCTCAATAATCCACCGGAACCAGTGAAAAAATAATACATAAGATGAGCCCACCACAGCCTTCTAATGTGATATTAGTTAATAAAGGTGTAATGTACTGTTATCTAGGGTAGGATATTCTAAGGTTGAGTGGATCCACCTGTATATTTAGATATACAAATAACATATAAATATAAAAAACATGTATCACAATTGACATACAAATACAAAACTAAAGGCGAAATAATAAACAAATACATACAACATGCAAAAGGTATAATGATACCACAATATTAAAATGCTGAACACCACGGATACCACCTATATATATAATATGGAGGTTATTAGAGGCGTCCCTCTATTCCGATCTGGGAGAGTACATATGGTACTAAATATTTTCCTGATATAGATACAGGTATAGAGTGGTGTGCTTATATGCCCAGGATCTGCTGTTGCCTGTCTTAGATATTAGAGGACAGGGAATGAGAGTCCCAGGAACTGGCACCAGAAATTAGAAAGCTGCTTTCTAATTTCTGGTGCCAGTTCCTGGTGGTATCCGTGGTGTTCAGCACCATATGCATGGTTTCTGTGATTAGTGAAGTATCGCATGTGTACTATTTAGGGTGGCATTTCGATGAATTGTCGATTTCAATTGTGTATATCATTAGCAAATATTTATAACTATACTTCCAGTACTGTCAAATAAACCTGGATATAGTGGATCACTGTTAATAGATATAGTGTATCATACACTATTAATGTTCTTATTTGTCTATGCTGTCTTTGTATAATAAGTTGATTTCGAGTGTCTGTTTCATTTTAAGAATTTAATAAACTTTAGTTTTAATATCAACATCAATACATCTATTTTCCGATATATTAAATGGGTAAATATATGGTGGTCTGTCTGCTAATTGAGACATTAATGTAAATTTCACATATGATCATGATCTCACTTAGATGTAATCAGTTTGTCCTATTTCTCCTATACTAATTTTGTAGCCATCAATACAGCACAGGAGTGTGCCCCGATAGGAGTCTCTTCTTTTTTTTTTTCTCTCCTCTTCTAAACCTTGATAATATTTACTCCTGGGATGCACCTCCAGTTTTTGAAATATACCTAGATTCGTGTATCCAATAAATCTATAATTAGATCGTTAGAATGAACTGTTTTCCTGTGCAATCAATCTTCTTCCCCTTTTCCTGTATGACAAGACCCAGCAATTACCTGGGTGGAAAATGGGCCCTCGTCCATTTTCTGGTGAAAGTAAGCCGTCATTACTACCGTGCACATCTTCACCAGCCTTATATCTGGTGCAAGAGAACCGTCCGAAATCAGACGGATCACTGGGTACACTAAACTCTTCATAGCCCGCAATTCCGCCTACACGCCCTCAGAACACTATGAACACTGTGTGAACACTTCATTGCTGCCAGTTACACCCGTTCAGCTGTGACCGAGGTGCACATGGCTCGGAATTGCTTGCACTCTCTCATAGCTGTGTATGCTCGGACACAGAGAGTGCTAAAAATCACAGGATCCATCCGCAAACTGGAGTCATGTGCAAGTCTGAAAAATCCCCCCTGTGCTTTTGTAACTGGGCTATTCTAACCCATTACAGGCCTCTAATGCCCTTAGTTGGTTCTCCGATAAAATTTCTCCGTATACTGTCTGGAACACATTCTGCCAGGGAAAGTTGCTTCCTAGCCATTTAAAATAAAAGCTGCTTTGTTCTTTTAAATAAACGAGTTCTCTTCTCTAATGACATCTAATGGAGGCCCCAAAATGTTATTTCTTGCTGGCAATCAAAAGCACCGGATTCTAAAGCACCAGATTTAAACTTGCGATCTGATCGAGCGGGTTCGGGCTCTGCAATTGAGTGATGCACAATCAGTTCCCATTGGAGGAAAAGTGAGCGAATGAGGGGAGTGGTTACTAGTTAATCATGGCGGGAGTTAATGCCAGGTTCATGAGGGAGAATTAATACTAATGCAGAAAAAAAAAAAAAAAGGTGAAAATCAGGGTGACGGAGTGAAATCGGGGCAGAGTAAGGATAATAAAAGGGACAAGATGAGGTGTGTAATGGAGTTTAGGTTACAGGTAACCAGGGTTTCCCCATAAAAAGAATGTACAGCAATATAAGGGTGTGGGGAGAAATTAGGGTTAGGGTGTACATGAATTTCAGTATAATTACCAACCTAAAAGTGAAAATATAACTGATAAATACACTACTATACAGTACACAGATTTTTTTTTATCTATTTACTGTCAACTAATTCCAGTTATGCGGTTTGTCTGTATTTGCCCAATTACTGTATGTCTGCTGGTTGCCTGTATAATAGCAACACACTTAACATACCTCTGTCTTGATTCCAGTTATGTGCACCCCCGAGCAGTTTAACATCATATGTATATCCAGTTTCCTGGCAAAAGTAATCATCAGTGCTGAAGACAATCCCACCAGGAGACTGACCAAGCAGAGTGCTGTGGAATTAGAGAAAGAAATAAACAATCACAACTTATTTTTAACAAAATACAATAAATTTTGTCCCTAAATTAACATTGTTAAAATCCAAGAGTAAATAGCAGACAGGGGCTAATACAAATTATACTACAACAAAATACAAATCATGTCTTTAATTCGTCAAAATGTTGTTTTTTCTTTGGCCACTATATTGTACGGTTAATTTATCACACTTTCCCCACCTGCAGCCTCAGTATGTGGGCATAAGACAGCTGATCCGGTACTTAAGCTTGGTACACACAATACCAATCGGTGACCCAGCAACGGTGCAATGCAATATAATGATACATCGCAGGCGCTGTACACACTGCACAATCCAGTGTGCGCCGGCTCAATGTGTCGTAACATGCTGCATTTTGCAGAACAGCAGATAGGACAACGCGATGAACGACCCTAGTCAACGATGGATAGTCCGTACACACTATACAATATGTACGATATATCGTTCTGATCTGTGTCTAAACAATGTATCATATAGTGTACCCAGCTTTAGGCTGGGTATCAATACACAGGACGTGATAGAAAACTTACAGCATAATATAATTACTACAGAAAGAATCGTTACATCTACGCACAATGAAAAGGACCAGTGACGTGAATCAGAAAGAAATGTATTAAATAGTGATTAAATCGCTATAAGGAAACTCAACCATGTTTTCCTTTAAAGCAGATCACAGAAGATTCTACTATTGAGTCTCAGTTACAGGAGAGAACAAGTACCAACAATCCCTGTGTTTACTGCACATAATTGCCACCATACCCTAAGTGAGCTGCATTCTATTCTGTGCACATACAACGGGTTCATAGACTCAAACTTACTACTCAGAAATAAAAGTTATTTGACTGCCCTACTTGGGACATAAGGCATAGATAGTTCCCTGACGTGGCTTCATTCATAAAGATTTGGTTAATTATTTTAACAGACTGCGTAAGTGAGAATCAACCACAACAAATGTGTTTTGTAGACCACTAGAATTATTAGTGCAGATATTGGTAAAATTTTTTTTTTTTTTACTTCTGTAGCACTTTCTGGAAGTTTGTCCAATGTGTCAAAAACTTGATAATGTGCTTCCTGTTACCTGAAGTATAGTAGAAATCACTGGGACCCCGGCATAAGGCAAGTGCGGTATTCAGAAGCCTTTTCAAGTAAGCAATTCGGCTCATGGTAAAGCAACAAATGTATTAACCATTGAAAATGACCTCTGATAAGTTTTTATAAATTCCCCAAAATAATAATACAAAAGAAAGACAGTGATGCCCGTAACAACCAGATTAAGTTATCTTTGAAAAATGATAAAAGCAAACATATGATCAGTTTATATGCACAAGAGCAACTGTTTTTTAACCCTATGAACCAGACTTCAGAAGTGTTGCCAAATGCCAATGTCCAACTAGCAATATCCTCATACTAACCGTGCCAGTGTGCTCTTCCCCGAGCCAGGGAGGCCTCTCAGAAGCACAAGCTTTCTTTGAGAATTCCTACATGATGAAGGCTCTCTGAATTTGTGAGGATATTGTTCATGAGATGCATTACTATCATGGTGTAATGGCAGTTCCCCAAAATGTCTATATTTCCGTTCACAAATGTCTTCACGCTGATGGTCTTGTTGGGTCCTTTCACCTATGCTTGGTGGAGACGGTTTTATGTAACTCATCCCCTGAGAGGTGGCCCTACTCTCGGGAGGTAGATTCGAACTGTGCCAAGGAGGGCGGTTATTATTTACAGCATGGTATTTATCGGTTGGATTATGTAGAGGGGGCTGTAGATTATTTTGCCTTGGAAAAGTCAATGGATAGTTGTATCGTGGAGGAGGTGGACCATAAGGTACAATAAATGAGGGTGGTGGGAGGCCTTCAAATCCTGGCGGTGGCATTGAATGGTTTACAAAATAATTATCCCTTGTATTAAATGGAGTTTGCCTATCAAAAGAAACCTGACTAAAAGGAGGTAGAGCAGGACATTTAACTGGTGAAGTTGATGCTCCTTTAGGGTGACAATTGAGAGGCACCAAGGTAGGGGATTTGTAGGGGACATGACTAAAGGCCTGCAAGGTTGGTGCTGGTCTTTGATTAGAACCGGTTGGGAGGGTGACTGGTGCTTTGCTATTGGAGGGTGTGAAAGGTTGCCAATTATCCACAACCGTGTGATTGACGTTATTAACTTGGTCGTCAGTCTCGGAATCAAGTTCATTTAGTTCTTTGTAAAACTGACGCAGCTCATAATCTATTCCATCCTCACCTTTGGATTTAGTCACAGTTTTCCCCAACTCCACAGTGGTGATCTTAAAGGCAGGAGACGCAGACTTTGGAATATTCTTGGCGTCATGCTCAGAGCTTACTGGAGGACGGGTTTGAAAGAGTGGTCCTATAAAAGCAGAGCTGGTTTCTGAAAATGATGCATCACTGCTATTTTTGCATTTGTCTGAAACCGCAAATTCAAATGGACGCTGGTTGATATTATTGTAGTCTTTCCCATCACAAGGTGCTTGATGGGACTGATTTCTAAATGATTTCGCACTGTATTCCACAGCAGAATCATTTCTTGAATCTCTAGTGACTCTGGGTCCTTGACTTTTACTGTAGTTGGAGTGATAGAATCTGTCCTCAGAAACCATCGACAAACTCCATTCCTGTGGCTGCGTCTCACGGTCTTCGTGCAGGTCAGTATCTCTCCTTGCCCTTGAAGTGGAATATTCAGGTCTGGACTTTTTCACACGAGGTTCAATGGACGAATCATACACATAATGTGAGAAGTTCTTTTCAACATGAGGCATCTAGATTGAAAAATAAAAATACACAACCATAATAAAATTGGAAATAAAACCCATCTGAGCAGTAAGAATAAGGATAGCGATATACAGCCAAAGATGTATTGTTCTGTTTGGATGGTTTAAGTGGAGCAACAAGCATATTTCTAGGGAAAACATTGTTTAACTTTGCATTATACCTGGAAATTAGGGTCGATAGGCATCGGTATTTCGACGCCTATCATAAATCCCTAGCCAGCATTCTGCGGCCGCCAGTCACAATAACTGCATCCCGGCAAGTATACAGGTGCAGGAAAGAGGAAGGCTGACGGGGGTGACCCGGCATATACATGATCCGATACACAAGTATATCAAAATTTAGTGTAAAGACAATTGGGAACACTTAAGCTTGGTACACACCATACAATAGTGTGACGCAGTGACGCATTGTAATGATATATCACGCACGCTGTACACACTGCACAGTCCAGCGTACAACAGCATGATGTATCGTTACATGCCGCATGTAACTACACCGCGTCATTCATCTGACCTACACAACAGCAGATGGGACAATGAACACCGGTTCGGCAGTAAACAGTATACAATGTGTATGATATAGTGTACATTGGATCCTATAGTATGTACCCAGCTTTACACTTCAGATGAATAATCTCAGTAGCAGTATAAAGGCACAATATAAATTAGGCTATCCAGGTGCCCACCTAGGGCCCAACAGTCCCAAGGAGGTACCCAAATTACTAAAACCTGATTTTATGGGTGTCTTATTCAATTCTCAGCAGGGTGTAGTTCGGATTTGCACATCCCCAAGAATTGTGGTAACTTAACAGCGCTCCTCTATGTGGTGAATGGGGAAACAGACAATGTCGGTGTCCGCAATTAAAATTGCATTCCCCCTTAAATGTGTTTTGTTTTTGTTATTATTTACAAAGGGAGAGGGGAGGGAGCCTGTGGCCCCATGAGGTCAGGTCCTGACTACAGCAGCCACACAGGTGCGTTACTGGATATGGTGAAAGCACACAGAGAGGCCTGGGTGACATGAGGACAGGCACATGCCTACATTAGTACATTACCTCCGGTGCGCTGTCCAGAGAGAAGCCCCTGACCGGCCGCAACATCCATAGAGAAACCAACACAGGGCCCAAACCGCATTACCCAACAGCCAACTGGCCTCGTGACGTCACATGTAACTGCCGGGCATGCCGGGAGATGTAGTCCGGGCGTCAAATGTAACCGCCGGGCATGCCGGGAGATGTCGTCTGGGCGTCAGATCATGTATTTGCCGGGCATGCCGGGAGATGTAGTCCGAGCGGTGACTGCCAGCCAGACTGCAGGCCGCAGTGGATCCTGACTTGCTAAAGTTACATGTACATTACCCAGCATGCTGCACTGCACGGCGTTTGCCATTATTGTATATGCATAGCTCCTCGCTGTGTGCTGCCTGCCACCTGTGACTCGAGTAGGGTTGTGTCACCTTTGTTCTGGCAAAATGGTTAGAGATAGATTCCCTTCAGTAAATGTACCCTGACGTCATCATTTACTATTATTATCTTTTATTTATATGGGGCCACAAGTGTCCAATTACAGTTTCGGTTACAAAGTAAGTAAACAAGTGAACAAGAAGCCAGTGACTTACAGTACAATACAATGCAGGACAGGGACATGGTTTTTATACATTGCTGCATTATCGATCATAACACTGAAATAAGCAGCAGGGCGTAGGGAACCAGGTGCCCCAGTTGGGAGTAAGGAGAAGATGAAAGTATAAGAAAGGAGAAGCACATGAGGGTACAGGTAGAGGGCCCTGCTTGTGAGAGGGGAGGGGCAGACAAACAGATGTGACACAGATGGGGTAGACGGGGAGGAAGGAACATGTAGCAGCGGGTTAGGATGGGAGCTGGAAGGCTTTGATGAAGTAGTGGTCTTGAGAGCCCGTTTGAAGATTTGTAGAGGTGGTGAGTCTGATGGGGAGAGGGAGAGAGTTCCAGAGGTAGGGAGCAGTACGGGCAAAATCTTGAGAGGCGGCATGCATTTGTTGAGTGAAGAGGACGGACACGAGAGTGAAGAGAGATGAGGTCAGAGATGTAAATAGGAGAGGAATGGCTGAGGGCTTTGTGAGTGAATGTAAGAACCTTGAATTGGGACCTGAAGGGGAAGGGGAGCCAGTGAGGGCTTGTAGGAGAGGGGAGGCAGATGTAGAATGTTTGGAGAGGAATATGAGCCGAGCAGCAGCATTGAGGACAGACTGGAGTGGAGAGAGGTGGGAGTCAGATAGGAGGTGGTTACAGTAATCCAATCTGGAGATGACCAGTGAGTGGATAAGGGTTTTAGTAGCATCCTGGGTGAGAAAGGGTCTGATCTTGGAAATATTTTTGAGATGGAAATGGCAGCACTGCAAGAGGTTCTGGATGTGTGGTTTGAAGGAGAGAGAGGAGTCCAGGATAAGACAGCGTACTTTGGGGCTATTGGAGATGGCAGTGCCATCAATTAATAAAGAAATTGGGGGAAGTGAGGTTATGAGGGAGGGTGGGAAGATGATCAGTTCAGTCTTAGACATATTAAATTTAAGAAAGCGCTGGGACATCCAGGAAGAGATAGCAGAGAGACAAATGGAGATCCACGTGGTCATCGATTGGAAATAGTAACCTGTGGCGAGCGAAGCAGAGTGAGCCACCATGCCCGAAGCCTGGTGAGCACAGCGAGGGTACAAGTTTCTACTATAACAGCGCTTTAAGGGCATGGAAGATCACTTCCGCCCTCACTTGACATCACATCCAGGTACATTAACTGAAGGGGATATACGGGGTGTGACCATGCCTTCCAAACATTTTAAAAACATATACTAGCTGACCTGGGTCCCCCCCGCCGAGCCCATTCAACAAGCTTGGACCCAAGTAAAGAGCACCCTCCATCTCTGCGCCTCTGGCCTCACAGCCGGGGTGTACACCTGCCCCTCATCCGACACTGCTGTCCGGATTTCTGGCCACATCTGCTGGTGGTCCTAGCCATCTGCTCCCCGGCTCTCTCACACTCTCACCTATGATCTGCGCAGTTGAAAAGTAATTTGTGGTGTGGTGCCGCCACAGCGACTGTATGGCACGCAGTCAAGGAGGCTCAAAGTCCAGAGTGACAGATAGGCGCTCAGCCTCTGCGTGCATCCATAACGTAACAAAGATGGGAAGCGTGCACCGGGCGCTGACACAGAAGGGGCACCAGTGAAGGAACGTGCATTCAGGCAGGGTTGGACCTGGCCTGCATAATCCCCGGTTGACCGAGCTGCCGAGAGCCCCACCGAGAGTTAAATGTAACGTGCACTCTCACAGCAGCGTGCAGAGGTTGAGCCAGTCAGAGGCTGTGCCTATCTGTCACTCTGGACACGGAATTACACCTTACACAGTCACCGGCGGCACCATACCACAAATTACACAAAGTGCACTTGTAACTCTGCAGACCTAAAATAATTCAATATGGGACGCAGGTTGCTATAGGATCCAAACAACAATATACCAGTGAACTCTGCGCTGAGTAGAGGGGATAGGGGAAAAATAAATCAGGTATAAGGTAGCTGGTGACAGGTGGCTGCAGCCACCTAATAAAAAGCACAAAGCAGCACTTTATAGGAGTGCCTCCAACTTGCATAGGTCTACACTAATTGGTTGCTATGGGCAACATCACTACTAAATACTCTCATTTTAGTAAATTTACCCCCAAGAGGTGGTAGCAATGGAATACCCCGAGGTGTTTAACAGAGTAGTCACAAATGCCGAAGATACAGCTGAGAATACAAAGTGTGGGATTTAAGTAGCGTGCCACAAGGTACACAGATGCGTTGGCACTGTTTGTATAGTGCATAGCAAGCCATAAGGTACACGGAGGTGTTGGTACTGAATGAGCAGTGTGTAGCTTTCCACAAGGTCCACAGATGTGTTGGCCCTCTATGTATGTACAGCGCGGCGCAAGCAATAAGGTACAAGGAAGTTATGGCAATATTTGAACAGCGCGTAGCTTGCAATGGGGTATACAGAGGTGTTGGCCCTGTATGGACAGCACATACCACGTAACGAGATACATGTACATGAAGGCTTTGTGGTAACAACGCATAGCATGCAATAAGAGGCATTGATGTGTTGGCACTGTGGGAACAGCACGTAGAGTGCAATAAGAGGCATGGATGTGATGGCACTGTGGGAACAGCACGTAGAGTGCAATGAGAGGCATAGATGTGTTGGCACTGTGGGAACAGCAGGTAGAGTGCAATGAGAGGCATGGATGTGTTGGCACTGTGGGAACAGCAGGTAGAGTGCAATGATAAGCATGGATGTGTTGGCACTGTGGAAACAGCAGGTAGAGTGCAATGAGAGGCATGGATGTGTTGGCACTGTGGGAACAGCACGTAGAGTGCAATGATAGGCATGGATGTGTTGGCACTGTGGGAACAGCACGTAGAGTGCAATGAGAGGCATGGATGTGTTGGCACTGTGGGAACAGCACGTAGAGTTCAATGAGAGGCATGGATGTGTTGGCACTGTGGGAACAGCACTTGGAGTGCAATGAGAGGCATGGATGTGTTGGCACTGTGGGAACAGTACGTAGAGTGCAATGAGAGGCATGGATGTGTTGGCACTGTGGGAACAGCACGTAGAGTGCAATGAGAGGCATGGATGTGTTGGCACTGTGGGAACAGCAGGTAGAGTACAATGAGAGGCATGCATGTATTGGCACTGTGGGAACAGCAGGTAGAGTGCAATGAGAGGCATGGATGTGTTGGCACTGTGGGAACAGCAGATAGAGTGCAATGAGAGGCATGCATGTATTGGCACTGTGGGAACAGCAGGTAGAGTGCAATGAGAGGCATGGATGTGTTGGCACTGTGGGAACAGCACGTAGAGTGCAATGAGAGGCATGGATGTGTTGGCACTGTGGGAACAGCAGGTAGTGTGCAATGAGAGGCAAGGTAGAGTGCAATGAGAGGCATGGATGTGTTGGCACTGTGGGAACAGCACGTAGAGTGCAATGAGAGGCATGAATGTATTGGCACTGTGGGAACAGCACGTAGAGTGCAATGAGAGGCATGGATGTGTTGGGACTGTGGGAACAGCAGGTAGAGTACAATGAGAGGCATGCATGTATTGGCACTGTGGGAACAGCAGGTAGAGTGCAATGAGAGGCATGGATGTGTTGGCACTGTGGGAACAGCAGATAGAGTGCAATGAGAGGCATGCATGTATTGGCACTGTGGGAACAGCAGGTAGAGTGCAATGAGAGGCATGGATGTGTTGGCACTGTGGGAACAGCACGTAGAGTGCAATGAGAGGCATGGATGTGTTGGCACTGTGGGAACAGCAGGTAGTGTGCAATGAGAGGCAAGGTAGAGTGCAATGAGAGGCATGGATGTGTTGGCACTGTGGGAACAGCACGTAGAGTGCAATGAGAGGCATGAATGTATTGGCACTGTGGGAACAGCACGTAGAGTGCAATGAGAGGCATGGATGTGTTGGCACTGTGGGAACAGTAGGTAGAGTGCAATGAGAGGCATGGATGTGTTGGCACTGTGGAAACAGCAGGTAGAGTGCAATGAGAGGCATGGATGTGTTGGCACTGTGGGAACAGCACGTAGAGTGCAATGAGAGGCATTGATGTGTTGGCACTGTGGGAACAGCACGTAGAGTGCAATGAGAGGCATGGATGTGTTGGCACTGTGGGAACAGCACGTAGAGTGCAATGATAGGCATGGATGTGTTGGCACTGTGGGAACAGCACGTAGAGTGCAATGAGAGGCATGGATGTGTTGGCACTGTGGGAACAGCACGTAGAGTTCAATGAGAGGCATGGATGTGTTGGCACTGTGGGAACAGCACTTGGAGTGCAATGAGAGGCATGGATGTGTTGGCACTGTGGGAACAGTACGTAGAGTGCAATGAGAGGCATGGATGTGTTGGCACTGTGGGAACAGCACGTAGAGTGCAATGAGAGGCATGGATGTGTTGGCACTGTGGGAACAGCAGGTAGAGTACAATGAGAGGCATGCATGTATTGGCACTGTGGGAACAGCAGGTAGAGTGCAATGAGAGGCATGGATGTGTTGGCACTGTGGGAACAGCACGTAGAGTGCAATGAGAGGCATGGATGTGTTGGCACTGTGGGAACAGCAGATAGAGTGCAATGAGAGGCATGCATGTATTGGCACTGTGGGAACAGCAGGTAGAGTGCAATGAGAGGCATGGATGTGTTGGCACTGTGGGAACAGCACGTAGAGTGCAATGAGAGGCATGGATGTGTTGGCACTGTGGGAACAGCAGGTAGTGTGCAATGAGAGGCAAGGTAGAGTGCAATGAGAGGCATGGATGTGTTGGCACTGTGGGAACAGCACGTAGAGTGCAATGAGAGGCATGAATGTATTGGCACTGTGGGAACAGCACGTAGAGTGCAATGAGAGGCATGGATGTGTTGGCACTGTGGGAACAGTAGGTAGAGTGCAATGAGAGGCATGGATGTGTTGGCACTGTGGAAACAGCAGGTAGAGTGCAATGAGAGGCATGGATGTGTTGGCACTGTGGGAACAGCACGTAGAGTGCAATGAGAGGCATTGATGTGTTGGCACTGTGGGAACAGTACGTAGAGTGCAATGAGAGGCATGGATGTGTTGGCACTGTGGGAACAGCAGGTAGAGTGCAATGAGAGGCATGCATGTGTTGGCTCTGTGGGAACAGCACATAGAGTGCAATTAGAGGCATGGATGTGTTGGCACTGTGGGAACAGCAGGTAGAGTGCAATGAGAGGCATGGATGTGTTGGCACTGTGGGAACAGCACGTAGAGTGCAATGAGAGGCATGAATGTGTTGGATTCAGAACATAGACAGCGCTAGAGAAGGACACATATAACCTAAATAAAAATAAATAAGCCCATATTTATAATAAAGTTAAATACCATTTAATGAATAACAAATTACTGTTCTGAATATAGTACTAAAATGTATTAATACAGTTCACTTAAAAAAAGGAAACATGACCTTTATGCAATTCTACACATATACAGTATATAATCCATTGAATATACAAAAAATAATTATTTCAGATGACCACAACAGTATTGGTAGGAGGGGATTTATGACATCAAAGGAAAATCCCTCAGCATAGATATGCACACTGAACTTGCTGCCAGCTCCAATAGTCAATGATAATTGAGATAAACAGTCCCACGATGTAGAATAGAAGGGGACACTGGATTTTATGGTAGTATAATGTCTCCGTTTATATAGAAGAAATAAACAATTGGATGTTCCATATAAATGTAGCTGTTTAACCAGAAAAGCAAAATGTTGTTGGAATGGTAACAATATTCCAGTTTTTATGGTTAGAAACAAGCGGTTTGATATGCTCACTGCTGGTATTTAATAACAAGCTGTATGATGATACAAAATGATGAGCAAACAGATCTGTGTCAGCTGATTATTAAATGAAAAAGATGCAGTTAATGGTTTTTACCTCTGTCTTTTGTAGGAAGTTGGCCACCTGAGTTAAACACTCCGTGTGCCTCTTGATCTCCATCTCCGTCTATTCGGAGGGTATATGTTGTGAGGCCCGGTTATAGGGACCCGATGTAGCTTGCGGGATACATGTACATGCAGGCTTTGTGGGAACAACGCATAGCATGTAATAAGAGGCATGAATGTGTTGGCACTGTGGAAACAGCATGTAGAGTGCAATGAGAGGCATGGATGTGTTGGCACTGTGGGGACAGCAGGTAGTGTGCAATGAGAGGCAAGGTAGAGTGCAATGAGAGGCATGGATGTGTTGGCACTGTGGGAACAGCACGTAGAGTGCAATGAGAGGCATGCATGTGTTGGCACTGTGGAAACAGCATGTAGAGTGCAATGAGAGGCATGGATGTGTTGGCACTGTGGGATCAGCATGTAGAGTTCAATGAGAGGCATGGATGTGTTGGCACTGTGGGAACAGCACGTAGACTGCAATGAGAGGCATGGATGTGTTGGCACTGTGGGAACAGCACGTAGAGTGCAATGAGAGGCATGGATGTGTTGGCACTGTGGGAACAGCAGGTAGAGTGCAATGAGAGGCATGGATGTGTTGGCACTGTGGGAACAGCAGGTAGAGTGGAATGAGAGGCATGGATGTGTTGGCACTGTGGGAATAGTACGTAGAGTGCAAAGAGAGGCGTGGATGTGTTGACACTGTGGGAACAGTATGTAGAGTGCAAAGAGAGGCATGGATGTGTTGGCACTGTAGGAACAGCAGGTAGAGTGCAATGAGAAGCATGGATGTGTTGGCACTGTGGGAACAGTACATAGAGTGCAATGAGAGGCATGGATGTGTTGGCACTGTGGAAACAGCAGGTAGAGTGCAATGAGAGGCATGAATGTGTTGGCACTGTGGGAACAGCAGGTAGAGTGCAATGAGAGGCATGGATGTGTTGGCACTGTGGGAACAGCAGGTAGTGTGCAATAAGAGCCATGGATGTGTTGGCACTGTGGGAACAGTACGTAGAGTGCAATGATAGGCATGGATGTTTTGGCACTGTGGAAACAGCAGGTAGAGTGCAATGAGAGGCATGGATGTGTTGGCACTGTGGGAACAGCATGTAGAGTGCAATGAGAGGCATGGATGTGTTGGCACTGTGGGAACAGTACGTAGAGTGCAATGAGAGGCATGGATGTGTTGGGACTGTGGAAACAGCACGTAGACTGCAATGAGAGGCATGGATGTGTTGGCACTGTGGGATCAGTGAGTAGCATGTAACAAGATACATATATGTGTTGGCACTGTGGGAACAGCACATAGACTGCAATGAGAGGCATGGATGTGTTAGAACTGTGAAAACAGCACGTAGAGTGCAATGAGAGGCATGGATGTGTTGGCACTGTGGGAACAGCACGTAGACTGCAATGAGAGTCATGGATGTGTTGGCACTGTGGGAACAGCACGTAGAGTGCAATGAGAGGCATGGATGTGTTGGCACTGTGGGAACAGCAGGTAGAGTGCAATGAGAGGCATGGATGTGTTGGCACTGTGGGAACAGCACGTAGAGTGCAATGAGAGGCATGGATGTGTTGGCACTGTGGGAACAGTACGTAGAGTGCAATGAGAGGCATGGATGTGTTGGCACTGTGGAAACAGCAGGTAGAGTGCAATGAGAGGCATGGATGTGTTGGCACTGTGGGAACAGTACGTAGAGTGCAATGATAGGCATGGATGTGTTGGCACTGTGGAAACAGCAGGTAGAGTGCAATGAGAGGCATGGATGTGTTGGCACTGTGGGAACAGCATGTAGAGTGCAATGATAGGCATGGATGTGTTGGCACTGTGGAAACAGCAGGTAGAGTGCAATGAGAGGCATGGATGTGTTAGCACTGTGGGAACAGTACGTAGAGTGCAATGAGAGGCATGGATGTGTCGGCACTGTGGGAACAGCAGGTAGAGTGCAATGAGAGGCATGGATGTGTTGGCACT
Organism: Taudactylus pleione; assembly: GCA_031769625.1. Lineage (NCBI taxonomy): Eukaryota > Metazoa > Chordata > Amphibia > Anura > Myobatrachidae > Taudactylus > Taudactylus pleione. The sequence goes on along the minus strand of JAUIMM010000042.1, from coordinate 8,847,746 downwards.
GTGGGAATAGTACGTAGAGTGCAAAGAGAGGCATGGATGTGTTGACACTGTGGGAACAGTATGTAGAGTGCAAAGAGAGGCATGGATGTGTTGGTACTGTGGGAACAGCTGGTAGAGTGCAATGAGAAGCATGGATGTGTTGGCACTGTGGGAACAGTACATAGAGTGCAATGAGAGGCATGGATGTGTTGGCACTGTGGGAACATCACGTAGAGTGCAATGAGAGGCATGGATGTGTTGGCACTGTGGGAACAGTACGTAGAGTGCAGTGATAGGCATGGATGTGTTGGCACTGTGGAAACAGCAGGTAGAGTGCAATGAGAGGCATGGATGTGTTGGCACTGTGGGAACAGCAGGTAGAGTGCAATGAGAGGCCTGGATGTGTTGGCACTGTGGGAACAGCAGGTAGAGTGCAATAAGAGCCATGGATGTGTTGGCACTGTGGGAACAGTACGTAGAGTGCAATGATAGGCATGGATGTTTTGGCACTGTGGAAACAGCATGTAGAGTGCAATGAGAGGCATGGATGTGTTGGCACTGCGGGAACAGTATGTAGAGTGCAATGAGAGGCATGGATGTGTTGGGACTGTGGAAACAGCACGTAGACTGCAATGAGAGGCATGGATGTGTTGGCACTGTGGGATCAGTGAGTAGCATGTAACAAGATACATATATGTGTTGGCACTGTGGGAACAGCACATAGACTGCAATGAGAGGCATGGATGTGTTGGCACTGTGAAAACAGCACGTAGAGTGCAATGAGAGGCATGGATGTGTTGGCACTGTGGGAACAGCACGTAGACTGCAATGAGAGTCATGGATGTGTTGGCACTGTGGGAACAGCAGGTAGAGTGCAATGAGACGCATGGATGTGTTGGCACTGTGGGAACAGCACGTAGAGTGCAATGAGAGGCATGGATGTGTTGGCACTGTGGGAACAGCACGCAGAGTGCAATGAGAGGCATGGATGTGTTGGCACTGTGGAAACAGCAGGTAGAGTGCAATGAGAGGCATGGATGTGTTGGCACTGTGGAAACAGCAGGTAGAGTGCAATGAGAGGCATGGATGTGTTGGCACTGTGGGGACAGCAAGTAGAGTGCAATGAGAGGCATGGATGTGTTGGCACTGTGGAAACAGCAGGTAGAGTGCAATGAGAGGCATGGTTGTGTTGGCACTGTGGGAACAGCAGGTAGAGTTCAATGAGAGGCATGGATGTGTTGGCACTGTGGGAACAGCAGGTAGTGTGCAATGAGAGGCATGGATGTGTTGGCACTGTGGGAACAGCAGGTAGTGTGCAATGAGAGTCATGGATGTGTTGGCACTGTGGGAACAGTACGTAGAGTGCAATGATAGGCATGGATGTGTTGGCACTGTGGAAACAGCAGGTAGAGTGCAATGAGAGGCATGGATGTGTTGGCACTGTGGGAACAGCATGTAGAGTGCAATGATAGGCATGGATGTGTTGGCACTGTGGGAACAGTACGTAGAGTGCAATGAGAGGCATGGATGTGTTGGCACTGTGGGAACAGTACGTAGAGTGCAAAGAGAGGCATGGATGTGTTGGCACTGTGGGAACAGCAGGTAGTGTGCAATGAGAGGCATGGATGTGTTGGCACTGTGGGAACAGTACGTAGAGTGCAATGATAGGCATGGATGTGTTGGCACTGTGGAAACAGCAGGTAGAGTGCAATGAGAGGCATGGATGTGTTGGCACTGTGGGAACAGCATGTAGAGTGCAATGATAGGCATGGATGTGTTGGCACTGTGGGAACAACAGGTAGAGTGCAATGAGAGGCATGGATGTGTTGGCACTGTGGGAACAGTACGTAGAGTGCAATGAGAGGCATGGATGTGTTGGCACTGTGGGAACAGCAGGTAGAGTGCAATGAGAGGCATGGATGTGTTGGCACTGTGGGAATAGTACGTAGAGTGCAAAGAGAGGCATGGATGTGTTGACACTGTGGGAACAGTATGTAGAGTGCAAAGAGAGGCATGGATGTGTTGGCACTGTGGGAACAGCAGGTAGAGTGCAATGAGAAGCATGGATGTGTTGGCACTGTGGGAACAGTACATAGAGTGCAATGAGAGGCATGGATGTGTTGGCACTGTGGGAACATCACGTAGAGTGCAATGAGAGGCATGGATGTGTTGGCACTGTGGGAACAGTAGGTAGAGTGCAGTGATAGGCATGGATGTGTTGGCACTGTGGAAACAGCAGGTAGAGTGCAATGAGAGGCATGGATGTGTTGGCACTGTGGGAACAGCAGGTAGAGTGCAATGAGAGTCCTGGATGTGTTGGCACTGTGGGAACAGCAGGTAGTGTGCAATAAGAGCCATGGATGTGTTGGCACTGTGGGAACAGTACGTAGAGTGCAATGATAGGCATGGATGTTTTGGCACTGTGGAAACAGCATGTAGAGTGCAATGAGAGGCATGGATGTGTTGGCACTGTGGGAACAGTATGTAGAGTGCAATGAGAGGCATGGATGTGTTGGCACTGTGGGAACAGCAGGTAGAGTGCAATGAGAGGCATGGATGTGTTGGCACTGTGGGAATAGTACGTAGAGTGCAAAGAGAGGCATGGATGTGTTGACACTGTGGGAACAGTATGTAGAGTGCAAAGAGAGGCATGGATGTGTTGGCACTGTGGGAACAGCAGGTAGAGTGCAATGAGAAGCATGGATGTGTTGGCACTGTGGGAACAGTACATAGAGTGCAATGAGAGGCATGGATGTGTTGGCACTGTGGGAACATCACGTAGAGTGCAATGAGAGGCATGGATGTGTTGGCACTGTGGGAACAGTAGGTAGAGTGCAGTGATAGGCATGGATGTGTTGGCACTGTGGAAACAGCAGGTAGAGTGCAATGAGAGGCATGGATGTGTTGGCACTGTGGGAACAGCAGGTAGAGTGCAATGAGAGTCCTGGATGTGTTGGCACTGTGGGAACAGCAGGTAGTGTGCAATAAGAGCCATGGATGTGTTGGCACTGTGGGAACAGTACGTAGAGTGCAATGATAGGCATGGATGTTTTGGCACTGTGGAAACAGCATGTAGAGTGCAATGAGAGGCATGGATGTGTTGGCACTGTGGGAACAGTATGTAGAGTGCAATGAGAGGCATGGATGTGTTGGGACTGTGGAAACAGCACGTAGACTGCAATGAGAGGCATGGATGTGTTGGCACTGTGGGATCAGTGAGTAGCATGTAACAAGATACATATATGTGTTGGCACTGTGGGAACAGCAGATAGACTGCAATGAGAGGCATGGATGTGTTGGCACTGTGAAAACAGCACGTAGAGTGCAATGAGAGGCATGGATGTGTTGGCACTGTGGGAACAGCACGTAGACTGCAATGAGAGTCATGGATGTGTTGGCACTGTGGGAACAGCAGGTAGAGTGCAATGAGAGGCATGGATGTGTTGGCACTGTGGGAACAGTACGTAGAGTGCAAAGAGAGGCATGGATGTGTTGGCACTGTGGGAACAGCAGGTAGTGTGCAATGTGAGGCATGGATGTGTTGGCACTGTTGGAACAGCAGGTAGTGTGCAATGTGAGGCATGGATGTGTTGGCACTGTGGGAACAGTACGTAGAGTGCAATGATAGGCATGGATGTGTTGGCACTGAGGAAACAGCAGGTAGAGTGCAATGAGAGGCATGGATGTGTTGGCACTGTGTGAACAGCATGTAGAGTGCAATGATAGGCATGGATGTGTTGGCACTGTGGAAACAGCAGGTAGAGTGCAATGAGAGGCATGGATGTGTTGGCACTGTGGGAACAGTACGTAGAGTGCAATGAGAGGCATGGATGTGTTGGCACTGTGGGAACAGCAGGTAGAGTGCAATGAGAGGCATGGATGTGTTGGCACTGTGGGAATAGTACGTAGAGTGCAAAGAGAGGCATGGATGTGTTGACACTGTGGGAACAGTATGTAGAGTGCAAAGAGAGGCATGGATGTGTTGGCACTGTGGGAACAGCAGGTAGAGTGCAATGAGAAGCATGGATGTGTTGGCACTGTGGGAACAGTACATAGAGTGCAATGAGAGGCATGGATGTGTTGGCACTGTGGGAACATCACGTAGAGTGCAATGAGAGGCATGGATGTTTTGGCACTGTGGGAACAGTACGTAGAGTGCAGTGATAGGCATGGATGTGTTGGCACTGTGGAAACAGCAGGTAGAGTGCAATGAGAGGCATGGATGTGTTGGCACTGTGGGAACAGCAGGTAGAGTGCAATGAGAGGCCTGGATGTGTTGGCACTGTGGGAACAGCAGGTAGTGTGCAATAAGAGCCATGGATGTGTTGGCACTGTGGGAACAGTACGTAGAGTGCAATGATAGGCATGGATGTTTTGGCACTGTGGAAACAGCATGTAGAGTGCAATGAGAGGCATGGATGTGTTGGCACTGTGGGCACAGCAAGTAGAGTGCAATGAGAGGTATGGATGTGTTGGCACTGTGGAAACAGCAGGTAGAGTGTAATGAAAGGCATGGTTGTGTTGGCAATGTGGGAACAGCAGGTAGAGTTCAATGAGAGGCATGGATGTGTTGGCACTGTGGGAACAGCAGGTAGTGTGCAATGAGAGGCATGGATGTGTTGGCACTGTGGGAACAGCAGGTAGTGTGCAATGAGAGGCATGGATGTGTTGGCACTGTGGGAACAGTACGTAGAGTGCAATGATAGGCATGGATGTGTTGGCACTGTGGAAACAGCAGGTAGAGTGCAATGAGAGGCATGGATGTGTTGGCACTGTGGGAACAGCATGTAGAGTGCAATGATAGGCATGGATGTGTTGGCACTGTGGAAACAGCAGGTAGAGTGCAATGAGAGGCATGGATGTGTTGGCACTGTGGGAACAGTACGTAGAGTGCAATGAGAGGCATGGATGTGTTGGCACTGTGGGAACAGTACGTAGAGTGCAATGAGAGGCATGGATGTGTTGGCACTGTGGAAACAGCACGTAGACTGCAATGAGAGGCATGGATGTGTTGGCACTGTGGGATCAGTGAGTAGCATGTAACGAGATACATGTATGTGTTGGCTCTGTGGGAACAGCACATAGACTTCAATGAGAGGCATGGATGTGTTGGCACTGTGGAAACAGCACGTAGCGTGCAATGAGAGGCATGGATGTGTTGGCACTGTGGGAACAGCAGGTAGAGTGCAATGAGAGTCCTGGATGTGTTGGCACTGTGGGAACAGCAGGTAGTGTGCAATAAGAGCCATGGATGTGTTGGCACTGTGGGAACAGTACGTAGAGTGCAATGATAGGCATGGATGTTTTGGCACTGTGGAAACAGCATGTAGAGTGCAATGAGAGGCATGGATGTGTTGGCACTGTGGGAACAGTATGTAGAGTGCAATGAGAGGCATGGATGTGTTGGGACTGTGGAAACAGCACGTAGACTGCAATGAGAGGCATGGATGTGTTGGCACTGTGGGATCAGTGAGTAGCATGTAACAAGATACATATATGTGTTGGCACTGTGGGAACAGCAGATAGACTGCAATGAGAGGCATGGATGTGTTGGCACTGTGAAAACAGCACGTAGAGTGCAATGAGAGGCATGGATGTGTTGGCACTGTGGGAACAGCACGTAGACTGCAATGAGAGTCATGGATGTGTTGGCACTGTGGGAACAGCAGGTAGAGTGCAATGAGAGGCATGGATGTGTTGGCACTGTGGGAACAGCAGGTAGAGTGCAATGAGAGGCATGGATGTGTTGGCACTGTGGGAACAGTACGTAGAGTGCAAAGAGAGGCATGGATGTGTTGGCACTGTGGGAACAGCAGGTAGTGTGCAATGTGAGGCATGGATGTGTTGGCACTGTGGGAACAGCAGGTAGTGTGCAATGTGAGGCATGGATGTGTTGGCACTGTGGGAACAGTACGTAGAGTGCAATGATAGGCATGGATGTGTTGGCACTGTGGAAACAGCAGGTAGAGTGCAATGAGAGGCATGGATGTGTTGGCACTGTGGGAACAGCATGTAGAGTGCAATGATAGGCATGGATGTGTTGGCACTGTGGAAACAGCAGGTAGAGTGCAAAGAGAGGCATGGATGTGTTGGCACTGTGGGAACAGTACGTAGAGTGCAATGAGAGGCATGGATGTGTTGGCACTGTGGGAACAGCAGGTAGAGTGCAATGAGAGGCATGGATGTGTTGGCACTGTGGGAATAGTACGTAGAGTGCAAAGAGAGGCATGGATGTGTTGACACTGTGGGAACAGTATGTAGAGTGCAAAGAGAGGCATGGATGTGTTGGCACTGTGGGAACAGCAGGTAGAGTGCAATGAGAAGCATGGATGTGTTGGCACTGTGGGAACAGTACATAGAGTGCAATGAGAGGCATGGATGTGTTGGCACTGTGGGAACATCACGTAGAGTGCAATGAGAGGCATGGATGTTTTGGCACTGTGGGAACAGTACGTAGAGTGCAGTGATAGGCATGGATGTGTTGGCACTGTGGAAACAGCAGGTAGAGTGCAATGAGAGGCATGGATGTGTTGGCACTGTGGGAACAGCAGGTAGAGTGCAATGAGAGGCCTGGATGTGTTGGCACTGTGGGAACAGCAGGTAGTGTGCAATAAGAGCCATGGATGTGTTGGCACTGTGGGAACAGTACGTAGAGTGCAATGATAGGCATGGATGTTTTGGCACTGTGGAAACAGCATGTAGAGTGCAATGAGAGGCATGGATGTGTTGGCACTGTGGGGACAGCAAGTAGAGTGCAATGAGAGGTATGGATGTGTTGGCACTGTGGAAACAGCAGGTAGAGTGTAATGAAAGGCATGGTTGTGTTGGCACTGTGGGAACAGCAGGTAGAGTTCAATGAGAGGCATGGATGTGTTGGCACTGTGGGAACAGCAGGTAGTGTGCAATGAGAGGCATGGATGTGTTGGCACTGTGGGAACAGCAGGTAGTGTGCAATGAGAGGCATGGATGTGTTGGCACTGTGGGAACAGTACGTAGAGTGCAATGATAGGCATGGATGTGTTGGCACTGTGGAAACTGCAGGTAGAGTGCAATGAGAGGCATGGATGTGTTGGCACTGTGGGAACAGCATGTAGAGTGCAATGATAGGCATGGATGTGTTGGCACTGTGGAAACAGCAGGTAGAGTGCAATGAGAGGCATGGATGTGTTGGCACTGTGGGAACAGTACGTAGAGTGCAATGAGAGGCATGGATGTGTTGGCACTGTGGGAACAGTACGTAGAGTGCAATGAGAGGCATAGATGTGTTGGCACTGTGGGAAAAGCACATAGACTGCAATGAGAGGCATGGATGTGTTGGCACTGTGGAAACAGCACATAGACTTCAATGAGAGGCATGGATGTGTTGGCACTGTGGAAACAGCACGTAGCGTGCAATGAGAGGCATGGATGTGTTGGCACTGTGGGAAAAGCACATAGACTGCAACGAGAGGCATGGATGTGTTGGCACTGTGGAAACAGCACGTAGAGTGCAATGAGAGGCATGGATGTGTTGGCACTGTGGAAACAGCAGGTAGAGTGCAATGAGAGGCATGGATGTGTTGGCACTGTGGGAACAGCATGTAGAGTGCCATGGATGTGTTGGCACTGTGGAAACAGCACGTAGAGTGCAATGAGAGGCATGGATGTGTTGGCACTGTGGGAACAGTACGTAGAGTGCAATGAGAGGCATGGATGTGTTGGCACTGTGGGAACAGTACGTAGAGTGCAATGAGAGGCATGGATGTGTTGGCACTGTGGAAACAGCACGTAGACTGCAATGAGAGGCATGGATGTGTTGGCACTGTGGGATCAGTGAGTAGCATGTAACGAGATACATGTATGTGTTGGCTCTGTGGGAACAGCACATAGACTTCAATGAGAGGCATGGATGTGTTGGCACTGTGGAAACAGCACGTAGAGTGCAATGAGAGGCATAGATGTGTTGGCACTGTGGGAAAAGCACATAGACTGCAATGAGAGGCATGGATGTGTTGGCACTGTGGAAACAGCACGTAGAGTGCAATGAGAGGCATGGATGTGTTGGCACTGTGGGAACAGCATGTAGAGTGCCATGGATGTGTTGGCACTGTGGAAACAGCAGGTAGAGTGCAATGAGAGGCATGGATGTGTTGGCACTGTGGGAACAGTACGTAGAGTGCAATGAGAGGCATGGATGTGTTGGCACTGTGGGAACAGTACGTAGAGTGCAATGAGAGGTATGGATGTGTTGGCACTGTGGAAACAGCATGTAGACTGCAATGAGAGGCATGGATGTGTTGGCACTGTGGGATCAGTGAGTAGCATGTAACGAGATACATGTATGTGTTGGCTCTGTGGGAACAGCACATAGACTTCAATGAGAGGCATGGATGTGTTGGCACTGTGGAAACAGCACGTAGAGTGCAATGAGTGGCATGGATGTGTTGGCACTGTGGGAAAAGCACATAGACTGCAATGAGAGGCATGGATGTGTTGGCACTGTGGAAACAGCACGTAGAGTGCAATGAGAGGCATGGATGTGTTGGCACTGTGGGAACAGCACGTAGCATGCAATGAGATACACATAGTATATTGCATTGACTCTGGAGCTCAATACAGACAGTAAGTGCATTATAGTACACACACACACACAGATGATAAATTCATACAGGTGGAATTGGGTCTACTAAATACCCTGGTGCTGAGTCTAAACGGCCTATCCATTACCTGACTTTGTGAACAATCCGACCAAAATCAGGAGATTTTGGTCGCATTGTTCACAGTCGTGTAATGGATAGCCGGCAAGGACCAGTGATGACTGTGGACGCTGGGTCCTTGCCGTCCCCGACTATCTACTGAACATGCCCGTCAACCTGACGACACTCGTCAGGTTCGGCATGTTCAGAGATAGGAGGTCGGGCTCCTGCACTGAATGACGTTCAGTGAACGCCGTTCAGTGTGGGCACCGCACCCCGGGGACCTGAAGGTCTGAACGCTAGAAGTACAGACTTTCAGGTCGCCTAATGGATAGGCCCCTTTAAGCTGGCCACACATCTAAAGATTATCTGTCCAACCAACCAACTAGTTGATTGGTTGGAATGAAAATCTGGTAATGTATGAAAGCAAATGACAATCTGCAATTTGCTCCCAAATGTTGGAAAATGGACAAAAACTGTTGTTTGAACAAATTGTTTAGATCAAACATTTAACAAACTTGTCTGAACGACCATTTTCATCTGTTTTCTGGCATTTAGGAGCAAATTGCTGATCATTTAGTCCCATACATTACCAGATTTTCATTCCAACCAATCAACTAGTTGGCTGGTTGGACCGATAATCTTCAGATGTGTGGCCAGCTTTAGACTCCCACCCTGCAAGAGGATATGGGCTTTACTCATACATGCCTACTTTCCCGGTTTGGTCGGGAACCTCCCGAAAATCGGGTGCCGCTCCCGACCTCCTGGAAAAGTAGGCACATGTCCCGTTAATAAAGCCCCCCTCCCGCCCACCGGATGTATTAGAAAAAATATTTACCTTCAGCAAGGGCGCCGGGGGGGTGGGAGGGGGGTGGTCGGCTGATGACTCGATTTGCACTAAATCGCGTCATTGTGACCCCACCCCCGGCAGCACAATACCAAAATCCCCCCAGTAAAAAGACCCTGTTTTTTGCACGCCCCTCTCCACCTACCATGACCAGTATAATTTGTTTTTCTATTATTTTACCCCCCTCCAGCGTCATATTAATTTATATTACTCCTCCCCCACTGATACTAGATCACCCCTGGGGCGTTTCCCCCCTCATATGCAGAGCACAGTGGAACGTGTGTCAGGGAGAGCTGATTATCAGTCCCCCCTGCTGCAGCTGATCTCCAGAAACGGGGCGTGTTGCCTCCATTTTCCAGGAGGAACGATGCCAGGATCTGTGTCGGTGGTCGCAGATTCCTGGCCTCTTAAGTGACCAGCATCCAGTCAGGCTGCGGGAAGCTTCAGTTCCCGTATGCCTGATCAAAGGAGCAACCATCACGGCCATCGGTCTCAATGGTTGCGATGGTGATCCCAGCCTGCGACGTCGGGAAGGTTAGGGATAGGGGGGGAATACTTACTAGAACGCTGCTCCATCAGATTACTCAGTCGGAAGTGACAATCATATGACCGCCAGGACCTGGAAGACACCTCTGCAGCCACCGGGATCAGCTAAGTGACCGCTGGGCCTCCATGTCGACGTTTCATCAGTGTCGACTATACATGATCGAAAGTCAACATGGTCAATGTTGATATTATGACCATGTCATCATTCTCAAGTCAACATTATTAATGTCGACATGTCACACCCCACCCCCAGAAAAGACAGTTATGTTGAGCAGTTCAGTTTAACGCTACCATTAACTTTCAAGAATAAAAAAAATAAAACAAATGTAACAGTGTAAAACATATTCCCTTTTCAGCTATAGCTATGAAACATCCTGCAGTATAGTAAGATTAAGTATTGCAGTTAAATCAAGCCTGCTCCACAAGAAAAGAAAAAAGGACAAAATTTGCTGGGATGAACGATGTGTACAGGAATAATGCCTGACATTTGTTTAGTCTGCTCAGCAGGCTGTCAGCTAGGCATTAAACATTGGATTGCAGTTACATTAAATCAGTGAGCCATGTACTATAACAGCCTGTACACCAATTGCAGCATGTAGATCACATTATAACAGCACGAAGCCGAATTATGAAGGCAATGTATAAATCATAAATATTGCTCTTACTTAAAGGACCATAAACCTAAAATACAATATGTACAGCTATTGATAGCATTCATAATGTTAGAATTGCAGCAGAGATTATTCGATAACCCTGGTGCTGCCTCCCTGTTAGGCAGACACAGAATCACTGGATAAATTACATTTCTCGGGGAGCAGTGCAAGCTAGGGATGGTCATCGACCATCAATGGCTAACAACCATCAATGGTTAACCAAGGATGGCCGATGGTTGTGCCATCAATGGTGTAGATCCAATGGTTCTCTGCCATCGATTGCACAGAGCCCCACAATGTTTTTGTTTTTCCTCCTGGCTAGTTCTGCCTCCGATGTGACACACTAAGCTTCGCCCCTACTTATAGTTGGCCCGCTGCACTGTGAGTAATAGAGCAGGGATGACTATTGGTGGTTAAAATCATCACTGTTCCCTGTCGATTGTTTCATACCAACAAAGGTATCCACCAATGGTGACCATCAATGGTTAATCCACTGATCGTCATCCCTAATGCATGCCTGCAGGAGTGGATAGTAGAAAGAGAATTGTTTGGGGTGGAGCTACACGAACCCTGGAAGACAAGGGGAAAAGTGTAGTAATCGGTGGGTTTTAATTCCCGAGGATCAACCAGCCTTGAGCTGAAATCCTAGTGCTGTTCCCCGCATCTCTGATGGCGGCGGATGCAAGGTTAATGTAAAAATAGATAAAAATATTGTTCTTTACAGTGGGACTACAGGTCCCAGCAAGCCAGCACCGACATGCCGGCACCTGTGGAACAACAAGTGCCAGCATGCTCAGACATTAAATGCCGTTGGCATCTGTAACGGTGACATGCACAGTGGCTTCCTTGCCCCCCCTCCTAGGTATCTACCGTTGCCTTCGGCTTCTAGTCTGTGCTACTCACCCATTTATTAGCTGTACCTGCCTGGGACTTCTGTACTAGGCGTTATAAATTGACCTGTAACCCATCCAACCCATTCCACTTTAATCTGCTTTGGGGTAACTGAAATTTTCCTCTGGGCTTGTCCCTCTCATGCTCTACTCTCTGGGTCTCTAAGGGTGTCCAGTTTGTGGTGGACATATTGGATGTCTTACCTTTGACTTGTTCCTCTCATGCTCAACTCTCTGGGTCTCTAGGTGTGTCCAGTTTGTTGTGGATGTATTGGATGGCGCTGGCTGTATCTCCCTAGGTGTTCTGTAGGCGAAATTCTCCTTTCCTGAGGTTAATATATTTCACTTTCTCCACGACTTCAGAGAATTGATAACTCTACCTCTCTTCTTCCTTTGGAGAGATTGTGAGAATTGACATACCTTTATTCACATTTGGTGGACCTGCCCAAAAATAGTCACAGTTTGGCATTCAATTGCGGACCTTTTGTGTGCTGTTTTGAATTTCTCCATAATCATTAACTCGTGGTCCTTTCTTTTGGGTCTTACGTTTAACTTGTCTTACCTTTGATTTGTCCCTCTCATGCTCTACCTACTGGGTCTCTAGGGGTGCCCAGTTTGTGGGAGCTGGCTGTATCTCTTTAGGTGCTCTGCATGCAAAATTAATCTTTCCTGAGGTCAATATATTTCACTTTCTCCAATTACGCCATTTTGTTAACTCTCTCCTATGTTCAGGTCTGCCATGTCCCCTGAATTCCTTTAAGTTCTTCTGTTACCATAGACCGTTACAATCCGGTATGAATTCCCACCTTTACAATTCCTATCTCCTCTTGGTAGAACCTTCCACCACACCTGTGAATTCCAGTAGGAGGAGGACTTGAGTGCCCCTCCCATCCCCAAGGTGAAAAATGCTTTGTCCACGATTTGGGAACGGATTGCTCGGTTTTCCATATCTACATTAGTCAAGGAAAATTCCTATAAAATCTATTATCATTGGTACGTGGTTCCCACTAGACTTCATAGAATTGATAGCTCTACTTCCCCCCATTCTTTGGAGAGGTTGTGGGAATTGACGTACCTTTATTCACATTTGGTGGATCTGCCCAAAGATAGTCCCATTTTGGTATCTGATTGCGGACCTTTTGTGCACTGTTTTCAATTTCTCCATAATCACTAACCCTTGGTCCTTTCTTTTGGGTCTTACCTTTGCCTCTTTAGACAAATATGAGGACAAGCTGGCGACTCAAATCCTTAAGCAGCAAGATGTTTTGTTGCCTCCCACTGTTGTTCCTACCCCTCTTTTTGCAGTTATCAATAAAACTTGGCTGTGATGATTATTGCTAAACTTATCTCCAAGTCACTCCAATTCCTCCAGGTTTGGGGTCACCTTCACTAGACCTTTCTCCACCCATCATTCCTCACGTGACCTTTAAGACCTTTTGTTTTGATTCTATTGTTCTATTTATTGTCATCCTCCATTAATCTTTGTCTCTAGTGTTATACTTTCGGGCAGCCTGCTGTACTAGTTATCTAGAATTATTTCAAAGTTACAACTTTGGGTTGCATCTTGCATCTGATTTGTCTACGTCTTTATCACTGTATTGGTTTGCTCCCTTACTATGGGATCAATCCAATTAGGTGTGAATTGCGAGTAGCAAGTTTGTTTCTTTTTAAACTCACAGACTTCGCATAAATGCGCGCTCCCGAGAACTCTCCAATCCAATTAAAAATGCCTATTTGCGGTACTCGCAGCAGAGGCTTGCAAAATGACTGCCAAATGAGATGTGAGAGAAGTGCTTGAAACAGTGATGAGACCATCCTGGTCACCTCCTAGAATCGCCCCTGGTTCCCTAATGCTAGCGATCCAGTACACAACTGCGTTTATTATTGTACAGATAGGGATGCACGTGTGCAGTAAAAGTTTTCAGGACTTTCCGCACATGTGCAATAGCAAAACATTGATCAACTGCATATGCTTCAGCATAGCACCATCTCTACATCAGGCCCAGAGTGTGTACTCCCCTCAGGATGAGGAAAGTGCTTTTGGGCTACCCATATGAAGGTGAAAAACACAAAAGCTCTTTGAAGGCAAAATTAGAAAGAACTTCTTTCCCCCAAATTGGCAGACAGCATAAGGCCTAGGGCTTCCTAAAATACACACAATGGGCATACTTAACAATGCCGTTTATCACCCATAAATAAACTTTATAAGCCCCAGTCTTCCAATGCCCCAAACTATCAATGGAGCTGATGGAAGATCCAGCATCGGCAGCGCATTTTAAATGAATGAGTGCCATAGTCGATAAATCTAGCGCCCTTAAGCATTTCTTAAACACACTATAAAACTGGAATTTAGTGAATGGGAAACAGTTATTCAGAGGACGCTAATGAGATCACAGGTGCGATTTAGCACGGAACGCAGCTACGAAAATATGCTAATGCCTGCCAAAGCTCAGCCCTCATAATGACGCCCACTGCTGCTTTCTCATATCCGTCCACTGTCGCTCTTCTGCGTAAACATCGGTACCATCGATGTACATCGGCCAGTTACGCACCATTCACAACAAGTCTGACTAGTCACAAACACTGCAAGTCTCCTCGCACGCAGAGCTCTCATGCTGCGTATGCAATTGCAGTGTCTAATTTATGCACACCCATGAAACGGCGTTCAAACGGAGAGACACGCCTGCATTTTTCCAACCCCCTGTCACCACCTCAAAGTGCTGACAGCCTGTCACCCACTTTGCGATGGATTCCTCTGTGTGTCCGTAATCTCATATGATTACGCATATGCTATGGCAAACAATCGCTCGATCTGCGTCCATAATCGTCATTGTGTACGCTGCTGAATCAGGCCCTTAAACACCACATTATGTAACAGTAGATTAGAATTAATTTAACTTTTTTCTAACTGCCGCCAATTCTCCGATACGAAATGCTCCAAAGAAAATCAGTGAGAACTCTTGCCTGAATCCCTGGCTGAAGCTTGCTCCCTTGCCCAACCTTTTAACGCTTTTGATAACAAAAAAAGATTTTGTGGGATCTGCAAGGCCTTTTAGTTTAGTCAAATATGATATGCCGGCGAATGCTGCGGACATGGCCGCCTTAGATCTGTCAAATATACTCTGAAAGCGAATACTGTGCACTCGTACCTACTCCGCCCTAGGACAATTGCCAATCGCTCCAAGCTGCCAAATTTGTCTTCAGCGTACCTGAAGTTAAAGCCTTCAAGGCAAGTCCTGTCATGCCAGACTGTTTATTTACCAGACACAAGCTGGACAAGGTAAACCACAAACACTAGTCACCAGCTTGAGCACCCTAAAACTATCCCATTGAAACCGAGATAATGCATCCACCATCTCCTTGTGCCTGGGATGTGACAGGCCGTGAACTCGATATTGCCTTGTAAACAGCGCATCGCTAGATGACGTAACAATTTCAGAGACAGAGCACACTTTGGAGCTCATTCAGACACGGACGCTAAGCTGCTCTCTCTCGCAGCCAAAAGGGGCCGGGCATGCAAATCCCGCGATCGCACTGCCTGCTTAAGGACGCCCTCTATGTCTTAGAGAGCGGCGTTAGAGTGAACGCACGCCGGTGTAAAGACGCCCACCTTTCTTTCTTAACACATGTCATCGCCTGGAAGTGTATGATTAATCAGAACCATCGAGAACCATCGGAGCTGCTCGCAGCCCTTGTGGTAGACCCTACCCCACCGCAAGCACTGAGATCACTGCAGGCTGAAATACAACCAAGTGACGCGTACAATGACGCTTCCATGCTAATTATGCACACCCAGAAAACGCAGTTTTGATGCCCAGACACGCCTGCGTTTGCACCACCAATCCCCCGTTCACAAGCACCTTCCCCTGTTACCACCCACAAACGGCACTATCTGTCACTCAAACTAGCGCTCAGTCTTTGTGCTACGAGCGCACAACTCCCGATCACGGTGACTGGCTTGCGCACGTGCACTGCGATGCGTACGCATGCGCAGATGGGCGACTATTGGCCATAGAGTACGTCTGCCGCTTAGCGAGAGGGTTTGAATCAGGCCCTCTCTATTCTGATTACCTGAACGACCCCCAAATTGTCACACCAAACAACTATGCGTCTGTTTGCAAGCCTGTCAGCCCATAACTCCACTGCCACCACTATCGGGAGTCAAACCGGCCAACGTGGTTTTGCCTACCATTCCCCATTGAGGAATGCCCAAAAACCGACTGACCAGAGGTGTGGGTGTATCAAAATTAGCAACTAGATGGGTTAGCCAAATGCGCACAGCATTGAAATTAGAATTACAAACATACCACAGATCCTCCTTCGGTTCCACTGAAATGCGATTCAGATAATGCGCCTTTGCTACGCCGGCAAGAGCAAAAAACCCATTGGGATAACCCGGCAAGCAAAATTCAACAACCCTAAGAGCACCTGCATTTGTCTCAACAAAACTTTTTTTCACCTCCACAAATTTTAGCAAGAGGACCCAAAACCTCTCATATTATCTACAGGCAAATGATACAAACCCAACAATGTGAGTCCTACACATTTATCTCTAGCCGCTGGCACCCCCAAAACTTG
Organism: Taudactylus pleione; assembly: GCA_031769625.1. Lineage (NCBI taxonomy): Eukaryota > Metazoa > Chordata > Amphibia > Anura > Myobatrachidae > Taudactylus > Taudactylus pleione. Next base: position 8,831,578 of record JAUIMM010000042.1, on the reverse strand, counting down.
AAACAACACCTGAACTGAGAAGATCGCTACACACCACACTTCCCCTGGGGCCTACCAACAAAAAGTCATCCAAATAATGTGCAACACCTGCTTGACCAGTGCCCGCCTGTATGCACCATTGCAAAAACAGAACTGAACCACTCAAAACACGAGCAGAAAATCAAACAACCTATAGGTAGACATTTGACTATGAAATATAGCCCCCCTAATTTAAACCCCATGTATTTAAAGAATTCAGGCTGGAGTGGAACGAGACAAAATGTGGATTCAATATCCACCTTCATCATTGCATCTTTTCAAAATCACTGTACCAACTCTAAGGCCTTCTCGAACGATTGGTAAAGGACCCTACAATCTATGGAATTTAAGGAGATATTTTATGAAACTCCTTCTGGGAAAGACAAGTGTTGTATCAGGCAGAACTTCCTGGGTTCCTTCTTGGGTACAACACCTAACCAGTGGCAAACGCCGGATTTCTAGAGGGGGGTTTCCAAATGCTTGATTTTAGAGCGAATTTGGCCAGTCCATGAAGAGGGCATCATTAACAGCTATAATATGTGTCATACAAAGTGCAGTGTGTGTCATAATTCTGACATATACAGGGCCAGCAAACATAGTTAACCCATTAGATGTGCCAGTAGGGCAATCTAGCCTGAGCTGAATGTTTTTATTTCAAATGTGGGCATCATTCCAGAGCATTGAAGAAAATCTGGGTGTTTGGGGGAGCGGCAGAAGATCCTAGCACTGCCCTGGACATATATGTACACATTTGTTTCCTTGTCCACTGGATAGTGTATGTTATACAGTATTAATAATTTTCCCTATAGATGGTCTATAGTAGTGCACCCCTAACAGTGCACATTTTCCAGATCTCCTAGTTGGTGCAAAGGTGTAATCATTACTGGTTGTGTTAATTATTTCATAGTAAAATTGAATTATATACTGTTATAGTGGTCATGGTGTGGTTGGGGAAGGGAGTTTCCAGACAACCAGAAACCCCCCCTGCGTTTGCCTATGCTAACGGTGGAATTCAATGACCCTCCATAGGTGGTGAGTAAAAAGATCCGCACATGTTGCCCAATTGAATTTCAACCTTTTCTCTCTCCACCCGTGGAAAATCCTTTTCCATTTTCAAGTTTCTTCTAGCCACTACCAAGACCTGCTGGCACAATGGCAACCTAAAACCGAATTGAAAACTGTCACAAAAAAAGATCCACCTCCCCCCACAAGGGGATAGTGACTAAGGGCTCTATTTAGTACAATCCGCATTTGTAATGCAGATTGTAGTGTGATATTACCGACTGAATTCGCATTGCGAATTCAGGCAATATCACAGGGATTTACTACAAATCCCTTGCAGGGACAGAGCTTACGAGAAAGCTCTGTTGCTGCGAATCCCCTCCGGAGCCTTAACACGGTATTTTCGCAAAATTTCACAAAAATTCCGCGCATGTGCCGACCGGCGGCCGCTGCTACCCCCGGCACTAACCCCCGCCCCTGTCGCTAAGCCCTGCCCCCCGCAATCACAGACCCCCCCGCTCCCTTAATTACACTTACCTGCAGTTACCGGGCCTCCGGTGATGTCCTCTGTCGCTTCGGTCAGCTGACATCCCATACTGCTCTGGGACCCTGTCAGGTGACGACTGGGCCCCAGTACAGCATGGGAGACCAGCTGACCGGAGGGAGGACATCACGGAACCCCGAACTCCGGTCCCTGGACTCAGGTAAGTTTATTTTTTTTTTACTTTTTTTTACAGTGAATCAGTGTGTGGTCTTTGTAGACCACACCGCTGATTACTGGGGCCGCTCCGGGCTCTGCTCTGCCCGTTATAGCAGAGCAGGAGTCCGGTAACCGGGGTAGACTCTGGATAACGCCAGGTGGCGTTATTATCACAGGCCTTTCCCCGGTATTTTGTCATATTTTATTTTTAGTAACTTTGGTCAGATCACATTTCCCATTACAATTATGGGAAATATGATCTGCTTACTAAAAATAACTGAAAATTAGGGGTTGGAAAAATGATGTTAATACATAGAGCCCTAAGCCACCGAGCTAATGCTTCATTATTAACTGAAGAGTCTGCCTTGTTTAGCACCTCCCCCAGTGCCTCCACGCCCTGCAGCATGTTGCGTACTTCTACAATCTTTCACAGGATGACTGCGTTGCAGGGCAAGCAGGCAGGGCCGCCATCAAGGGGGGACTGCCGGGCCTCCTGTCCCAGGCCCTGAGAGAGAGGGGACCCGGGTGGCACTGGCAACGGCGAGTAAGAGTACATAGGCATTTGAACTACTATGGAGCCTCGCGGAACGGCAGCCAATCAGGAGAAGTTGCTCCTGATTGGCTTGCTGTTCCACGAGTGGTGATTGGCTCACGGCCAGCTCAATAGTATTCAGCTGGCCGCGAGCCAATCACAGCTCGCTGAACAGCAGCCAATCAGAAGCGTCTGCTCCTGATTGGCTGCCGTTACGCGAGCTGTGATTGGCTCCCAGCCGGTTCCATAGTACTGATCCAGCAACGCAGGCAGACGCTCTTTTCCTTAGTCTGCCGCCCGGTGCATTACTAGCCGCTGCCACCCTGACCCCTACTCAGGTACTTTTATATTCGTGTTGACCCTGCCTTGTGCCCCCATTAGAGTACAGCCAGCCTTCCCTAAGCCCTCTCCTTCCTAGCCATCCTTTCTTCCCTGCACACCTCCCCAGTCCAGCCAGCCTTTCTTCCCTGCCCACCCCCCCAGTGCAGCCAGCCTTTCTTCCCTGCCCACCCCCCCAGTGCAGCCAGCCTTTCTTCCCTGCCCACCCCCCCAGTGCAGCCAGCCTTTCTTCCCTGCCCACCCCCCCAGTGCAGCCAGCCTTCCTTCCCTGCCTACCCCCCCAGTCCAGCAAGCCTTCCTTCCCTGCCTACTCCCCCAGTGCAGCCAGCCTTCCTTCCCTGCCCACCCCCCCAGTCCAGCAAGCCAGCCTTCCCTGCACTCCCTCCCCCTTCTAGTCCAGCCAACCAGCCTGTCTTTCCTGTCCTAGTCCAGCCAGTCTTCCCTGCGGCACCCCTATGTCTAGCCAGCCTTCTCTGCCCTGCCTCTCCCCTAGTCCAGCCGACCTTCCCCGCCCTTAGCCCCCCCAGACCCAGCCTTTCCTGCCCTTTGCCATCCCAATCCACTTTTTCCCAGCCAAGTGCCCCTGCTTATTTAGCCTTCCCTGCCCTGTGCCCCCCATTAATATCCAGTGTTCTCTACCCTGTGCCCCCCCCTCCACCATGTCTAGCCATCTTTGATTTACACACCAATTGATGTACCCCCCCTAAGTAGCTCCACCCACATTATACACAACTCCACCCAAATCTGCCCTATACCCTGGGGGGCCCTGTCTATTTTGTCAGTACCGGGCCCCAAAATTTCTGATGCCAGCCCTGCAAGCAGGACTGACAGTACGACAACCTGCTCCCCTATCGCACTGCACAATGTTAAAGGCATAACATTTTCCTCCACCTGCTAGACTAAATCCCCAGTTTGGTCGGAAAGGGCTGCTTGTGCCCGGGGATACCTTCTGCTGGAAGTCCTGCGGAACCGCAAGCTCAGAGGGGACGGGAGGTCTCTCTGATATAGACGTCTGCTGGAAGATTATTATTATCTAATGTTTACGTAATGAATGATGAAGTGACCATTAACACAATTGGGTCCGGGAACCATGCCTGAGGTTTGCCTAATGCGTATATCTGTATTCTACAGCTTTGTCAGAGGCATAATGAGCCATTAGAACTGGTGTAAAATAAATACCTTCCCTAATGAACTTAATTGTGAACCTAATGCAAGGACTCTGAACCCAATTGTGTTTATGGGAATGTAGTTATGAGACCGGCAGCAGCAATGCCGCCGGTCTCAATGCAGACAGGGAAATCACGACAAGGGACTTAAGATAGGCGTCGAAATACCGAAGGACGCCAGCCCGAACTAGGTAAGTCTGGAGCGCCATTAGCATTAGGAGCAGTGGGGAGGAGGGTTAGCGTTAGGCACCCCTGGGGGGGAGGGTTAAGGTTAGGCACCACTGGGGGGGAGGGTTAAGGTTAGGCACCACTGGGGGGGGGTTAGGTTTAGCCACGTAGGGGGGAAGGTTAGGCTTAGGCACTAACGAGGAGGGCTAGTGTGCGGGGTGGGGAGAGTTAGGGTTAGGCTACAAGAAGGGAGGGTTAGGGGGGAAGGGAGGAGGGTAGGTATACTTACCTGACCCCTGGGGATACCAACCATCGGGATGCCGCTGTCGGTATACCCATTCTGTGTTTATGGTCACTGTATCATTTATTACCTAAACATCGGATAAAGATGAAAACCACCATCTGATGATGATTTAATACTTCTGGTCCAACTCAAATCTTCCAAACAGCAGCAATACAAGAGTCACCCAGGAGGGACTGCACAGAGCTGCAAGCGCAAATCCACTACCCTGGGTATCCTACTGCCAGTTACATGGGACTATTCACAGTGGACACAGTAATTTACATGTTCTCTACCTACCTGCAGGTCAGGAACATAAGTCACAGTGCGCGTTCGCGAACCAGTCCATGAGATCGCGAAGCGCTCGCACCCTGTACACAGACACCCCGCTACAATGAGTGACACGTCGTGCCGTTTGTGGGTGGTGACGGGGTGGTCGATGGAAACGGGGGTGTGGTCGTGCGAATGCAGGCATGTCTGTGCGTCTGAACGTTGTTTCAGGGGCGTGCATAATTAAGATGCAGCGTCAGCATACACATCACATGGCTGAATTACTCACAGTAGCACTCGCAGTGCTTGCGGTAGGGTATGGCCAGCCACAAGTGCTGCATATGGATCCGATGTTACCGATTGTTTAATCCACTTCCTGAAGATGACATATGTTACTAAGGGAAAGTGGGCGTCTTGTGACAGGCTGGTGGGCGCCTAAATACATACCGCGATCGCACGGCGAGACATAGTGGGCGTGCTAATGTCTTGCTAGCGATCGCGGGATTTGTATACTTTCGCAGCTGATGGCTGCGTGCGAACGCATCCTAGTGAGAGGGTCTGAATCAGGCCCAGTGTTTTAATACCAATTATCTATAATTTTGTGCTGTTTTTTTCCATACTCTTTATGCTCCTCTACAGAGCCGTAACTAGACTTTTTGGTGCCCTGTGCCAGAAAGAGCATTGGCGCCCTCCTCATTTTTCAAAGGGACATAATGCACCCAAAAAAGGGCCATGGCTTCATGGGGAAGGGCCAGGGAAGAGATAGGAGAGACCAGGAGATGCTGGGGATGAAATAAGAGGAAACTACAAGCGAGAAAGATAATAAACAGAAATTAGACAGGCCCAAACAGCGCCCCCTGACCTGTGGTGCCCTGTGTGATGGCAGCGGCCGCACTACCCTAGCTACGGCCCTGCTCTTCTATGATCTCTGGTGACCTCCTGATTTTGAACAGCAGCACATATATATGAAGGTATTTTATATCACAAAGCTAAGTCTAATTGGGTTTTAACAATATATGTGTGCCCTATAAAATTGATTCATATCTTTCCTGTAAGACACTGAAGTGATACCAGGTAGCGCAGTCCTTTGGTTTCTTTTCCCCTCTCCAGTTTTCTGCCTTTCCAGCCTTCTTCCCCCTGTCATTTCAGTCTCCTGCCCCTGGTCACTTCAGCCTCCTGCTCCGTCACTCCGGGCTCCTGTCACTGGCCTCCTGTCCCAGCACTCCAGCCTCCTGTCACTGGCCTCCTGTCCCATCACTCCAGCCTCCTGTCACTCCAGCCTCCTGTCCCATCACTCCAGCCTCCTGTCACTCCAGCCTCCTGTCACTCCGGCCTCCTGTCACTCCGGCCTCCTGTCACTCTGGCCTCCTGCCTCATCACTCCGGCCTCTTGTCACTCTGGCCTCCTGCCTCATCACTCCTGCCTCCTGTCTTTCCAGCCTCCTGCCCCCTGTCATTTCAGCCTCCTGCCCCTGGTCACTTCATCCTCCTGCCCCGTCACTCCGGGCTCCTGTCACTCCTGCCTCCTGTCACTGGCCTCCTGTCCCATCACTCCAGCCTCCTGTCACTCCAGCCTCCTGTCCCATCACTCCAGCCTCCTGTCACTCCAGCCTCCTGTCACTCCAGCCTCCTGCCCCCTGTCACTCTGGCCTCCTGTCACTCCAGCCTCCTGCCTCATCACTCCAGCCTCCTGTCCCCTGTCACTGCAGCTTCCTGTCACTCCAGCCTCCTGCCCCTTGTCACTCCGGCCTCCTATCACTCTCGCCTCCTGTCCCATCACTCCAGCCCCCTGTCACTCCGGCCTCCTGTCACTCTGGCCTCCTACCTCATCACTCCAGCCTCCTGTCACTCTGGCCTCCTGCCTCATCACTCCTGCCTCCTGTCTTTCCAGCCTCCTGCCCCCTGTCACTCCAGCCTTTTGCCCCATCACTCCAGCCTCCTGCCCCGTCACAACAGCCTCTTGCCCCCTGTTACTTAGAAGGCGCATGTGGAAGATTGGTTTTCAGTGATAATGCTGCTGGGCAATCCGGCCCATAGCCCTTGACAACAAGCACTGCTCTAACTTACCTATCTCATGGTGACATAATCTGCACTGCAGCATTTTGTGTATTATTACCGTATTGTTTTATTTGGTTTTACTCTCATTTAGTGATGTGAATGCTAAACAATGTTATTTATGCCTTCAAATGCAGAGATATAAAAAGGCTGTGTATGCTGCGTTATTAAACAACTGTCAGGTTCTCTGTGCTCACTAAACAAATCCAGCTCTGCTGAGAGTAAGCCGACGGGCAGAAAATAGAAGCATATATCTGAAAGACAGATAAAGTTCTGCAACATTTTTACAGACTGCAAAACATCCACAACGTTAGACAGGGATAGAATAGTGCAGTGGTTCAACTAGAATCAGGAAAATATAAATAATGACGCCAGCTAAAGACCACTTGGCCTAATTGAATGATTCACCAATATAACTGATCATTGGTACCCTTTTGTTTTTACCATGATAGCCATGTATTTACTCAAAGCATTTCAAGAGAATACAACATAAAAAACAACATAACAATTGCCAGAGATAAAAACAACAAAAAAGAAAACCAATCAGTTCTGCATTTAACAAATAATAAAAGTAGAATTTGTAGCTGGATAATATAATAATAATTGCTTATAGTCCTCTTCATGACAACACCAGCTTCAGGCTTCTCTGGTATTATACAGTATTACACAAGCTATAGCTTGTTGTCAGTGCCATAGGGGCAGGGATAAAGGGAGGGGATCGAACAGGTAGGGAAATTGAAATATGTTTTAGGGGGCAACAGATGTATTTAAACAGAAAACACCATACGCAGCATTAATAGCATTATTCTTACAGTATATTGAGTCACCATTGCTAAATGTTTTGTCATATGATTTAAAGATGGATCTTTGGGCCTGATTCAGACCCACTCGCAAGCGGCTGTCCGCTCGCAAGTGGGTCGATGTTGTGCACTGCGCATGCGCACGACGGCGGGAGCTCCGTCGTGCACATGCGCCAGACGCGACGAGCGAAGGAAAGTCCTTCGCTCGTTGTGTCTGATCAAAGGGGGCGTGCTGTCGATGTTGATTGACAGCACGCCCCCTTTGATGGGCGTGCCAGGGGCGTGCCTCCCTGACGGGGGCGTTCCCAAGGGAACACCTACCGTCAGAAGCCGGCCCACTGACATCACTAGTGATGTCAGTGGGAGTGATTTTGGCTCTGATAGAGCCCAAATCACTCCGGGCCTTGCGGTTGAAAACCTCAACCGCAGGCTCCGGCTCGCAGTTTCGATGGTCGCGATGGTCACGACCATCGCGGCCATCAAACTGCACGCTCGTATAGGCTGTGGGTGGTGACCCACAGCTATACGAGCGTCCAGGAGGACGCTCCATAATTATGGAGGGCGGCCCTCATTCAGAGCGTGCGCTCTGCTTAGAGCGTACGGCTCTGAATGAGGGCCTTTGATCAATTTTCTTTGGCCACCTTTTAAACTTGTAAGCTTTACATGGTACTACACTATATGATCTATAAGTTCAAATATATTAATAATCATGAATGTTATTATAATAACCAATGGTCATATAATGCTACCATTGCTGGGTAGGTCTAGTGTGCAACAGCCAGGAGCACATGAGGAAGGTGCATGTTATGCACCAAACTGGCTGTCGGACCCAGGGCCAGATTACCACCTGGAGCTGAAATTCATGAGGGGCCTATTGTGTGCCGCTGTTGGGGGTGTGACAAGTGCTGCAGCAGTGTGACTGGTGATGTGGGGTCGTGACCAGTGTGGTGTAGGTGTGGTTTACATAGGGGTGTGGCCAATGCTGTGGGTGTGTTTAGTTCCAAGTAAGGTATAGCTGGCGCCTACCTTCAACCTTGTGAAAGGTTGTAACCTGTATTGTCTGCCTTTCCATGAGTGGTAGAATAGTTTAGATTATGAAAAAAAAAGAAATAAAATCCCAAATTATTGCCATATTTCTATAAGTGTTCATCCCACAACCCTACCCACTGCAGTAAATGGATACATTAACTGCCTTCTTAAGCTTGGTACACAATATAGGATAATTGATGCCGATCCAATAACCCATACACACTGAGCAAGGGGCGATTTCATTGATTATTAGGCGGCTATATTTTTAGGGCGCCCATTGGAGCAACTCAATTGTTACTCCGTTCGGGCGCGATAGCTGCCGGCTCTGACATTTCTTTGTATCGCACATTACAAATGTGTGATACACCAGTGGCCACGGCGCCCAAACAGCAGTTTGAGTGCCCTAACTAGGACTTTAGGTGGGTTTAGCCACTTTACGTGGCTAAAGCCGGTCTAATTGGGGGTGAAGACCGCAATAATTAATAGGTGGCCAGAACAATTGAATTACAATACTGTGAGCCTATTATTCATCGCTTCTACACAACAATTGAATCTCCCTCAGTGTGTACTTTCTTTTCAGAATGGTTGGGAAAGAGATAGTGTGTACAGCACACGCTATGCCAATCTGACCATTGCAGGAGCATTTGAAGATGTTTATGGGCTAACCCTCCTGCATGTACACTATCCTATTATCGGGCCGATCAGACAATTAACAGCTAATCAGCCCGATAATTGGATAGTGTGTACTTGGCTTTAGCTGTTGCCTTTTTTTATTAAATAGAAATGACTACAATGGCAATACTGGACCAAGGCAGTAAGGGAGATGTACATGTGTGAACTGTGTTGGGCTTTTAGTTTTACTTGTTAATAAAAAAATACTTATTACATTTAAAATATTAAATATTTGAGATTATATAAAAAAAAAAATCAAAATTCAATACATACATACATAATATACAGATAGATACATATATATGAAGTCCAATATCCTTTCCCAATAATATGGAAAAACAGAGGGCACTCACCATAGTACAGTATCATACTATTTACTTATCCAACTTCAGCATAATGAAAAGCCAGGTTACCGTAAGACTTCAACATAATACCATAAGCAGCAGTGTTCATGCAATGAAGGCATCACATTCCAAGGCATTCTACATATGCAAAAACTATGCTCCTCATTTTTACCCCTCTTACAACTAGGGATGTGCAGGCTCGGTTCTACTTGGTTCCGTTCGGATTTTTTTACCGAATCTTATTGGGTATCAGCTGTCATGAGTTTTGGATAGCCAATAAGATTCGGTAAAAAAAACCGAACGGAACCGAGTAGAACCGAGCCTGCACATCCCTACTTACAACAAATCATGCCAAACCTTACCGCCACACTGGGCTTTGAACCCGTAAGTGTTGCTGCCCAAGCCAGAAGTAATGTCATATGCGCAACGCCCTCCAAACACCACTTTTATATATATACACTCGTATGTATATATATATATTATATATATATATATATATATATATATAATTGTGATAGAAGCACTGGTAAAGTGGTCAATGGCAGGTACATTTGTCCTAGGATTTGGCCTATGTGTTGTAAAAAACCCCAGGAGAAGTCTGTTTTGTAAACAGACCAGAGTATCGGCTTTTGGAAAAGCCGGTTTGGGTCTTGGGGGTGTGGATGTGAGGAGAGGGAGGGCTCCATCCAGAGGCCACTCCAGGTTTTGGGCCTTTCAGCCTGGTAATAGGCTCATTACGGCTTGCAGCTGGAAATGACTAAGATAAGCATGGTTTGTTTGTGGCTGAGTGTCTCACACCTGGGGAAGTAGGCATGCAGGCTAGCATGTCCAGAGACATTGTATGATTACCCTGTAAGTACTGTGCACGTGCTGTTATTGATGGTGAGGGCAGTAGGCCCTAACATTCTGGTAGTGAGGGTATCCACTATATATATATATATACACACACACATATTGAGATAAGTAGAAGATATATGAGCGCCACCTGGATTCAGTTATACAGAAAAATATATACAACAGTATATCTAGATGCACTTTCGGCCGGACCACCAGCCGAGAGGAAGGGAGGAGAGGTGGCCAAGGTGGTTTGGGAATGGGCTAAGCCTAGCTACGGGTGGCTGGGGGTTTGGGAGTGAGCCAGCTGGGCTGGTGGTGACAGGAAAAAAGTCTTTATTTTCCTGTCTGCACTGCAGTTAAGGGGAGGGGGGATGGTCAGAGGCAGACCTGGTCCTACACACCAACTTCAAGAACTGGTTATTCACTTGCTGCCTAATATATGACCAGTGCCTTTGTAATGAAGTAATCAATAGTATTCACTTCACCTGTCAATGGTTTTAATGCTATACCTGATGGGTGTATATATTCAGTATATAACTAGAAGGACCAGCACACTTGGTAAATGTAAAAAGTAGAAATATTTATTCCATCATCATATTACCAGTATATATTAACCATAAAAAGAAGTGCAAAAAAAATTGCACAAGTAGATTCATATGATTAGAATGTTCTGTATAATGTGAATTTAAGCTTTCAGTGTCCTTACAATGCAGGGCCAGATTAACAATGGGGCGGGTGGAGCTGCAGCTCCAGGCCAGGCGTGCCTACCCTCCCGATTTTTGGGTGCAGCTCCCGGACCCCCGGAAAGGCAAGCGAGCCATGCCGGAAGCCTACGACCCTCCTGACCTCCCCCCAGAAAAACCTAGAACCCCCCACAGCAGGGGGGGGCGGTGACACGATTTGCGCTGAATCGCGTCATTGTGGCTCCACCCCCTGCTTCACAATGCTGAAAATAACGGCATTGTGAAGAGGGGATGGGGCCACGATGACACAACCGTGCAGCCCCACCCCTGGCTCCGCCCTCAATGTACCGTCAATGGCCAGCCCTGCCCCCCGCTGTTAGCCGACAATCAGCTCCCTCCCGGAAGGCTGGAGCTGATTGTCGGCAAGTATGCTCCAGGCCTTCCATTGAAAATAGGCCTCTGCCCATCCCCCCCTCCCCAAGTGTGCCTTTTCCCCCTCATGTGTGCCTCTGTCTCCCCTTCCCAAGTGTGCCTCTGTCCCCCTTCCAAAGTATGCCCCTGTCCCCCTCCCGATGTGTTCCTTGGACCTTCCCTCCTCATGTGTGCCTCTGACCAGGCCCGGCGACAGGGTGGGGTCTAAGGGTACACCTGTACCGGGCCCCATGTTCCAGAGGGGCCCTGAAGTCCACAGTGCACAAAATGGGGCAGCAGGCTCACTGCTCCAGTGGGTGCAGTGCAGCCACCACCAGGACCCATACCAACCCACACCGTGCATCTCACTTACAGCCCGGCCTGGGGGACGGGCATCACTTGGAGCTCAGATGCAACCCCGGCCAGGTGTGATCTTGCAGTTGGAAGCGCGGCAGCGTGACATCATGGGTCACGTCACTGGCACTGCACATCATCTGGTACAGCCGCAACTGTCACTGAAGGAGCATGTGTGCTTACTGTACACACATGCTGACTCGGCAGGCTGCAGATGGGGCTGGAGGCTGAGGAAGGTGATAGGAGGATTGTAATGGGGGGCTGAGGATGGTGATGGGGGCTGACTGAGGATGGTGATGGGGGCTGAGGATAGTGATGGTGGTTGAAGATGGTGATGGGTGCAGAAGAAGGTGATGGAGCTGAAGAAGGTGATGGGGCTGGGGATGGGGGCTGAGGAAGGTGATGGGGCTGGGGATGGGGGCTGAGGAAGGTGATGGGGCTGGGGATGGGGGCTGAGGAAGGTGATGGGGCTGAGGAAGGTGATGGGGCTGGGGATGGGGGCTGAGGAAGGTGATGGGGGCTGAGGATGGGGATGGGGCAGAGGAAGTTGATGGGGCTGAGGATGGTAATGAGAAGCTGAGGGTTGACAAAGATGATGGGGCTGAGGTTGGTGATGAGAGGCTGAGGGCTGACAAAGGTGTTGAGGGGCTGAGGATGGCTGGCTGCAGACAAGAACTACAGCCTGCATCATCAGTGACAGAGAGACAGTCTGGTAAGCCATAGTGTATTTTAACTTTATTTAAAGTCTGGCATATCTTTCAATTAACATTATCATACTTCACATAGCACAAATGTAAGGGAGGGATGTGTGAGTGCGGGGTCGAAGGTGGTGGGGTTGGGAGTGGTGATGAGGAGGTGGGGCCCCTAGAGAGATCAGTGTGCGGGGCCCCAAGATTGGGGTCTCTGCACCCCACCCCACAACTAATCACAGCAATAAGAAATGAAGTTCTACCGGGATGTACTAAAATACACACGCAGGGACGGTGATTCCGAAAGGAGACCACTTTTCCAAACGTAAAATGATAACAAAGTAAAGTTGTCCCCTCGCGGGATCGCTTCGGTCGCCACGCTTTGAGCTCGGTGGCTCGCTACACTTGACACAACATTTTATTCCCTCTCTATGCCCACGTGGATGGTAGGGAATGACGTTAGAGAGTAGCTGATGATGTCAGGGTACAAAAACTGAAGGGGATCTATCCACTTCCGCATCGCTACTGCACATTCTGCTGACTGTACATGCACTTGTGGAGAGTGCCAGGAAGGGATCCTATGAATCCCTCTCCTAGTACATTTTGCGATCTGTAGGCTACAGTGGCTAACACCATATTCAAGTGGCATTCTCTACCGAGGCTATGCTCTGGTAATTTAGTAAATTTGGCAAGAAAGCAGCACTCATAAGTTTTTATGAGGGCTGCTTTTGTGAACGAAACCTGAAGATATCTGCCACGTTTTCCCCTAGATACATCCACGGGATACTTATTATTTGCACGGCCAAACAGAAATATTGTGTACGGGGTGTTGAAGTTTAATGAAGGATGGAACAAAATTATTCAGTCGTTCATTAAATTGCACAGTGTTTACAGGCAATCACGGATGGCCCGAGATGAAGGGAATTTGTCCCGACCATTGTCCCAGTTGCCTGTCGATGTAGTAGTGTGCACCCAGCCAAGACAATTCCTTTACCTGTGTGTAGGAGCCTGCTCCAAATCGAGTGACTAAAGTTCCTCATGCATACTTGCCTACTTTTGAGAAAGCATTTCAGGAAGATTGTGAATGCAACACCTAAGAGCGCAGCGGTAAAGTGGATGTCTACTGCTACATCTCAAAGGGATGTCATAAAACTGAGGACCTTGATTCAGACCCGCTTGCTAGGATGCGTTCGCTCGTAGCTGGCCAATGTTCGCATTGTGCGCAAGCGTATGCATCGCAGTGCGCATGCGCAAACTGCAGCGAGAGATCGGGAAGCGTTCACTCGCTGCGCATAGTCAGCCCAGTAGAGTGAGTGACAGGAGAGGCCGTTTGTGGGTGGTGACAGGGGCTGGCCAATATAAACGGGGAGTGGAGATGCGAACGCAGGTGTGCCTGAGCGTCTCAATGCCGTTCCAGAGGCATGCATAATTAACAGGCAGCGTCATTGTACACGTCACCTGACTGATTTTTACACTCAAGTGATCGCAGTGCTTGTGGCAGGGTATAGTCAACCTCAAGCGCTGCGTTCGCTTCCGATGGTACCCGATGTACAGATGGTTGCATACATTTCCTGAAGATGATGTGAGCAAGTGGGCGTCTTAAGACAGGCTGGTGGGGGACTGGATAAACAAAACGATCGCACGCCAAGCCATAGTGGACGTGCTTATGCCTTGCCATGCGATCGCCTGCCTTGCCATCACTTTGCCGAATTTGCATACGTTGAGTGCGTGCGTACGCATCTAGCGAGCGGGTCTGAATCGAACCCTGATTTACATCCAAAATGTAAACGAGTCCCAAAGCAGTTAGTAAGATCTGCTCGTTGATGAAAACACACTGATACTTTTCAGGGCTTGTTAATCTATTGTGTTTTACAAGGGGTTCCACATAAGTGTTCAAGAGAAACTTTATATTAAACTGCATGCAGCCATAGGGGTCACTGTGCCTTACAACCAATGCAATGAAAGGGCATTGATTATGGCCTTTGAATGTATAACAATAATTATAACAGTAATATAATGGGGGTAAGGTGCAATCAGGGAGATTGTTAGATTCTTCAGAATGTCAAGGAGATTGCTACTATTTCAGGGTGTTTCCCTGACAATCAGGGACAGTTGGCAAGTATGTCCTCATGTATTGAAAATGTAATGGTTGCTCCTGGGTGGTGACTTGGGGTGGCTATTGAGACGCAAGGAGATGGCCCGTCTTATAGTAGTGGTAATTGTAGTGTCATAGGTGTGTCACAGAAGTGGTTGCAGACTCATATGCACAATCGCTCACATGGGAGGCATAGGTAAACGCAGGGGGTGTTCCAGTTGCCTGGAAAACCCGCTGCCCAGCCCACACCATGACCACAATATAAATAGTAATATAATATAATTTTACTAGTGCTGCGTGTTCTTCTCAGTATCACAAATGAAATAGCACCACCTGTGGATCTTTTAGCATATGTCAGCTAGTAAAAAAATATACCTGTGCACAGTGGCATAAGTTCATCCTAGACACCCTCAGGCAAGTTATTATTTAGTGACCCCATATCCCCCATATTTACAGCCCTAAATGGGGTGAATATACAGTGGGTGATGGAGGAGTTGCCCCTTCAGTGCTAGCGCCCGGCCGCAGGCGCCTCCATTGTCTCCCATACTTCTGCCCCTGCCTGTGCACCAACTAGGAGATCTGGAAAACATGCATTGTTAGGGACAGTGGCAGTGGCGGGCTGGGCCGGGGGGCAGGGTGCCATGTGCCCCCCGGGCCGCAGCGTCATGCGGGCCATGGGCAGTCTGTGTCACTGTGACACAGACTGCACCGCATGTGTAGCGCTGACCGGACGGAGTTCGGCAGCTGTGTGGTTGTTTTGATCAGCAGCCAATGAGAGTCTGTCAGACTCTCATTAGCTGCTGCTGCGCCCACTGCATCTTCCGGCTCCTGCAGTGGGTAATGGGAGAGGCATCATGATGTCATGACGTCTCTCCCATAATGCAGAGCGGCCCAGCCCGGGAGGACAGACGGAGGAGCGGATGGTGACGGCGGGAGTGGGGATTCAGGTATGTGTTTTTTTTATTTTTTTGTATACTGGGGGAGGGGCGGGCACTACAAGGGGGGGGACTACTACTACTGGGGGCACTACAAGGGGGGACTACTACTACTGGGGGCACTACAAGGGGGAGACTACTACTACTGGGGGCACTACAAGGGGGGAACCACTACTGGAGGCACTACAAGGGGGGGACTACTACTGGGGGCCCTACAAAGGGGGAACCAGTACTGGGGGCACTACAAGAGGTAGGGACTACTACTGGGGGCACTACAAGGGGGATATCACTACTGGGGGCACTACAAGGTGGGGGCGACTACAGGGTGGCACTACAAGAGGGGACCACTACTGGCGGCACTGTAAGGTGGAGACCACTACTGGGGATTGTTACTGGGTGCACTTCAAGGGGGGTACTACAACTGGGGGAACTACTACTGGGGGCACTAAAAGGGGGGGGACTACTACTACCAGGGGGGGACTACTACTACTAGGGGCACTACAAGGGGGGACTACTACTACTAGGGGCACTACAAGGGGAGGGGACAACTACTAAGGCACTACATAGGGGAGAGGGGACTACTACTAGGGGCACTACATAGGGGGGAGGGGACTACCATTGGGGGCACTGCATCGAGGGACCACTGCTGGGGGCTCTATAAAAAGGCAATACTGGGGGTACTGCATAGGGGGAGACTACAACTGGTGCCACTATTTAAGGTGCACTGCATAAGGGTTACCACTATTGGGGGCACTGCATGGGGGTGGACTGCTACTGGGGGCACTATATAAGGGGCACTGCATAGGGGTACCACTACTGGGGGCTCTATATAAGGGGCTTACTACTGGGGGCGCAAGGGGCATTGCACAGGGGGGACCACTACTGGGGGCACTGTATAAGGGGCACTGCATAGGGGGGATCACTACTGGAGGCCTGCATAAGGGGGTCCTCTCGCGCACGCACGTTCTTTGGGCACCCTGGCTACACGCTACTCCTCTGCCAGGGCCCCCTGCATGCATTTGCCCCCCAGGTTAAAAGTTGCCAGCCAGCCCCTGGTTAGGGGTGCACTGCCAGAGACCAATATGTACACATAAGTCCAGTGCTAGGTTCTTCTGCTGCTCCCCCAGACTCCCATGCTCTGGAATGATGCACACATGTGAAATAAAGACATTCAGCTCAGGCAGGATGGCCCTACTGCCGCATCAAATGGCTTACTGTGATCACTGGTCCTGTATATGCTGGAATTATGACACACAATACATTTTGTATGACGCATAGTCAAGCTGGATAAGTGTTAATTATGCCCTCTTCATGGACTGGCCACACTCTCTAAAAATCAAGCATTTGTAAACCCCTCTCTAGAAATCCTGCATTTGCCACTGGGAGGCCATACTATGAGAATCTGCACCTAGCATTGGGCTGGAGCAAGTTTCGATGGTGCGACTGATGGTGCTATCTAAAGACGCACAAGCGGTATTTCAGCACCTAAAGGCGCTCAAAGTGGGTGTCACAGTCCTTGCACTGCTAGACGCACGGCTGGACACCAAGGAAGGGCTTGTAGCGGCATTTGGATAAAGTCACAAACGTGCAACCAGCAAAAGTCGCTGACACGGATGGCACTGTGTCCCACTCAGATTCAAGCCCTCAATCTCAACTGTTGTTAACAAATAGAGCGAATAATATTCTGCTTTGGGAGATTTTCCTCCATACTACTCTGTAAGTTTTGTCGTTCAGGATATTCCCTGGACTCTCGTTCCCAGGAGGAAAATATTTGTCCATGTATTTTATAAGGAGCAAGAATTCTAAATAATATTGCAGAATTTATCACATCTTTATGTTATTATTCTGACCTTTTTAGTTTTCATTTTTAACACAATCTCATTTCTAGGTTTATTTCACCATTTCAGACTGAATTCCATCTGCATTTGTTATCTCTAAAATATTATCAGTTACGCTGCTGTGGAAAAAGCGCAGTAAAATTGTAATATATTTTATGAATAAAATCCATCCTCAACATTTTTGTTAAAAGCTTTTTAAAAATGCCCTCAAGTGAATACAATTTTTAGCTTGGTTTTCAGAAATATATGCGTCGCCAAACCATTACAGGAGGGCGTAATAAAAGATAATTTTATCTTATGTAACCAGTACTCTGTGGTTTTAATCTATTGGTTTCTAGTACTGTTCCAAGTATAACACAAAATTGCATATATTGTGGGATAACTTAGCATTAAAATCATATTTTGTCTCACAAAACATTAGAAGAATACTGAACAAAATAACTGATGTAATAAGCAGAATATATTACATAAATAACATGGGGATTTATTTCCATCTTCTAGGAGAAAATACAAGGGTTTGGTAAAAGTGCGTGGACTTACTCCTGGGGCGTATAAGGTTGTCAGGCAATACATTTGTTTTTAGGCCCTGTGACTTTGCCAGGCACAGTGGCGTAGCAGGTTCTCTGGGTAGGAAAAGACACGCCAACAGATGCAGATTAGCCAAGAGCCCAGTGCCTGTATGTATATGTCTCTATCAACTCCTTTCTCTATCTCCTCTTTGTATTTGCTTCTCTGTCTTCAATTTTGTATGTGTATCTATCAACCCCCAATTGTGCCTCTGTCCCCCACTTTGTATGTGTGACAGTGCCTTTCTTTACTTATGTGTATTTGTCTCTATTTTTTTATGTGCACTTCTTCACCCCATTTGTCTTTGTCTACTCCGTTTTGTGTTTTTATCTCCATTGTGTCTGTACTTTTAGTCTTCACCGTTGTGAGTCTGTCTGTTTCCCTTTGCCACTTTTATATGATCTATCCTCCCAACATCGTCTACCATTTCCCCCACCACCTATTTTTTCCTCTTCTTCTCACAATCCATTTTTGTGCTGGCGATTCACCTTCTCCCTTTGCCACCAACTTCTTTTATGTTTGCTCTCTTCATTCCTTACTTTCCGCCTCCTCTTCTGCTGAAGTCAGTGGAGTCCTGATAGATTTCGATCAAAAGTGATGTTGACGAATTGGAGGATGGCAGGTAAGTGCAATCTTCTGTTTTTGATAACTGTTGTCCTATCCAGGGCAGTAGAGAACCTAGCTGGGCCCAGGGTCCAGGTACTGACAAGGGGGAGTGACCTAATGTAAGAAGGAGTGATCAGTACGATTGCTCACCCCCCTCCTATCAGGTGCAGGCAGAGGAGACTGCTGCTGCGCTCAGCGGCAGCAGCAGTCTCCCTGTACTCACTGCAGCCCAGCATACTGCAGTGTGCGCGGGGCGCTCCTGCCACTGACAGGCGTAAGTGGGAGGAGGGGTGGAGCTGTGGACCCAACCACTCCAGCATGCCTGAGTCTGGGTAATCAGTACCTGTCTCGCCCCTCTCTGCGCCTCTGGACCTATCACCCAGATATTGCCAGTGATATCCATGACAGTGGTAAGATTCTCTGGCTTTCCCCAGCAAAGGCTTCTCCGCATAAACCGTATTAGAATGATGACACTTGCACCCACATGTTCGGCAAGCCCCCTCATGGCACATTTCGGGAAGGAAGTGCAACATAGTGCGCCATGGCTCCACACTAAGAGATTAATTCAGCGTTGATTGTCATAATTACACAATACTTGCCTACTCTCCTGGAACGGCCGGGAGGCTCCTGAAAATAGTGTGGCACTCCCCGCCACCTGGAAAAGTGGGCAAGTCTCCCACACCCTCCTCTAGCTGTCCGGGAGGCGATGACGCAATTCACGATGAATCGTGTCATTGTAACTTTTTACCCTCGCTATATAATGCCTTGACCTGTATAGCGGGGTTGGCAAGTATGAATTACACACAGATAAAACCCTCACTGCACTAACACCTCTAAGCTCATCCAGCTATTCCAGGTGCAGGCTGACATAAGTGCCAGGGAGGGGGATCTATAAAAACCTTCTAAAGAGAACAATTGGAGGTGTTTTCCATATCAACCAATCAGATAGTAGCTATCATTTATGTAATATATTCTGTAATATTATAGATAGAAGCTGATTAGTTGCTATAGGAATCACCTCCACTTGTCCTCTTTCAAAGTTTTGATAAATCTCCCTCGGGACAACTGTTGCATAAAATGCACACTCTAGTCATAGACACATGAAAACATACTCTAGGAGGGGCGTAGTCCACTGTATCTGACCATGCTGTCTTCTGAATGCTATTTGAGAGATGAATGGATGCTCCAGACATGCAGCCTATACAGCATCCCAGAGCATCCTGAGGATGCATTCTGAAAACTGGTGGTGCTGCTGTCCTTACCTGGGACGTGGCTGGCACCGTGATGCCCTATTATGGCTCTGGTGGTGGTGGTACCAAGAAGGAGGGTGAGGGCACGTCTGAAGTGGGATGTAGTGAGGAAGCTGGCGGTCGAAATGCCGACCACCGGCTTCCCGACTGTTAAATCCCGGCATGAGACTGATGATAGTTGTCTAAATACCGACGCCTATCATAAGCCCCATGTCGAAATCCCACCGCCCGGTATACCAATCGTAGGTAAGCTGGGCATTGGGAGTGCTTAGCCGGGGGAGGGTTAGGCACCTCTAAGGGAGGAAAAAAAGAGGTTGATAAACAGCGCGCGCCTACAAGACTTGGTACCAGAAAGAAACTGCTGCCAAAATTAAGTATGTGCAAACACTTCAATAAATATATATAAAAAAAAATAAAAAAATATTGGCTGCGCTTCTTAATGGCAAAAATTAGAAATTTTATTCATATAGATTGCACCACAGTATAAATCTTATAAAATCATATATAAAAAAATGTTAACATTAAACATAGTCATATATTACACATTCTATTAAATTGACAAGATATACATCTGTATTTATGACAGTCAATATATTCAATATCAATAGGAGAGCATTATTTTTATGCCGGCATATATTTAGGAATTGTTGAACATATAGGGGTGAGCTCACCCGTTTGTATTATGGAGTGTCCGCGTCTGTAAAAAATCTTGATAGATGTCACATATAGACAACCGTAGAATGTAGTGTATTACCTATGTGCTGATGCACTAAGGTACTATGGGCCTGATTCAGAGCCGCTCGTTAACAGCAGTACGCTCGTTGCGTTCCGATGTTGAGAAAGCGCGCATGCGTCGGTGTAACACTGCGCATGTGTGTACGGCATATTGCGAGCTTTTCTTGTCTCGTTCGTCAAATAGCGTACAGGAAGTGACATGTCAGAACAGGGCGTTTTTGGGCGTTGACGGGAGTGGAGATGGAAAAACGCAGGCGAGGCGTTTTTGGGGCGTACATACATTATCAGATGCGAACGTCAAATGTGTTCGTACCAACTCATACGTCACTGGATGATCCTCTTTCCGTTCAAAATGCTCGCACAGCTTAGGGTCTGGATTACTCGACCACATTGGCGATGGCCTTCTCCTCCGTCCCGGCACTCCACGATGTTGCATCGATTATTCACGGCTTGTCAGAAAAACAATTAGTGTTGTATTGAAAACCGGCTTGGAATGTGTTTTGAAATCAGTTTTTTGGGTTAGCACAAAACCGTACGCAGGTGGAAATCATAGCTGCTAATGTCAGGATTACACAATCAATTAGCGTACATTTGTGGGTGTTTTGTTTTGGGTTGATATTTGGTTTTTGGGCTATTGTAACAATAATGTCATCATGTTTGTGTGTTTTTTTTCCATTTTGCTTTTGCCTGGAGAATTTGCATCCTTATCTAAATTTTAAAACGTTCCTTAAAGAGCCCTTTTTTTTTCTGGTAAAATTTTGGGGGAGCTCGTTTTTGCCTTGTGGGCCAGGATTAAATGTAAACCATTTCTACAATAATGTCAGAATACAATGTCGAACATTTTTAAAAAATTTATTGGAAAATAAAAACATTTTCATGCACATTTTTGGCCCAAACATTTTTTGCAGTGTTCTTCCAACAAATTTTTTTAATTGTGCAAACATAAAAGGTATGGAAACTTAAAGCTAAAAATTAAAAACAATTCACAAGAAAGGAGAGGGAAGTTTTGGCCAGAAAGGAATATGGGGCAAGCACAGAAGGAGTGTGGGAAAAGTAGCCAGTACTGTCAACGTTTTTTCCCCCGTTTGGCAGGGGGAGGGAGGGCACCAGACCGGGTCCGGGATGTCATCGGGCTGGCCCGTCCAGAGGCAGATGTTGTGGCCTCTGGACTAGGCACAGGGCTAGGCACATTTGGAGGATTGGCTGATGTTGTGCCAGAGGTGGAGGATCCTGATGTTCCGGCAGGAAGGGAGGTCTGCTCCACCATGTGCTGGCGAACGAGCTGCTCCAGGGCATTGGCGATGCGGATGTTGGCCCTGGTATTTTCCGCCAGGGCCTGACCAATGGTCACGTTGGCCGCAGCATTTTGCTCCAGGGCCTCAGCCACCCGTACCAGACTGGCGTCCATCCTCTGCAGAATCTCCGTATGGAAATCCGATTTAAAATTGAGTTCTCTGAGGAGGGACACTGCCTGCGAGGGGGATTGCCCTGGACTGGCTTCTGCAGGGTCCTCAGCCGGATGTACTGGTTCCTCCCCTGCAGAGCCAGCAGAAATTCTGCGGCCAAGGCTCCCCTCTGGAGCAGACTCATCCGCCTGTGTCTCTGTTGGAAAAATGAGAAAAGAGTCACATTAGAATCTACATATTGGCACAATAACATTTCAGAGTTGGTGACATCACAATATTTACCTTGGACAACATGAGGATCCGCAAAGTCTGGCATGTCCGTATCCATGTTGGACACGCCAAACACCTCCACAGCCTGCACACACCCCTGTGCCAGCTCTTCTAAATCATTCAACTCCAATGACACAGGGGTGGGTCCCCCACCTGTCCCCCTTGCATGCCTAGCCCTGTCCGCCAGTTTTTGCTTCAGGCGATATTTGAAGTCGGCCCATCTGTGGGTGAAATTGGAACCATTATCCTTTTGTTTTAAATGGGTTTTGGTTTTAGGGGGGGTCAAGTTTTTACTTACCGCCGTTTGACATCCCGGGCTAGACGGACATAATCACCCACCCTATTGACAGCAACGGCTACCTCCTCCCACATTCTCCACTTCTGGCTTGCACTCATATTCCTGTCTGCCTGTGGCAGGATGTCCACACACTTCTGAACCAAAACCTCCATCTCCTTTCTTGTGAATTGTGGCTGCCTTTTCTTTTTGCCAGCTTTGGCCGGAATACTGGGCCCAGCAGCCTCTTCCATGTCATCCTCCTCACCTATTTGTTTAAATGTTGAGAATTTTAAGCTTCACAACTTGCACTATATTATGTTTCAAATTAATCATTGTTTTGAAATGCCTGAAATACTTACCGGCAGACTGTTGCCCATTGTTTCCCTGGTCTGTAGCCATGTCTTATCTCCAAACAAGAAATACACCAGAACTTTTTTTTTGGCTTGTGACGTATTTATACATGCGTCCTTATTTTTCGGCCGCATCATTGATTGTGCGTTCCTATGATCCCTCCTTAATTTGTGCGGGAAACTAAACACTATTTATGGCTTGTGGCGTCTTGAGTCGAGGTGGCGGTTGTTGGAGGTTACGTTGGTCGGAGTGGATTGTTGGCGGGTTTTGGATTTGGCGTTGGTGGGAGTTGTTTTTGGTTTGTCTTTTTCTTTATTTTTTTTCCGTTCGCTTTTTTTCTGGTGGTTTATTTTTTTTGGCGTGTATTTATTTGGTAAGTTTTTGGCCGTCTAACTTTTGTTCAATTTGTGTCTCCTTCTTTTCCTGAATTTTGGCTCGTTAATGTTTCCAATTTTCGCCTTTGTTAGGTTTCTTTTGGCTCTGCCCCAACGACCTTTTGATCCGGAGACTTATATATTATCTATTGGTAAGTTTTTTTTTTTGTTTTTTTTCACTTGGTTATTAAATGTTCATGTTTGTATTTATGCAACTTTGTTTGACCTTACACTTTTAACCTTTGATTTTGTTAGTCAGAAATGTTTGAAATAATTCGTGTTTTTCTATCTGCGTATTTTTGGACTTGTATTTGCGAACTAATTAGCGCATTTTTATCTGTTTCTATTGTGACTTGTATTTGCGAACTAATTAGCGCATTTTTAAATGCTTATTTAGACCCGTTAAATTGGTTGTGTTTTCCCTTTAG
Organism: Taudactylus pleione; assembly: GCA_031769625.1. Taxonomy (NCBI): domain Eukaryota; kingdom Metazoa; phylum Chordata; class Amphibia; order Anura; family Myobatrachidae; genus Taudactylus; species Taudactylus pleione. Next base: position 8,808,098 of record JAUIMM010000042.1, on the reverse strand, counting down.
CATTTGTTTAATACATTTGGACCCAAATTGCGGTAGTCTGTGCACTGTCATTTTGCTATTTGCCCAAATGTGTGTTTCTCCCCTTTTATGTTTTGTCTTGCACCCAATTTAAAATCCAAAATGCCCACCCTAAATTGTTGCATTTTTATATTGTGATTATTTATAGTTTGGGCCAATCATGACAATACCCCGGCATGTAAGCATCAATGGATTGTATCATCAAGCTAAGTAAAATTCCTTTTTTTGGGGGGGAAAAAAGCCTTACATTCAAATCTTGCCATTTCAGGTTGATCTTGGATTGTTCTGGCCATGCTCCCGGAAGCCGACCAACCTCAATCTCGTCCCAGGCGTAGGTATCGTAGGCGTGCAAGGCCCCAGATATATCGAACACGTGTCACCCTTTTTGGAATGCCCGATGATGAGGTGTTAAGACGCTACTGTCTTCCGCCCAAAATCATCATAGACACTCTCTCATTAATAGAGAGTGATCTTGAACAGCAAATTGACAGTCCTACAGCAATACCACCACTTACGCAATTTATGGCGGTGTTACATTTCTGTGCCTCGGGATCGTTTCAAACAACGGTGGGAATAGTGGCGGGAATCTCCCAATCCTCCTTTTCCCGGATCCTGAGGGCAGTGATGGAGGCCCTTTTCAAGCACCTCCATCATTTTATTTAAATGCCTTTGGATATGGGTGCCCTTAATGTGGCCAAGGCCAATTTTTACCAAATAGCTGGCTTCCCACACATCATAGGGGTTGTGGATGGTACTCACATACCACTTCAGCCTCCAGCACGTCTGGAGGCCATATTTCGCAACCGTAAACACTATCACTCCCTGAATGTAATGGTGGTATGTGATGCCTCCCTCCAGATCCTGTCCCTGAATGCAAAATTACCCGGAAGTGCACATGACTCATTCGTCATCCGGCAATCAGGGATATGGCACAAATTAAACAACCTACAAGCTGGTGATGCGTGGCTTCTGGGTAAGTGGAGACATTTAGTACATAACAATGTTAAGCTTGATACACAGTGATCCTGATGTTGTCACTTCTTTTTCACAGGAGACAGTGGCTACCCTTGCACGCCCTGGCTGCTCACTCCTTATTTGGCTCCCACACCAGGGCCACAAAGTAATTTTAATGCTGCACTTACAGCCACCAGGCAAGTGGTGGAGCACTGAATCGGCCTTTTAAAAGGCCTCCACCTCTCTGGTGGCGAGCTCATGTATTTGCCGGATATGGTTTCGAAAATTGTGGTCCTGTGTGGGATATTTCACAACATCGCCATAAGGAGTGGTGTCCCAATGCACCCAGAGGATGCCTTACCTGAGGATGGCCCCCCAGAGGTTGGTCGGAGGTCAGTACGTGGGGGGGCCATACGCGATGATGTGGTGGCCAGATATTTTAGGTAATTATTGGCAACACAACAGTGTTTAGACACAATGTGGTAAGGATTTTTTGAGAACATCTAATTATTTTCTTATTTTTTCACCATCTTCTGTTTGATTTCATAATCTTTGGGACTCCAACGATGACTACTTCCTGCTACCCTAAAAAAACCTTCATGGGGACACATTGGAAATATATTCTGGAACCCATATTGCAACGCAACATTTGTGGAATCATGTTGGCATGGTCCTTCGTCAACCAGTTCTTGATTTGTCTTTTCTTTTTTCAGATGTTGTTTTATGGGTTGTATTTTTGTTTATCACTGTGTGTATTGTTTGTGAGTGAACACTTTGTTATTTTAGTTATGTTGTGAATAAATGTTTTGAGAGTGTAATTTTGGTCATTTTATTGCCCATTACAAGCAAGTGTAACCAGGTTCACCCACGTTAAAATTTACTAAGGGGTAATCCTGTAATGACGCAAGTTGAGCAAAAATTTAAGATGTTTTCTGGGTCCAAACCAACACCAAAAGGAATCCTCTACAATCAGTTGGCTTTGTAATCTCGGCCTAAGCAGGTTGCCCCCCAAATTGGAACCTGTAAAATGTAGTAATATGTAAATTGTCAAACACAAAAAAAGGCCAATCAGATTGTTACTGTTTGGTGTTTCTTGTGCCTGTCTTCCTACAAAATACAACATACAATCTTAGTGACAATAATTGCAAATACTTGCTGGAAGAGTCTACTTATGTCAGTGTAAACAATCTCAGATTTGGAAACAAGGAATGAGACAGAACGTTAAGATTAATTTTTTAATTTAGAAAACTTTTTTTAAATGAAAACAAAAAATTAGGGACGCAGGATGACCGACATATGGTCAAGGACCACCAGCAGCCCGATGACGTAGGCACGCATCCGTTCAACACATCCGGCTAATTCCTCCATACGCCTCTGTGGGTTAGAAAAGTGTGGGGCTTAATACATCAATAATGACACCACATTAAAAAACAAACCAAACAAAGCTAACCAAAAATGACAATATTGTGACCAAAAGCAGAATTACCCCAAAAATACCAAGGCCCCAAAAATGGTCCCCCCAAAAATTAAAAGTTAAAAAATCTGATTCTGACAGGTGTGGTATGTGTATGTGTATGGGGAAATCAGCAGTAAAAGGTAAAGACAAACAGAAAACTACAACAAATTCTCACAAACCACACAAAAAAAGGCACAGACACAGGATTACATACAAACAGTTTTTTCTAAAAACTAAAAAAAAACAAAAACATACCGTTCAAAATAACGCCCGCTCCAGAAGCCTACATTCCCCAACGAGGTTGGCGGGGTGATTTGGGATTCATTGGGATTCAGGGGAGGGGGTAGTTACAAGAGGGGTGGTTGGAGGAGAGGGGGAATTGGGATGGAGGGGAAGGAGCCCCGAAACATCCTCCACAGGGTCTGTGCAGGCTGGGGAGGAGGGGGAAATACGGGAATTTTGGGGTGTTGAGGTTTGGCTTGGGGTTGGGGAGAGGGGCCAAGAGTGCCGTCTTTGACGCCGATGACGCCGTAGTCTTCGCTCTGCCCCTAAAAGATGGGAAACAAATTGTGGTTATTTTCAACCCAGACCTAGTTAAACACTAATTTATGACAACACAAATATGAAAACATGGCCATGCAGATATGAGTACAGTGAATAAATAGGCCATACATGAAAACATGGCCATGCAGATATGAATACAAAGAATAAATAGGCCATACATGAAAACATGGCCATGCAGATATGAGTACAATGAATAAATAGGCCATACATGAAAACATGGCCATGCAGATATGAATACAAAGAATAAATAGGCCATACATGAAAACATGGCCATGCAGATATGAGTACAATGAATAAATAGGCCATACATGAAAACATGGCCATGCAGATATGAATACAAAGAATAAATAGGCCATACATGAAAACATGGCCATGCAGATATGAGTACAATGAATAAATAGGCCATACATGAAAACATGGCCATGCAGATATGAATACAAAGAATAAATAGGCCATACATGAAAACATAGCCATGCAGATATGAGTACAAGGAATAAATAGGCCATACATGAAAACATGGCCATGCACATATGAGTACAAAGATAAACATGAAAACCACAGTCACAAAAACTTACTTTCCGCAATCTGCATGCGAAAGCATGCCAGCAAGCGGGGCGTCCGCCGTTGCAGGTCGGACCACCTGCGCTCCAGCTGGCCGATCTGGAGGCGTGAGCCGAAGGAACGCAGGCGGCCACGTACCTCCGCATATGCGGAACGCTTTTCTCTATTGGTGATGGGTGGAGGCTGGCTGGTGATCCGCCTGTCCATGACCTCGGTTAACACCAGCAGCTCGCGCCTGGTGAATGCCGAGGCTCTCATGATGGCAATGGTGTATTTGCTAAAAATCATTTTTAATAAAGACCCGAAAATAAATTTGATTGGCTAATCTATTTGGGTAATTAACAGGACCAATTCTATTGGTTAGTGTATGAGTCATGTGTTCGACAGGGCCACAAATCTCTTGAGAGTTATGATAGGCTGGATGCAGTGACATGCGTAAGCAAATTTAAATAAAGAAATGAACCCAGGAAAATATGCATGGTTAAAAACAAATAAAACAAATGTTTAATTGGCTCTAACATGTATTTTGACAAAGAAAAGCGAAGGTTTAAGCCGTACGTATTCTGCGGGGAAACACAAACACGGACAAGAGTAAAGTTTCTTGCATTGTCCCCAAAAAAACAAAACACCAATTAAGATAATTGATACATTGATTGTCATGATACGATTGAGGGAGGTAGGCAGAATAAAGGAGCAGGTAATCGGAATCTGACAGGCCCACTTCCGGTTTGTACTTGTGCGTGCGTTCCCTTCAAGCCACTTTGGGGATGTACGCTCGCTATTTGGCACGCTCGTTAGTTAGAGGAGGGGTCGGTAGAGTTTGGGGAGGATGTTTAGCTGCGTTCGAAAATACGAGCGAGTGCTTGAATTTACATATGTGTGTACGTACGCCGAACGTACGAACGGCCACTTGCGTCCGGGTCTGAATGAGGGCCCATGTTCACAAAGATTATAAATCTGCACGAAGAATGGATCCGGTATTCGTCACATATGAAATAGAATCACTTTTGGTGTATACCCCTTGTATCAACCGCACAGTTTCCGTATAATTTTGTCTGTTCAAATGGAGACAGAGGCACTATGTGGCTCTACCTCAGTCCATATGGTATTGGTGCAGAGGCTATGCGGCTCTATTTAAATATATACGGGTGCTTGTTACGGCCTGGCAGGAGTTTGCGGGTACTTTCAATGCAGTCGAGCCAAAATACTATTCCTGTAATATGTAGCCAACCAGGGATTGGAGGGAGGTCTGGCGTCACCGCCTGCAAGTGTGCAAAGGTGCTATGTTTAATGTCCCATAGACAGACTCACCCGTCCAGTAATGTGTTTAGGGCTCCAACTGAGTTCAGTGCACTGAAAAGTTTTCCTCTGTTCCGACTGGTAGTGCTGTATAGCACTATGCGACTCTGCCTAGATCTTTAAGGCACATGATTTATGTGCGGTGTCGGCTATAAAAACATTTGTCGGGGACCACTCCAAATGTATGCTGGCTTTATTGGAGCTTTGCAGTCTCCTGATGTTTGTATCTGGACTGTCTCTGTCTCTGCTGTGAGTCGTGAGGGATTTGCTCAACGCGTTTCCGTGTTAAACATTAAACCTAGCACCTTTGCACACTTGCAGCAGTGACGCCAGACCTCCCTCCAATCCCTGGTTGGCTACATAGTGCCTCTGTCTCCATTTGAATACACAATATTATACGGAAACTGTGCGGTTGATACAAGGGGTATACACCAAAAGTGATTCTATTTCATATGTGACAAATACCGGATCCATTCTTCGTGCAGATTTATAATCTTTGTGAACATAGTACCTTAGTGCATCAGCACATAGGTAATACACTACATTCTACGGTTGTCTATATGTGACATCTATCAAGATTTTTTACAGACGCGGACACTCCATAATACAAACGGGTGAGCTCACCCCTATATGTTCAACAATTCCTAAATATATGCCGGCATAAAAATAATGCTCTCCTATTGATATTGAATATATTGACTGTCATAAATACAGATGTATATCTTGTCAATTTAATAGAATGTGTAATATATGACTATTTTTAATGTTAAAATTTTTTTATATATGATTTTATAAGATTTATACTGTGGTGCAATCTATATGAATAAAATTTCTAATTTTTGCCATTAAGAAGCGCAGCCAATATTTTTTTACCTCTACGGGAGGGTTAGGGTTAGGGGGGGGGAGGGTTAGGGATAGCCAACTTACCTTCCCCATCGGTATCTTCATCTGCTGGCATTCCGGCGTCGGTATTTCATCCGCCGGGCTTAGGTCCAGCGGTGATTCATACCGATTCCGTCTGAAGCATTTCCCTAGGGCCAGGATAAATACCAGGGGTCTTCATAAATGGACAATCCCTTTTATGAGAATATCTTATTGATTGCTAGGTGTTACAATATGTGTGCTAGCGCTACCATGTTATTAAGTGAGACGGGCCTGTAGTGTTTCTTTTTGTAACCAAAAAAAATATATATATATGATTTTAATGAGCCTGTTCATAATATATAATACGAACAAATAAATGTACTAAATGTAAAGTTTACTTCTGTGTTTATATGCTTCTGGCACTGAATAGGAGCACTTGTCCCTGTTTGAGCACAGCTCTACAATTGTCATTTGTCTCCTTGCAGATATGCACAGATCAAGAAAAGGAGGTCAGCATTTTTACACTGCGACAATGCACCTGAATCTGGTGTTTCATTGACTATTAAGGAGGAATTACAGCTATAATGCAAGCCGCTTGGAGCTGTCACTGCACTTTCCAATCTACACAATTGATGTACAGTACTCTGGGTGCAGCATAGCTGACTGTGTCTAGTAAACAAGCGTCTGTGATTCAATACGACATCAAAAACTACAATACTTTTTTCCCATAAATGATTTTGTCTTCTTCCTGCCCCATCAATAACACTGCCCCACGCAGCGACTACTATTCCCATTAAGCCGTGTACACACTAGACGATATGACGTCCGATCCGACAGATTGGACGAAACATCGTCCACATCGGGCAGTGTGTACCCGCAATATTGTCAGCGGGGCCATGTTGCCAAATGCAGCATGGTCCCTGCTGTCATGCCGTCACCCCCGACATCGGCACGAGACATTGGACCTCATTCAGAGTCGGTCGAAGCGGCCGCATGGTCGTACAGGAAAAGGGGCCGGATATTCAAATGATTCCCTCGCAAGTTGCGTCCCTAAGTTCGGATCGGTAGCTGGCCGACCAAGGGGAGGAAGCGGCCGGAATGAAAAAAAAATACGCCCCCTTCTCGTACGCATTGCACGTCATCTCCGGGCATATAAGGATTAATCGAGACCATCGGGAACCATCGGAACTGGTCGTAGAGCTTAAGGTTGACCATTCCCTCTCTTGCTCTACGATCATGTCAGTGTAAAAACCTCCCATGTGACATGTGCCATGACGCTACTTTGTTAATTATGCACTCCCATAAACCGTATGCACTCCCATAAAACGCCGTTCGCATAATTAGGCACGCCTGCGTTCGGATCTCCACTCCCCCGTTTTCAAGCACCTTCCCCTGTTACCACCCACAAACTCCTCCATCTGTCACTCAAACTACCGACCTGGCTGTGTTCAAGGAGAGAGAAATTTCTGATCATAGCGGCTAGTTTGTGCACGCGCATTGCGAACTTTACGCATGTGCAGTATAGCAAAAATCTCCCACGAACGCCCATCACTTTTTGATCTTGATCGTAGCAGTGCCTTTGTGTGCAACATGAGTTTTTAGAAGTTTTTTTGCTAATAAGCATTTGCACAAAATGACTTAACTACATGAACTTCAGCACAGAGCACGGCTGTGAATAAAGGGCCTGATTCAGAGCCGCTCGTAAGCGGCCGCTCGTTCGTTCCGAGTGATGTTTGCACAACTGCGCATGCGTACGGATCGTAATACGCATGCGTGAACCAGTCAGTGCGGCTGAAAATCGTTTGTTCGCTAAATAGCGAATGCCTGCTATTTTGAGTGACATGAGGAGGCGTATGTGGGTGGTAACAGGGGAAGGTGCTTGAAAACGGGGAGTGGAGATCCGAACGCAGGCGTGCTTAATGGTCAAAACGGGCGTTTTATGGGTGTGCATAATTAATACAGCAGCGTCATTGACCACGTCACTGGGTTATTTTATAGTCAGAACTGCTCGCAAGATTGCAGTAGGAAAAACCAACCACAAGAATAGCGAGCAGTTCATACGCTGGTCGATGTACTCGATTAATCTAATAAATAGCGGACATGACATAGGATGCGAGCGGCCAGGGGGCGTAGTTTTCCAAAAAACGACCGCAAGTTTGGTTTGCTCATTCAGACCTAGAGGCGTGAACAGACCGCAAAGAGCGAACGGATCATTTGAATAGCCACCCCTTTTTTCTGAACGAGCGAGCGCAAATAGCGTCTGGCTCTGAATCAGGCCCAAAGCCCCAAGTGTGTTGCAGTAATGGGGTGGAAACATAAGTTAACCATGATCCCCTAAGTTGCAGACATATTTAGTGTTGGCATTACAATTGACATGTGCGCTTTCTCGGCGTATCTTTTGCACCACTTAAAGTAGATGCAAGTCCTACACTTGCCAAGCAAGGACAAAAATATGTTTGTTCCATTTGTATTTAAAGTTGAGATGTGCTTAGGGAACCAAAAAGCAAATAATATTTTCTGTGCCCACACAGTGCAGCTAGTTTCTTTATGTGGTCAGGGCTGCTATCAGAAATTGTGGGGCCCAGTCCTGACAAAATAGGTAGGGCCCCCAGGAGGTATGCGGCAGAGGTGGGCGTAGTTGTGGAAAATGTGGGTGGAGTTATTTCGGGGGTGGGGCATCAATTGGTGCGTAAAACAGTTTAAAAATTCTGAAAGTTTTGATAAAGTTGTTAGGGAAGTCTGTTTGGACTAGGGGCAGCAAAAGTGCAGGGAAGGGCGGCTGGACTGGGCGAGCGGCAGGTAGGCTGGCTGGACTAGGGGTGGCGCAGGAAAGGCTGGCTGGACTTGGGCAGGGCAGGGAAGACAGGCTGGTTGGGCGAGGGGTAGGGTGCAGGGAAGGCTGGCTGGACTAGGGGTGGCGCAGGAAAGGCTGGCTGGACTTGGGCAGGGCAGGGAAGACAGGCTCGTTGGGTGAGGGGTAAGGTGCAGGGAAGGCTGGCTGGACTGGGAGAGGCGCAGGGAAGGCTGGCTGGACTTGGGCAGGGAAGGCAGGCTTGCTTTAGTAGAAGGCCGGCTGGCCTGGGGGGTGCGGGTAGAAGGCTGGCTGGCTAGGCTGGGGGGGGGACCAGGGAAGGCTGCCTGGACTACAGGGAGGGCACAGGGCAAGGTCAGTCAGCATACCTGTTTTTTCTTTAACATGAACACAGGGTCCGGCATTTTTTGACAGAGAGGGTCCCGGGTGGTGGCAGTGGCCAGGAATATACAGGCGGCAGGTACTGGCAGGTTGAAGAAGTATTGGTGCATCTGGCTCAGCGCGACAGCGGCCTTACAAATATGGAGCCAGCCGCGAGCCAATCACAGCTCGCGGCATGGCAGCTGCTCCTGATTGGCTGCCGTTCCGTGAGCTGTGATTGGCTCGCAGCTCCATATTTCTAATTCCGCTGCTGCGCTGCGCCCGGTGCCCCAATGCTCCTTCGACCTTCTCCCTGCCAGTGCCTGATGCCTGTGTATTCCTCGCCGCTGCTACCCGGGCCCCCTCTCTGTCCGGGCCCGGGACTGGAGTCCCGACAGTACCCCCCTGATGTCGGCCCTGTATGTGGTAGTCACCAACCACCAACTTCAAGACACAATAAACAGCACAGCTTTATCAGGGTAGCTTAGATGTTCTCCACCAGTTCTTATGTTGTAGTATCTGGATGTTATGAATCCCAGCTCAGATGCTGTAGTGCAGCTGAGCTGCCGCTAATGCTGGTAGCAGATGATACACTATGACACTGGAGTAGAACTGAGACTGCTGGAACACACACTGGTTTGAAGAAAACACACGAGGGTGATTTCCACACACAGGAACTGGAAGACACGCTCTAGACGCTATAGCAAGCATCAGACCAGAGAGCCAGCAGTAGAGGAAAAGGAGCCAATCAGAGCAAGGCGGAGGTGACGGAGCAATCTGAAGGAACGACCTACGGAGTAGTAGCCCAGCATCCTCGTCTCCTAGCAATAAGCGCACGAGAGCCGTCGGGTGCACTGAAGTCCAAAAAGACACTATGACGGCTTGTTACACTGAATATATCCACTCTCAGAACTTGCTCCAACAATAAGGTGGGTTCAAAATAAAACTGCATTTTTAATGTGTAGAAAAATAGGACATGTGGAGTTCTAGTTCTACTCCTACTTACATCTATAGTTCTTATTGGTCAAAAGAATGTCATCTCAAAATCCACTTTCATCCGGTGTATTTATATGTATAAGTGACCTCAGGGAAAGATTCAAAATAGAAACCTCCCATAGCGTAAGACAGTAACATTTAATAACAAATACAACCAATCACCTCAAAGAAATAAATGGCTCAAATACTGTGTAGAAGGCACTGTAAAGAATATATAGGTGAAAAGTTCCGGGCAAATCACCTCGCTCTGGAGCAGATGGTAATTATTCTCCAGATCCCAGGTAGGTAGCAGTGGTAGACACACTCATTTAGCTCATTAAGTTATGTTCATGTCTTCTTTTGGTGTTATTACCTCTTGATATCCATACTGCATGTTGATATGTGTTCCTTTATTTGTTTGTTTTCTATATGTTTGTAACAATAAACCTTCAATAAAAAAAATATGTGATTTAATTTTTTTTTTTTTAACAGACTGGACCCTGATCTGAATTTGACTATGGATAATACATCCAGGGGTCTATTTACTAAGCAGTGTTAGAAGACAGAGTGAAAAGTGATAAGGAAGTGATAAGGTGCCAATCAGCTCCCACCTGCCATCTCACAGGCTGTGTTTGAAAAATGACAGTTGGGAGCTGATTGGCTGGCACCTTATCACAGACTTATCACTTTTCACTCTATCTCTTAACACTGCTTAGTAAATAGACTCCCCAATCTGACAGCCATCAGCAGACTCCCGACCCCCACCATGGACCTCTTACAGCAGCCAGTCACTCAACTCCACTTCTCCTCAGGCTGCAGGCGCTGCTCAGACAGTGAGTGAGAGTGTCAGCACTCAACAGTCAGCCCCCGCTTAGCAATAGTCGGCTGCCTATAGCAGACTCCACAGTGCAGGTAGGCGCGGCTGTATAAAGAGCGGGCTGGCATGTGGCTGTTCAGGGTGATCCCTATGACATCTCACACGCTGCTGCACAGCACAACCGTAGGAGGCCCCAGTGCTCAGCGCTGCTTGGGCCGAAGAAAGATGCGCAGTCTGCCACAGCTTAATCCCAAAAATCCTGGAATTGGAGGCACCAATCTTAGGATTCAAATCCTGGTGGGGTTTTTTACGCAAAATTTTAGGATGTGCCTAAGCATAATGCAATTCTAAACATGGGTGGATGTATTTCATTTGCATCTGATTCTGTACACATTCGCCTGGGTGTGATTTTGTAAACATATGTACATTGCGCACTAACGGACAGAGGCTGATTCTGCTTGCAGCCTATTGGGGTGTGAGCAGAATCAGCCTACAGTAAAAGGGCAGAAAAATTCACAATGCGAGCTGCAATCTGCCCCAAACTGATTCTGTCATGTCCACACAGCAGTGTAACCTGGGTACAGACCAAAATTCGGGAAAACTATTTGGAAGTAGGAGCAAGCTGTCTTAGCAATAAATTAATTTGAAAGCAAAAGACACAATGGGGTATATTTAATAAAGTCAGAGTTTTTAGAAGTTGAGTTTTGGCTAGGGGTGTGCACCGGCCACTTTTCGTGTTTTGGTTTTGGATCTGGAACTTTCTTCGTGTTTTTTGGATCTGGATTGGTTTTGCCAAAACCACAGTTCCGTGTTTTGGGTTCTGGGTTTTGTGTTTTGGATCTATATATTTTATTTTTTTTTAAAAGCATAAAAACAGCTAAAATCACAGAATTTGTGGGTTTTTCTGCTCCTATGCTATTATTAACCTCAATAACATTAATTTCCACTCATTTCCAGTCTATTATGAATACCTCACAATATTTTTTTTAATCCAAAAGGTTGCACTGAGGTAGCTGGATAACTATGCTAAGCGACACAAGTGAGCGGCACAAATACGTGGACCATCTAGGAGTGGCACTGCAGTGGCAGACAGGATGGCAGTTTGAAAAACTAGGTCCCAAACAGTACATAATGCAAAGAAAAAAAAGAGGTGCAAGATGGAATTGTCCTTGGGCCCTCCCACCCACTGTATAAACAGGACATGCACACTTTAACAAACCAATCATTTCAGCGCCAGGGTCTGCCACACGACTGTGGCTGAAATGATTGGTTCGTTTGAGCTCCCACAAAACAAGCTGGCAATTAATCTGTCCCTTCACAAACTGGCTCTACGGAGGCAAGATGTCGTCCTCATCCTCCTCATCCACCGATTCCTCACCCTCTTCAGTGTTGCATACATCCTCATCCTCACAGAGTATTAATTCGTCCCCGCTGGAATCCATCACCACAGGTCCCTCTGTACGTTCTGGAGGCTGGTCTCCCTGGAAGAGTTGATCATTCATTTTTATGAACATCATCTTCTCCACATTTTGTGGAAGCAACCTCCTACGCCATTCGCTAAGGTTCCCGGGTGCACTAAACACTCTTTCGGAGTACACACTGGAGGGGGGGCAACTCAGGTAAAATAGAACCAGTTTGTACAGGGGCCTCCAAATTGCCTCTTTTTCCTGCCAGTACAGGTACGGACTGTCTGACATGCCTACTTGGATGCTGGTGACAGTATCATATGCAGTGACAGTAGACATGTCAGAAATTGTTGCCAGGTCCTTCAGTCAGGACCATATGTCCAAACTTGGTCCTGCCTGCCCTGCATCACCGCCAGCGTGTAGCTTAGGATACCTAAGTTGTTTCCTGGCAGTCCCAGTTGCGGGAGAAAATGAAGAAGGAGCTGTTGATGTGTCATGTTCCGCTTCAGCTGACAGTGTTTTCACCAGCAGGTCTTTGCACCTCTGCAGGCTTGTGTCGGCCGGAAAGAGAGACATCACATAGGCTTTAAACCTAGGATCGAGCATGGTGGCCAAAATTTAGTAGTCTGATTTCAACAGATTGACTACCCTGGAATCCTGGCAAAGTGATTGAAGGGCTTCATCCTCAAGTCCCACATGCCAAGCAGAATCGCTATGTCTTAGCTCCTCCTTCACTTTCTCCAGCTGCTTCTGCAAAAGCCTGATGAGGCGAATGACCTGACTCAAGCTGGCAGTGTCTGAACTGACTTCACGTGTAGCAAGTTTGAAGGGCTGGAGAACCTTGCATAACACGGAAATCATTCTCCACTGCGTTTGAGTTAGGTGCATATCCCCTCCTTTGCCTATGTCATAGGTGGATGTATAGGCTTGAGTGGCCGTTTGCTGCTCCTCCATCCTCTGAAGCATATAGAGGGTTGAATTCCACCGCGTCACAACCTCTTGCTTCAGGTGATGGTGGGGCAGGTTCAAGAGTGTTTGCTGGCGCTCCAGTCTTTAGCACACAGTCAGTGAATGACGAAAGTGGCCAGAAATTTTTCGGGCCACCCAAAGCGTCTCCTGCACACCCCTGTCGTTTTTCAGAAAATTCTACACCACCAAATTTATTGTGTGAGCAAAACATGGGACGTGCTGGAATTTGCCCAGATGTAATGCCCGCACAATATTGGTGGCATTGTCAGATATCACAAATCCCCAGGAGAGTCTAAGTGGGGTAAGCCACTGGGCGATGATTTCCCTCAGTTTCTCTAAGAGGTTGCCGGCGGTGTGCCGCTTACTGAAACCGGTGATACACAGTGTAGCCTGCCTTGGAACGAGTTGGCATTTCTGAGATGCTGCTACTGGTGACGCTGCTGTTGTTGCTGCATAAGGTGATACATCTACCCAGTGGGCTGTCACAGTCATATAGTCGTTAGTCTGCCCTGTTCCACTTATCCACATGTCCGTGGTTAAGTGGATATTGGGTACAACCGCATTTTATAGGACACTGAGGACACTTTTCTGACGTTTCTGTACAGTCTCGGTATCACCTGCCTAGTGAAGTGGAATCTAGACTGGATTTGGAACCGGGGACACACTACCTCCATCAATTGTCTAAATCCCACTGCACTAATGGCGGATACCGGATGCATGTCTAACACCAACATAGCAGTCAAGGCCTCAGTTACCTGTTTTGCTTCAGGATGACTGCTGTCGTACTTCATCCTCCTCGCTAAGGACTGTTGGAGGGTCAATTGGTTAGTAAAAGTAGTGGTGTTCCTACTTCCTCTCTGGGATGATGAACGACTCCCAGCAGCAACAGCAGCAGCAGTAGGCATAGCAATGCAGGATCCTCCAGAGGAATCCCGTATAGGAGAGTCAGTCTTACCAGTGACATGGCCTGCAAGACTACTTCCAATCCTGACTAAGGAGGAAATTGACGAGGAGGGAGTTGATGGTGTGGTTTGCAGGTGCTTGGATACAACAGGAGGGATTTAGGTGTCCCTGGACTGCTTACGGTCTTAGCCAAAGTTTCTGAACTTGACAGTAACTTTTTATGAACGCGGTGCAGGTGACTTATAAGGGAGGATGTTCCTGGATGGTTAACGTCCCTACCCATACTTATTTTACCTTTACATATGGTACATATGGTAAGACAGTTGTTGTCCGGATTTGGATAGAAATATTGCCAGACCAAAGAGGTGGAATGTTTGGTCTTCTGCCCAGGCATGACCGTGATGGGCTTTTTCATCCCACGGACAACAACTGTCTCCCCCCGAAGCCTGATTTAAACAAACCACATCACCATCAGAATCCTCCTCACCAACTTCCTCAGCGCCAGCTACACCAGTATCCTCATCCTGTTGTACTTCAACAGTGACATCTTCAATTTGCATATCAGCAAGTGGACTGTGGGTGCTCCTTCCAGCACTTGCAGAGGGCGTGCAAATGGTGGAAAGAGCCACCTTTTCCCGTCCAGTGCTGGGAAGGTCAGGCATCGCAACCGCCACCACACTTGGACTCTCCTTGGGGATTAGTGCTTTTGCCAGCTTAACTCATTTGATTTTTGTAGCTGGAGGAGGGCTTCTATCGTCATGTGAAGCTGAACCACTAGTCATGAACATAGGGAAAGACCTTAGCTGTTCCTTGCCACTCCGTGTTGTAAATGGCATATTGGCAAGTTTATGTTTCTCCTCAGATGATTTAAATGTTTTTTTAAAGGACATTTTCCTGAACCTTGATGGCATTTTATCGTCTATGTCATGACTAGTGGCAGCAGCTTCAGCACTAGGAGGAAGTGGTTCTTGATCTTTCCCTATTTTATTTTTATTAAACAAAGGGCCTGCTTCAGACCTGGACGCAAGTGGCCGTTCACTCGTCCGCCGTACGAGCAAAAAAATTAAAATTTAAGAGCTCGCTCGTATGTTCACTCGTAGCTAACCTTCCGCCCCATATTCTCCCAACCCCTCCTCTAGCTAGCGAGCGTTCAAAATAGCGAGCGTCCGTCTCCTCTTTGGTTGCATTGAGCGCTAGCACAAGTCAATTCCGGAAGTGGCCCAGTCATTTTTCGATTGCCTGCTATTTCATTCTGCAAACATACTTGAATCGATTAATGGCAATCACTATATTAATTACTTTAATTGTTATTCACATGTTTGCAATCCTGTTTTTTTTTCAATGTCAATAAACTTTATTCTTGTTATTGTGTGTCATTTCTTCCGCAGAATACATACGGTTTGACCAAGGGGATGGTTTTTCGAAATTAATAGTTTGTTAGAATGCTGCTACTGTTTTGCGTTTTATTTTTATAGGCAGATTTTAATACTTTAATTTGGATATTTAAATTAGCTTACGCATGTCACTGCATCAAGCCTATCATAACTCACATTATATTTGTGAGGGTGTAGGTCACATGACTCATACAATAACCAATAAAATTGTTCCTGTTAATTTACAAAGTACATTAGCCAATCAAATTTTTGCTAGGACCTTTATTAAAAAAGTTTTTGTGTAAAAAAAATCATTGCTATCATGAGAGCCGCAGCTTTTTGTTGCCGTGAGCTCCTGGTCCTCACTGAGGTGATGGACCGGAGAATTACAGAATATCCGCAACCCATCACCAACCTCCGCAAGCGGCTGGCCTACGCGGAGGTGCCCCGCCGCCTGCGTTGCCTCGGCTATCGCCGAAATATCGGCCAGCTGGAACGCAGGTGGTCGGATCTGAGGCGCAGATCCCCACGCCTGCTGGCCCGTTTGCATCTCCAGATAGCACAAAATAAGTGTTTCTGTGTATGTTTTATTTAATTTTTTGGTTTTTTTTATTGTCATACCTGCGTGTGCATGTTCACAGTACAGCCCTGATTTTGTTTATTTTGGACATACCTGCGTGTGCATGTTTACAGTATAGCCCTGTTGGTTTATTTTGGACATACCTGCATGTGCATGTTTACAGTATAGCCCTGTTTTGGTAAAATATTTTTGGACTAAAATCAAAATACTAAAAGGCAATTTGTAATTACAACTGTTTTTCTCCATCATTTAGGGGCAGAGCGGAGACTCACACTGCGTAGACATGTGTCTCGTCCCCTATCCCCCACTCCCACCCAAACATGCTCTGCCCACTCTTCCTCAAATTCCCCCTCCACCCCAGACCTTGCCGCCCGTCAGTCTCCTCCCTCTCCTCACATTAACATCCCTCCAACTTCCCCCTTCACTCAAACCCCCCCTCTCTTTTCCTCACCCTCCACTTCATCCCACATGACCCCTCCTCCTTCCCTGAGCCACTGGCCCAACTCTGATGAGGAGGAATTCGGGGCTCCAGGCCCAGTCAGCAATGTGCCCAGTATGTTTACATTTAAACTATGGTTTTTTGTTCTGTTTGTTTTATTTTGGTTGATGTTGTCCTTTTGCCTGTGCAGTTCAAAATAGTGAAGTAGTTCAAATGTTTTTTAAATATATCTTTGTGAAACAATATCAAGGATGTTTTCCCCTTACACATATGACACATGTCCAAACACTCACACTTGTGTCTATCTTGTTTACGCTACCAACAAATGTCGTAGTATTTTTTTTTTGCATTTTTTTTTTCTTCTTTTTGGGCCCTTATTTGTTTGAAATCTTATTTTTTGGCATTCCTTTTGTTTTGGACATGTTTTGGTAACTGATGTATTCTTTTGGTATAGTCTGAATTTTTGGTTGGTTGTTAAAATTTAAATGAAGGTGTCATTTTAGTAATCCGCACATTTTTTTAACCCACAGAGGACCAGAGGCGTAACGAGGCAATTGCTGCAGGATTACGGGATATACGGGGCCATGTAATTGCCATGCTGGTGGCATTGGACCATCTTTTGGCAATCCTGCGCCACTAATTTTTTTACGAGCCAAAAAAAACACACCCTAAAAATAAAGTTTATTTTGATTTATTTAAGTCTCATTCCTTGTCTGTAAATCTTAGATTGTTGAACCTTACATAAGTCTACTATTTGTCCCTGAGTTTTTAAGTAATGTACATTTGTTTGTAGAAAGCTCAAGTAAGTATGTAAGCTTGCACATTAAACACATAACAATACCAATAGGTTTCTAGAATTAACCTCAAAAAGAGATTAATTTTTTTGGGGGGTAATGTAAAAAGTAAAGCTACCTGCTTAGGCCTAGAATGTAAAACATACTGATTCACCATAATACCTTTGGTGTTTGTTTTGAGCAACAAAGCAGGGTACTAAAGTTTACAAATTAAGAAATTCCAGTATTAGGCATTAAGCAACTTTGCATTTTTTTGAAACAGGTTACACTTGGTTGTAATTTACGATGGAAATGGATGGGTAACGTTAAAACAAAATTTAATGCACACAAATAATAAACACTAAGTGACTTGACACAATAAATTCAAACATTGAAAACACACACAAAAGTCCAAACAACACCAAAACCCCCAAAAAAACAAAATCAGGAACTGTTTGAAGAAGTAGCATGTCAACATGAATCCACAAATGAAGAGAAGAAATCATTGTTGCCAAAGTTATATCCAATGTGTCCACATAAAGTCATTTGTGTTGATCAGGTAGTATGCATGGATTTTTATGGTCATTTTAGGGAATACAAAAAAAAAAAAAGAAAAAAATTAATTTAAAGTGTACATTAAAATATTACATGTCTACATTGTGTCAATTAACTAAATTTGTGGAAATAATTACCTAAAAAATCTGGCAACAACTTCATTGCGTATGGCCCCCCCACATACTGACCTCCGACCAACCTCGGGGGGCCGTCCTCAGGCAAGGCATCCTCTGGCTGCATTGAGACACCACTCCTTATGGCGATGTTGTGAAATATCCCACACAGGACCACAATTTTTGAAACCATAGCCGGGAAATACATGAGGTCGCCACCAGAGTGGTGTAGGCATCTGAATCGGCCTTTTAAAAGGCTGATACAGCGCTCCACCACCTGCCTGGTGGCTGTAAGTGTGGAATTATACTGACTTTGTGGCCCTGGTGTGGGAACCAAATAAGGAGTGAGCAGCCAGGGCGTGCAAGGGTAACCACTGTCTCCTGTGAAAATATAAAAAACAACATCCATTGCATACCAAGCTTTGCATTGGTTTCAACAGAAGGTGTCAACTTACCCAGAAGCCACACATCACCAGCTTGTAGGTTGTTTAATTTGTGCCAAATCCCTGATTGCCGGATGACGAAGGAATCATGTGCACTGCCTGGTAATTTGGCATTCAGGGACAGGATCTGGAGGGAGGCATCACATACCACCATTACATTCGAGTGAAAGTGCTTTCGGTTCCTAAATATAGCCTCCAGCCTTGCTGGAGGCTGAAGTGGTATGTGAGTGCCATCCACAACCCCTATGATGTGTGGGAAGCCAGCAATTTGGTAAAAATTAGCCTTCACCACATTAAGGGAACCCATATCCAATGGCATTTTAATTAAATGATGGAGGTGTTTAAAAAGTGCCTCCATCACTGCCCTCAGGATCCTTGAAAAGGAGGATTGGGATATTCCTGCCACTATTCCCACGGTGGTTTGAAAGGATCCTGAGGCACAAAAATGTAACACCGACATTAATTGCGTAAGTGGTGGTATTGCTGTAGGACTGTCAATTTGCTGTTCAAGATCACTCTCTATTAATGAGAGAGTGTCTATGATGATTTGTGGTGGAAGACGGTATCGCCTTAACACCTCATCATCTGGCATTCCAAAAAGGGTGACACGTGTTCTATATATCTGGGGCCTTGCACACCTACGAGGCCTATGCCTGGGACGAAGTTGAGGTTGGTCGGGTTCTGGAACCATGGCCAATATAATACGACCAACATCAACCTGAAATGTTAAGCCAGGTAGTTATTGTTTTAGACAAATGTGTTAAGAAAAATATACTTATCTTTTCAAAGAAAACCTAAGATTCTTACAGGCCTGGGTCGTGTCATGTGAAAATCAACCTACATTTCAAAAGTAGAAAATATTTTTATGATTAATTTACTAAACTAGGAATTAAGCCAAATATAGTTGTCGAAAATTTAGAGAAGGGAGCACACATTAGTACGCAAAATAGTACGCTACATTTAGAGCTAAGACATGATTTTACACAGAAAAAACACACATTAGTTCACAAAATAGTATGCTACATTTAGAGTTAAGACATGATTTTACACAGAAAAAAACACACATTAGTTCGCAAAATAGTACGCTACATTTAGAGTTAAGACATGATTTTACACAGAAAAAACACACATTAGTTTGCAAAATAGTACGCTACATTTAGAGTTAAGACATGATTTTACACAGAAAAAACACACAGTACTTAGCGAAACATATGCTAAGACCAACACATCGAATTTGTTAATTTATAAAACCAAAAACACTTACCAAAAACAGACAAATATCCCAAAGTTAGAAAGGTCACTTGGTCACTGCCAAAATAACTGTAAAAAAAAAAAAATATAATCAATTTAATAAATACTTAGTCAAAAATATAAATAAAAATAGCAAAAAAACCCACAAAAATGCTAACGTAAACAAACTAAGTAATAAAAAAACCAAACTTATCAAAAATACAAACTACTCCTTCAAGAAACCACAAACCACGAACAAACCACTATACCGAAAAACCTCCAACAATCCAAAAATGCCACCTCGAATGGAGTCACACCAAGCCATAAATAGGCTTTATTTTCCCGCTCAAATTAAGGACGGACAATAGGAGCGCACAAGGAATGATGTGGCCGAATAATGCTGACACATGTATAAAAACATCACTGAAGGCCAAAATCGGTCTGCTACATTGAGAAAAGACAATGAGTACAGAGCAGCAAAGTACTAGCCAAGAGGCGCCATGTAATTATTTTATAAATTATGTGAAAATGCTTATGTTTAACATTACATTTTGAAACATTTAACTTTTTCAATTTTTCAACCATTTAAAAAAAAGGTGTGGAGGATGCCATGGAAGAGGCTGCTGGGCCTAGTAGGCAAACTAGGGCCAAAAATAAAAGACAGCCACAATTCACAAGGAAGGAGATGGAGGTTCTGGTGCAAATGTGCAACGACAACCTGGCACAGGCACCAAGGAATATGGGTGCAACCCAGAGATGGAAACTGTGGGACGACATAGCCAGTGCTGTCAATGGGGTGGGTGAGTTTGAACGTTCAACCCGGGAGGTCAAACGCCGGTACGTAAAAACTACATTTGAATAAAAAATGGTTACAGGTCCAAATACTGCAGTAATAATGCCAACTTTTTAACCAACAGATGGAGCGACTTCAAATATCGGCTTAAACAAAAAATGGCTGATAGGGCTAGGCATGCAGGGGGAACAGGTGGGGGTCCCACCCCTGTGTCACTTGAGCTCACGGATTTGGAGGAGCTGGCCCAGGGGTGTGTGCAGGATGAGGAGGTGTTTGGCGTGTCGAACATGGATACCGACATGCCAGACTTTGCAGCTCCTCATGTTGTCCAAGGTAAATGTTGTAATGTTAACAACTCAGAAATGTGTTTTGTAAAATATCTCGTTTTGATTTTTAATCTTTTCTCTTTTTTTCACACAGAGACACAGGCGAATGAGTCTACTCCAGAGGAGAGCTTTGGCCGCAGAATTTCTTCTGGCTCTGCAGGGAAGGAAGCAGTAGATCCGGCTGGGGACCCTGTGGCAGACAGTCCAGGGCATTCCCCCTCGCAGGCAGTGGCCCTCCTCAATGATCTCAATGTTAAAACGGATCAGCACACCGAGATTCTGCTGAGGATGGACGCCAATCTGCTACGGGTGGCGAACGCCCTGGAGCAAAATACTGCAGCCAACGTGAGAATTGCAAATGCCCTGGCAGAAAATACTGGGGCAAACATAAGAATTGCAAATGCCCTGGAGCAGCTCGTTTGCCAGCACATGTTGGAGCCGGCCTCCCTTCCTGCCGGAACATCAGAACCCTCCACCTCTGGCACAACAACACCCATCCCTCCAAAGGTGCCTAGCCCTATGCCTAGTCCAGAGGCAATAACATCTGCCTCTGGCCAGGCCAGCCAAAGGAGCTCCCGGGCCCGTTCCGGCTCTCTCCAACCCCCGGCCAAAAGGCCTAAAAGGCGATGACAGCACTGGCTAATTACCCCACAATCCATCTTTGTGTTTGCCCCATATTCCTTCATGACAACAACCTCCCTCTCCTTTCTTCACTTATTTTGTGTGTGTGTGTGGGCCAAATTATTTTTAAGTTTTTTTTCCTTATTAAAAATATGTTTATGGCAAAAAAAAATGGACACAATCATTTAATAAAATGATGATAAAAATCTGCAAATTTATATTGATGATTTATTCCAAAACGGGATAAAAGGTAATCCCGCAAACAAACTTAGAAACAATACAAAAGAAATAGAAACATTTAATTTTGTAAAACAAAACAAGGGTTAAAAACAATTTATGAGTTTGAATTAACACTTAGCAAAAAACAAAAGGACAATTGGTTTCTTGTCCTCCAAAAAAATAAGCAAATAAAAAAACATGCGTACAATATTGTTTCCCTAAAAAAGAAACACTTCCAAATATTTTAAAAGCCCCCCCCTAAAAAAAATTGTTAGCTAATTGATTGTATGACCCAGAAATTAGCAGTAGTTCACCTGCGTTCGGATTTTAGCTACTAAAAAAGGTCTATTTCCTAAACACCTTACAAGCACATTTGCAATTAAAAGATAACTGTTTTTGTGGCCGCAATTGATAAATCGCGACACCATCGATGAGCCCAGAGAAGTACGAAGAGACCATCGTCATTGTGGTAGACTATACCAGACCACAAGCTGAGCGAGCAGTCTTAATGGAAATTTGATGAGACAGTGACGTATCACTTGTTCCGTTCACATTTGGCGCTCGCATAAGATAATTTATGTACGCCCAAAAAACGCCTTGACACGCCTGCGTTTTTCCATCTCCACCCCCGTCACCACCCCAAAACGGACAATTCTGTCAATCACATTTGACATAAACTTCCTATTCGCTGTGTCTACGATCGACTGAAAAATTACCGCAATCAGATGTACGCACATGCGCACTGTTACACCGACGCATGCGTGGTTGTACAACATCGACTGACTACGAACGAGTGGCCGCTTACGAGCGGCTCTGAATCAGGCCCAAAGTTTTGTCCTCCATTTATGTTATATTGATATATACATGTAGCTAAGGCGCACACAAACACAGAAAAGAAGAACTTTTTATTTTTTTTGGAGCGCACTTTGGGGGTTACACCACCCTTTAACAGACTTATGACACAGGCGCACACTTGGCGCTGCTCCTTTGTTGATGCACGTGCAGCTACAGTGCACACAATTCACAACACAGAAAAGAAGAATTTTTTATTTTTTTTAAGTGCACTTTGGGGGTTACACCACCCTTTAACAGACTAATGACAGGCACAGGCTTGACACTGCTCCTTTGTTGATGCATGTGCGGCTACAGCGCACACAATTCACAACACAGAAAAGAAGAGTTTTTTTTTTTGTTTGTTGGAGTGCACTTTGGGGGTCACACCACCCTTTAACAGACTTATGACACTTGGCGCTGCTCCTTTGGTGATGCATGCGCAGCTACAGTGCACACAACTCACAAACACAGAAATAAATGTTTTTTTTGCACTTGGGGGGAGCACCCCTGAATCGACACATCACCCCCTGGACAACACTACAGCACCCCTTTAGGACTACAGCCTTTATGGGACACTGCACAACACAGCCCAGCCAGCCCCTATAGACTTTGGAGTGGACACAGCCCCTATGGACAACTGACTGCACAACACAGCCCAGCCAGCCCCTATAGACAACAGCAGCACAACACAGTCCAGCCAGCCCCTATGGACAACAGCAGCACAACACAGCCCAGCCAGCCCCAATGGACTTTGGAGGAGTGGACACAGCCCCTATGGATATCAGCAGCACAACATAACACAGCCCAGCAAGCCCTAACTCGCACCCTCCCTCTTCACTGTCCACAGCCGGAGTGAGAAATGGCGCCGATGCGGGAACCTTTTATAGAATCCAAAACCCGCGAGATCCGGAATGCGGGATGATGTTTTGCCTCGATTTCAGTTCCGAGTCAGGTGGGAAAACTCAAGCCGGACTCGGTTCCTGACTCGGATCGGGGGGGCTCGGATTTCAGAAATCCGAACCCGCTCATCCCTAGTTGTGGCCCATAGCAACCAATCAGATTCTACTTATCATTTATCTAGAACCTTCTAGAAGATAATAGCTAGAATCTGATTGGTTACTATGGGCAACAACTCCACTTCTAAAAACTCTCACTTTAGCAAATATACCCAAATGAGTTTGCATAAGAGACTAAGGGCCTTATTCAGAGCCGGATGCTCTTTAAGAGCGCTCACTCTGAATCAGGGCGTTTTTTTTTTCTTGCGGCCTCCTGGCCACTCGCTAAGCTGTGGGTGACCACCCACAGCTTTTGCGAGCAGCCAGGTGATGGTCGTGACCATCGGGGCTTGCGACGAGACCCTTGTGGTAGGGTCTCATTCATCGCAAGCCCCAGAGAACTTCGTGCTCTAACAGAGCAGGAAGCTCTCCACTGACATCATTGGTGATGTCAGTGGTGCCTCCCACAATCGGCAGGCGTTCCTTCGCCCTCCTCCAAAATGGGGTGAGCTGTCAATCAAAATCGACAGCTGCCCCCTTTTGGTGCAAGACCCGTAGCGATGGAGCGCCCGTCGCTGGCCGGATCTCACGCATGCGCAGTAAGGGACCATCGACCCGCTCGCAAGTGCTGTGCGCTCGTGAGCAGGTCTGAATCAGGCCTTAAGAGCTCTATTAACTATAATCCACATTAAAATGCAGATTGTAATGTGATATCACTGACTGAATTTGCATTGCGAATTCAGGCAATATCACAGGGATTTATTAAAAATCCCTTGCAGGGACAGAACTTGCGATAAAGCTCTGACCCTGGGAATCCCCTCCGCGGCCTTATCACTGTATTTTTCAGAAAAAATACAGTGACAAGCTGCGCATGCATGCGCAGCTTGTCACACATGCGCCGAAGGGCAGGTAACCCCCCGCTCGTGATCGTGACCCCCCCCTTAGTTTCACTTCCGTCCGGTGACCGGTGCTCCTGTGATGTCCTCCATGGCTCCAGTCAGCTGGTCTCCCATCCTGCACTGTGACCTGGTAAGCTGACCGGGTCACAGTGTAGGATGGGAGATCAGCTGACCGGAGACACGGAGGACATCACCGGAGCCCCGATCATCGGCCCTGGTCTCAGGTATGTTTTTTGGCAGTGATCAGTGTGTGGTCTGTTTAGGCCACACGGCTTATCACTGGGGCCAGCTCTGGGCTCTGCTCTGCCTGTTAGAGCAGAGTAGGAGTCCGGTAACCGGGGGAGACCCTGGATAACGCCACCTCCAGGCAGGCCCGGCTGGGGAGAGAGGGGAGTAAAAGACACAGAGGCTGGGGGAGAGGGGGGTGTAAAAGACATGGTCTGGGGGAGTGTAAAAGACACAGGGGCTGGGGGAGATGGGGGAGTAAAAGACACAGTCTGGGGGCGTGTAAAAGACACATGGGCTGGGGGAGATAGGGGTGTTGACAGACACGGGCTGGGGAAGAGGTGTGGTGTGACAGACACGGGCTGATAAAGAGGAGGGGGGCACAGGGCAGGGACAAATCAAGCACATGGAAACACGTGGCCTAGAGAAACTGAGGACTTCATTCAGAGTCGGTCGTAGCGGCCGTACGGGCTACGGCCGCAAAATCCTAAACGGTAGCGATCGTACGGCTGGTCGATCGTAAACAAAGTGACGCCCATTTGTTAGCACTGCACCTCCTCTAGCTACCGACTGATCTGATCGAATGAAGGAGACAATCGTAGTCAGGCGCTGTCAGTCGCTGTATGCTAAGTATGTTGTGATGGTTGCGGCCATATGTGTTGTTTTGATGGTCACATGTCATGTTTACATGGACTATTGAACAGCTTGTTATTAGCTTGTTGTCAATTATCTAATTAAGAGTGTTTAACTCTTGCTGTTCTTTTTAACCAGTTTTTTTTAATTTGTCAATAAACTTTATTGTTTTTTTGGGGGGGGTTTCCCCGTTCTCGTGTATTTTTTTTTTCCGAATGCAAAGTAATGTTTATTATCTTTGAATGTACTGTTGATAATTGTGTTAACTTTAAAAATGCATTTGCATTTTGCGTTAGGATCATTTGCACTCTTATGTTTGCAAATGCACACTGCGTGTTTTAACCAATCAAATCTGTCCTTATTTTTCGTGTCACATGATTAAAGGATTGTCCAATAGTGTTTTTTTTTATGAAACTGAGTAAATATTTTAGCCAATCATCTTTCTTTTACCCCATGTATATTTCATGTTTTCAGTAAAATCTGCCATTGCCATCATGAGAGCCGTGGCCTTTACCTGTCGGGAATTAAGCATCCTGGTCAATATTTTGGACAGGCGCCTAACAAACGCACCGCCTTCCATTTCCAACCGCTTAAAGCGTGCGGCCTATGCGGAGGTGAGGCGAGCCCTTCGGCGTGCGGGATATCGATGCAATATTGTGCAACTAGAGAGGCGGTGGTCTGATAAGTGCCGCCGATCGCCAGTCCTTTTGGCAAATTTACGGGCGCGATTACGCAGACGTAAGTATGCGTTTGTATAAATGTTTAAATTAGAGAACCGTTAAAAATGTCTGTCCCTTTTCCAATTATTTTAATAAATGTAAACAAACACTCCTGTATGTTGTCCCTATTGTCCAGAATGTGTTAAACGTACTTGTATTGTGTAGCAGAAAGTGCAAACTAAACTAAGATGTTATCCTTTTTTTATTTTTATTTTAGGCCAACAGCAGAGACAGAGAAGGGACCTCAGATTTGGTCGCAATGCAGGGCCCAACCTGCAGCCCTCACCCTCACCATCCACTCAACCCAGCCCTCCCTTCCCACCACCATACTCCCCCAGTAACCCACCCTCCCTCTTCCAAAACTCCCCTAGTATTCCTCCCTCCCTTGCCCACTCATCCCAAATCACCACTCCCGAACCCGAGTCCTCAACCCAAATAACCCCTCCCTTTGAATTTGTTGAGTCATTTTCCCCTACCACCATTCCACCAACTCCATCTCCATCGGTTGCTTCCTTGGCAGGCTCTGATGGTATGTTTTTTTTATTAGACTGTTTGAACCCACTTTTTTTTGTGTTGTTGTTATCCATGTTGTGATTTTAGCCGTTTATTTATTTTGGGTGTGTGTTTGTTTTCATTATCACAGTATGGGTGTCATAATCATTGCGCAGTAATCATGTTACTCAATATTTGGTGGTTATGTTTTGTGGCTGTGCACTATTTTTTGTTTTGGGTGTCCAAAAATGTATGCCTTTTGGTTTTTTTTAAATGCTTATTAATTTGTGTTAAATATTTTTACATTTTGATTTGTATTTTACAATTTAAAAAACATGTCACAGAACTTGGGAAGGTGATAGGAACCAGACTAACCTTGTTAATGTTGTGTACACTGTGTTTAAAAAGTACTAAGATGTAACTTCATTGGAAAAAGTGATGTTAGCCATAGCAAACAAACACATTGTACTTTTGGATTATCAAGAACATTCTAGAAGTGAATACGTGCAGTGTGTTTTAATGATATGGCCATCATGACTTAGGAATACACCTCCAAGTTGATTTCAAATCATCCTAGGGTTTTTTTGATTATGCCACATAGTTAGGGTTTCCCAGTGTTTTCAGACCATAATAGTTTCCACATAATAATAATGTTGTGTGGAGTAAACTTTATAACACACCCTAACATCATTGTGTCCACCCACTGTTTGGGACATTGAATAATGTTTAATGTTAAAATGTGGGTCAGTTTTTAGATGTTTTTAACATGCAAATACATTTTTATGTCACAGATCTAACAACCATACTTGGAGGCATACGAGAGGAGCTCACTCGAGCAAGTGGGCATCTTTTGGAGGCCTACTGCTGCCTACAGCGGATTGTGGGGAGTCTGCAGCATTTTTAGTTTTATTTTAACTTTGATCATGTCCAAATGTTTTCATTTCAAGTAAAGTTTTTTGTTTAAAAACATTTGTCCTCTTTTTTAATAAACATTAAATGTTGTAATTCTGCATTTCAAATAGTTTGCTAACAAAGCTGGGTGCCTTTCCATAGTGTAAATTTTTCAAAATTGTATTTTTAAACCTAAAGAACATTTGCGTAATGTTTTTTTTTTGGGGGGGGGTTGCCCTACATTATCCACCTCAAAATGGGATACCAAAACAATGTACACCAAACCTTTTATTTTAACAACAAATTAATTCAATAACAAACATGTTGCTAACATGCTTTTAATTGTAAAAAGCATTTCATAACAGAATCCCCCAAAAAATGGACTCAGGTTTTCTAAAAAGAACATATCTTGCTTAGTCAGACATAAACAACAAAAGCTAAACTCCAACATAATATTTAATTTTTTACAGAAAAATAACACAAATTTAATCAAAATTAACTACACATGTGGTGGTATATCCGGATCAATTTTGTAAGTTGTCCAAAAACAGTACAGGGTATTGCCAATGGGTTCCATTTTTTTTTCAGGTTAGGAAAGTGTTATTTTTGTTTGCAAAAAA
This sequence comes from Taudactylus pleione, assembly GCA_031769625.1. Lineage (NCBI taxonomy): Eukaryota > Metazoa > Chordata > Amphibia > Anura > Myobatrachidae > Taudactylus > Taudactylus pleione. Next base: position 8,780,367 of record JAUIMM010000042.1, on the reverse strand, counting down.
ACCAAAATTAGTTTCAACTTAAAATACATTTGCTCGAAGTGTAAAATACAAACTTAACACAAAAAATATTACCTAAAAAATCTGGAAACCACAGAATCGCGTCTGCCCCCCCCCCGACAGCATCACAACAGCTTCCTCTGGGGGGCCATCCTCTTGCAAGGCATCCTCTGGCTGCATGGGTACTCGACTCCTTATTGCGATGTGTAAAATCCCACACAGGACCACAATGCAGAATGCATCTAGCACACGCCTCAGGATCCGTGACAATGAGGGCTGGGAGAGGCCACCCACCAGCCCCACAGTGGTTTGGAAGGACCCTGAGGCACAGAAATGTAACACCCCCAACAACTGTGTAAGTGGTGTGATTGCTGTAGGAATGTTAATCTGACTTTCTAGATCATTCTTTATTATTCAAAGAGTGTCTAGGATAATATTTGGAGGCAGGCGATAAGTGGTTAAAACCACATCATCAGGCATTCCAAAAAGAGTGACACGTGTTCTATATATCTTGGCCCTTGCATGCCACCTAAGCCTACGCCCAGGAGGAGGCTGAGGAAGGTTGGTTGGGGGCAACATGGCCACTATTAGCTGGCCAACATCGCTCTGTAAATTTGTTTTGGACAAAAATTAGTTGTGGTGAGAATGTTGTTTTTAAAGATTTGAAAAAATACTTAGCTTAGTAATAAGGGTGCATATTCTTACAGGGTCGGGCTGTGCCATCTTCTGGAACCCCTACATGTGTTGTTTGTGTTCCGAATAATTGATAATTTTTGAAAAGTAAAAAAAAGGATGTCATACACAAGTATATTACTACTATTATTGGGAAAACAATCCTTAACTGTGAAATTGTGCTATATAAATAAATGACAAAATCACTGTTTTTTTAGAAAAAAAACAAAACAGCCTGAAACATTTGAAAAATCGAAAAAAACAGCATAAAACCCTTAAAAATAAATTTCAACAAACTTTTAGGATTAAATAAACAGACACTTACCTGGATCCACTACAAACTGGCCTGTTAAACGCCTAAAACAAAAATATAAAACATGACTGTAATTGGTGAAATAATGTTTTAAAAATTAACAAAAAAAATACAATGGAAATATGCTTGCAGTAGGCTGAAACACTTACTGGAGTCTGCAAACAACGATGATATTTCCCCCAAAAAAATACACAGGCCCCAAAGCACACGAAGTAACCGTTTTTTTAAATGTAATTTTTTTGTAATTTAAACAACAAAATAAAAAATAAAAAAAAACACACCTCCAAAAAAAACCAAACAAACAAAAAACAAACAAACACACCCCCCAATCCGTTCAAGCCGCAAAACTAACTCCAACCCACAAGTAAGGGCCCATTTGGCTTTGCCTTAATTTATAATATAGATAGATAATTTATGGACTCCCCTAAAACGCCTGGAAATGCTGAAGCATGCCTCTGTTTGTAGACCACCACCCCCGTATACACCCACAAATGGACTTTCCTGTCAATCAACTTTCGCAAGCCACTTCCATTTTTGGAAGCCCTACGACCGACAGTATTTTGCATCGGTAGAGCTCGTACACACATGCGCACAGCTAGCCCTACGCAGGCGCAGAAAGAAAGACATCGGATGCGTACGACCGTGCGGCCTCTACGACCAACTCTGAATGAGGTCCTGAGAGCTGAGAGACACAGGGGATGGGGAAAATGAAGCTGAGAGACACAGGATCAGGAATAAAGATGAAGGAAGGCTTGGGGGGATAATAATGCTGAGAGATACAGGCGATATGAGTGGATGGCTACAGATGGAGAGGCACAGGGGATGAGGCTGGAGACAGAAATGGTACTGGAGTGAAGAGAGTTAAGGCTGGTGCAACACAGGCAAGGATAAGGCTGAGAGACACAGGGGATGAGCCAAATGCCAACCTGCATGTACTTACTGAGAGGGGATAGGGGCCCCCAAAAACATGAGTGTACCATGCCCCAAGATCTGTGTTGGCGGCCCTGCCTCCGGGTGGCATTATTATCACAGGGATTCCCCCGGTATTTTCTCACATTTAATTTTTAGTAAATCCCAGGCAGAACACATTTCCCATTACAATTATGGGAAATGCGATCTGATTACTAAAAATATGTGATAAATAGGGCTTGGAGTAGAATTACGAATTCTACTCCAATTGCCCTTTAGTAAATTTAGGTGAAACAAACTAAAATAATGTGAAAAGGGTGTGAAAACACCCCTTTTCACTTTATTTTAGTAAAAATAATGTTAATAAATAGAGCCCTAAGGGCTTGATTCAGCAAGGATCGCAACTGCGATTACGCACGCAATCGGATGATTGTTGCGATCTGCGCATGCATTGCAGTGTGCACGCAAACACTCCACTGCGATCACAGGGCCTGATTTAGCCAGGAACACAGTTGCTAATACGCACGCAATCGGTCAATTGTTGTGTTCTGCACATGTGTATGCGTCGCACTGCGCATGCGTGAACTAGCAATTGCGATCGGAACTGCGATTGCAGAGGCTACGCAGACCCATAGCAGAGTGATTGACAGGAACTGCCATTTGTGGTGACAGGGGGGGTGGTCGGGCAACCCCAGGAGTGCTCTTGCGTTTCAACGGCGTGCATAAATTATCCACTGCGTGACCATAAGCAGCCATAGCACTGATAGTGTGCGTGGCTGTTAGCAATTTCTGAGTAAGGTGAGGGCTTGTGCAAGTGTGCATATGGGTCTGATGTTACCGATTGTTTCGCTATGTTGCCCTAGTGTACGGATGTGATTAAGGGGAAATGGGTGTCCTTATGTTAGGCTGTGTTCGCAATATGAATGCAAACATTTAACTAGCACCGCTGATATTAGCAACTGCGTTGCATGCGTATTAGCAGAATAGTGATCGTTGCTTAATCAGGCCCACAGTCACTACGCAAACCCATCGCAGAGTGATAGACAGGAAGTACTGTTTGGGGGTGGTCGGCGAAACACAGGCGTGCCATGGCGTTTGAACACCCTTTCAAGGGCGTGCATACATTTTCCACTGCAATGCCAGGTTAGCAATTTCTGAGTAAGGTCAGAGCTTGTGCAAGTGTGCGTGAGGCTGCGATGGTACTCGTTGCTACCAATGGTTCTGCAGTCTTGCTAAGGATTACGGATGTATGTAAGGTAAAGTGGGCGTCCTTATATTGTGCTGCGACGGCATTGCGATCGCAGTGGATTAGCATGCTATTGCAGTGAGACTGCTAGCATAGTCGCTATTACAATCGCAGTTGCGATCCGTAATGAATCAGGCCCTAAGGTGTAAATGTAACAGCATGCAAGATGCAGGCATCAGTGTGATCCTGATGAACCTGGCCATTGTGTCAAAAGGACAATCATTTAAAAGGCAAAAACCTACCTGTTTTTTCCTTTCAATGATTGCCACTTTAAAACATTGGCTAAACTCGTCGGGATCTTGCAGATGCCTGCAATTGGCAGGCTATTATATTTACCCCTAATTTTGGCCATACATTATATGGTTAAAGGAGAGGATCCGTCCAATGGGGGTAACAGGTTGAGCGATATCACACTGAATGATGTACGGGCACTATCTTAACATCAATGAACAAAATCGGCAGAAGGACGGTCTAGACAATTTAACATGTGTGAAAATTAAATGATCACAACAATTATTTCCTGCCGTTTCCATCGTTTAGAACTGTACTGCATCTGCCTGATTGGAACGCGGATCGTTCAGTATATGGCCAGCTTAATAAAGGCAGCAGATATTACAGCATAAAATTTGGCCATGCAAATATATAAAACAGGAGAATGTTAATAAAATATATATTACATACTAGCTGATCTACCTGGTTTCACCCAGGTAGACCTTAGATATTTTAATTTCCTTCATGCCATTTTAACTGATATGCTTAGTTTATTTTATTCCTCTAGTGTAAAGGAGCGTGCTAGTAGGATTAATCTGTGCATATTAACTTGCAGCATCCTGAAGTTACTTCCTTCGTGTATCTGGCACGTTTGGCAGGAGCCTTTTGGGGATAGGAAGACGTGATGCCTGTGAGAGGTGTGAGGCAGAGTCGGGCTGGAGGAAAGGTGGTTTGGTGCACACTTTTTTGAGGTTCATGTGGCAGGTACACATCACAATGGCCACTAGAGAGGTCCTGCGTAAAGCATAGCCTCCTCACGAGGTGATGTTCAGCACTGAAAGTCTTATAGAGCTCACCATTACAGTAACCTTGAAGACTAATTTGAACAATTGCCCAGCTGCTACGACTTCAAATAAACCACCATAAGTAAAGGGTTGGGACATGTCAAGGAAGTACTCAGCGGAGCTGGTATAGTTGTCCCCCTTGCTTGTCGTGGGACATGATGGACAACCCCTCCCAGTTGTCCACCAGGTGCCTCACAATTAGTTCACTCACCTTCCTAGCCATTAGCTGAGTGTCATACATGAGATAGGAGAAGAACAGGACAGGCTCCATCTCCTGTGTTGGGGGCCAGGAGCATCGGAATGATTTTGTTGGGGGAGGGGGGCAACATAAAATCGTTCCGGCGCCACCCCTCCCCTCTCCTTCTCTCTTACCTGTGTCGCTGAGCGGTGGCCGTGGACGGTCAGACTCAGGCGGTGCAGAGGCCGTGCAGCCTATTACTATACAGCACAGCCCCTGATCATCCCCTCATCCGCCGCTCCTTCAACATGTTTGGGGGAAGGCAGGCTGCCCCCTTACCCCCCCCCTTTCTGACGCCCATGATGGGGACAATGGTGTGAGGCACAATCTCCCCTTTAACATTCAAAAACTCAATTACCATGTTTGAGAAAATTAAGATCCAAATACAAAGCACATGAAGTATCCAAATGAAAATAACCTAGTCAAAGTGTTAAGGGGCCTATTTATCAATGAGTTTTGTCATACGCAACGAGTGATAAAACTCGTTGCGTATGAAAATGGTGCTCAAGTCAATCAACTCCCAACTGTAATGTTTCAAAGAGATGAAATATGGGAGCTGATTGGATGGAGCACCATTATCATATGCAACGAGTTTTATCACTCATTGTGAATGATAAAACTTGTTGATAAATGAGGCCCTTAAGCTGGCCATACACCTGCACGATTTCGGGCCGATTGCCCGATTTTCGATGAGTCATAAGATGGATCCTGTGAAAATCGTGAATTATTTTAGTAAGATAAGATCCGATGCGCGCTCCTGCAGCTCCTATAATCGGATTTTATGATCAGATGTGCAGCCCATATGTTCCATTGTATCGTGTGAAGATCATGCCGTTTATTTTGTTCATGCGATGCATCGTGTTGCCATTCATGTCATTTCAATGACTGTTTCCCTTATGAGCCTGTGAGACACAGGATCGATCTTACGACAGATCGTGTGCTAAGATAAACAAGAAACATGCTGGCGGGACTGCCAGGGAGCTCCGGGGAATTGTAGGGAAATCGTATGATGAATCTGATCTTATGCTGGTCGTGTAAGTGTATGGCCAGCATAAGGGCTCCATTTTCTAACGTGTTCCACTTGCAGTGATATTTTTCTTTATGGTTCACTGCATTATTTACATTTTTCTTTAAATGAATATTTATGAAAACCTATGCCCAGTGCCAGCGCTAATGAAGAAAGTCCTTCTCAGCGCTATTTTTCATATCCAGATAATGCAGACAAATGTTATTTTTCATATAAAAGCTGACCTGCACATGCGCATCAGAGGTTATCCTTCCTAACCCGGCAGCATCAGTTTGCCCTTCACCTGCTGCTTCCTACCCATTTCCCTACCTTCCAGTCCCCCCCCCGGGACACTGATTAGCTGGCAGCCTTCCTGCTCTGTGTGCCAGTCGCTGCCTTCCGTCCTGTGCTCTCCCCCTCCAGCGCTCTCTCCTGACCCGTGCTTCAGATACAGCATCCTGCTATTGTGGATCCCTGCTATGATCGCCTCCCCTGCGGCAATATCATGAGCCTGGAGCCAGGGGACTGGGTGACGGCTGACTCCTTTATGTGGACGCTGGCTAAGTCCAGCGCGGGACGCCAGGTACACACTGACAGCTGGGATCCCCCTGCACCTCCAGTATCATTCCTGCTGGTCCTCACCATGCCCCAGGGCAGGGACTGATTTCTCACTGCCGCCCCCAGTGTTCGGAAGACAGGAACCTGATGCTAATTAGGGGTTTGGGCAGGGCGTTGATCAGTCAGGACATATGTTTACATATATATAGTATATATATGGGATGTAGTTATGAGACTGGCGGTCTCAATACCGACATCCAAATCTCGACAAGGGACTTAAGATAGGCATTGAAATACCAACGCATATCTTAATCCCGACACCGTAACGCCAAACGAGGTATGTCCTGGGCGCCCTTCGCTGCGGGGGGGAGGGTTAGGTTTAGGGAGCGGAGTTAAGGTTAGATTTTTTGGGGGGCGGAGGTTATGGTTAGGCACCCCTAGAGGGGGGTTAGGCACCCCCGGGGGGAGGTTAGGTTTAGGCACCACTAAGGGAGGGCTATCCAATATAAAAGAACAATTTCCACTATAATAAAAATGCTGCCCACGGAACCTCCTGCAGATGGGAAATAGGGCAAACAACGCCTCCTCTCACGCGGTCTGAGTGGGGCAGAGATGTCCAAGGTAGATGGAAATACCAAAATTCCACAATTGCATTGGGGTCCCCTATTTCACCATTTTTTTATTATAGTGGAAATTGTTCTTTTATATTGGATATTTTTTTATCATTTGTATTGTTGGACATTATTTTATTATGAATTTGGAATAAATATCCTTTTTGGATCAAGTGGTTCTTTGGAAATTTATCGATTCATTCTCTGGGGGACCAAGGAAGAGGTTTCCTGAGCCGATGTAAAGATACTTTTATGTGAACGTTGATCCCTGTTCCCAGGTGAGCTTTTATGTAAGAGGGGTTACGTTGGTCGAGGTGAATACCAATTCAGATGTGTATGTTGGTCAGATCAGAGAAAATACAAAGAAACTTTTATATTTCACTATTGTTAGGTGAGTCCAAGAAGGAATTTTCATATGTTGGAATTTAATGGTGGTATATGAACATAATAGACTGCCCTGTTCTCTTCTTGTCTGAGATGGTGAAAGATTCCATACAGGAGGAACATCAAGATTAGGATACGGATCCATTGCAAGGACTTTGCGGTTTTGGACCACTCATAATTTTTATATGGGGTTGGATGGAGACACACAGGCTGGGGCTGGCTGCTGACACACAGGCTGGAGACGCAGGAGGACTGGCTGGTGATATAAAAGGGGCTGGCAGGTGACATAAAAGAGCTACCGGCTGGGGAGACAGAAGGGGGTGCTGACTGTGGAAGTATAAAGGGGGTGCTGGCTGGGGCGGTATAAAGGGGGTGCTGGCTGGGGAGACAGAAGGGGGCTCTGGCTGGGGACACAGAAGGTGGTGCTGGCTGTGGAAGTATAAAGGGGGTGCTGGCTGTGGCGGTATAAAGGGGGTGCTGGCTGGGGAGACAGAAAGACTTGCTGGCTGGGGAAACAGAAGGTGCTGCTGGTTGGGGAGACAGAATGGAGATGGCTGGAGAAACTGCAGGCCTGGAGTTGCAGAAACACGGGGAGGGTAGGTTCCCTTCCTATTTTGTCAGTCCCCGGGCCGCACAATTTCTGATGGCAGCCCTGCAACTGTACACAAAGAATTTAATTCCCTTCACTGCAAACCATGGCCCTGATTCAGAGCCGGACGCTCTGACAGAGCGCTCGCTCTGAATCAGGGCCGTTCCTCTTAATTTTTAGAGCGGCCTCCTGGCCGCTCGTATAGCTGTGGGTGACCACCCACAGCTATAGCGAGCGGCCAGAAAGATGGTCGCGATGGTCAAGACCATCGCTACCATCGGGCTTGCGATGAGACCCTTGTGGTAGGATCTCGTTGCCGCAAGCCCTGGAGTGCTTTCGGCTCTTATCAGAGCCGAGAGCACTCCCACTGACATCACAAGTGATGTCAGTGGGGCCGGCCCCAGACGGTAGGCGTTCCCATGGGCAGCCACGCCCCCGGCAAGCCCACCAAAGGGGGCGTGCTGTCACTCAACATCAACAGCACGCCCCCTTTGTAGCGAGACCCGGAGCGACGGCTTGCCCGTCGCTATCCGGGTCTCAGCCATGCGCACGACGGAGCCGACTCCGTCGTGCGCATCCGCACTGGGCCAACATCGACCCGCTTGCGAGCGGTCTGTCAGGCCCCAAGTACGTACATTAAAAAAAAAAAACATGTGAAATACATCCATTCACAATACACGATTTCAATACATAGATAATATATAAAAACTATAAATCTCTAAATATAAAACATCCTAATTTAAAAATAATAATAAATACCATTTGATTATCCTACATTCATATTTAACAAAAGAACTGCCCAAGGAAAGAAACTGTTCAAATGCCTAGATGTCTTTATAGTTTACGCTCTGTATCGCCAAACCTGACAGTAACAATTCAAATCATGACCAGGGTGAGATTGTACTTGGTTATTACTGGAAAATAATTGTCATTTTCAGGGACAAAAATCTGCCAGGGACAAATCCTGGGCTTGCCAATGGAAATTAAAGATAGTGGCTATGATTCTGAGTCGAAGGCAGCAGTGTTGTCGGACGCAGTGAAGCGATGTTTTTCATCTGTGAGTGCGTCTGAGTTGCACCACGCGTCCATCTCGAGTTTGTAAATAGAGTCGCAATGAACATTTAGACGCATGGTTGCAGCAGTGTATTGGAAATGTATTGGTGTTCCAGGGCAGTGATTGGGAGTTAACAGGAAGGTGGCTAATGAGATGCATGAAGATGTTGCGGTCGTATCTAAGATAGTGGTTGCGTAAAGGCGCTGAATCGTTCATGTAGGAGGCAATATTCAGCTGGATAACCTGCACCTGCAAGTTTTAATACTGCGTCCGATGGTGGTGTGTAAAGATGCTCCAAGCACAATTGCCATGCATGCAGAGCCGAAACTAGACTTTTTGGTGCCCAGTGCCAGAGAGCATTGGTGCCCCCCCCTCACATTTTTTACTAGGGACATAAGATAGTGCACCTGAAAATAGGCCATTGCTTCATGGGGAAGTGCCAGGAGAATCCAGGAGATGCTGTGGATAAAAGAAGAGGAGGCTACAAGTGAGAATAATAATAAACAGGAAAATTGACAGGCCCGAACAGCACCCCCTGTCCCCTGTGCCATGGCACAGGTCGCACTACCATATTTACGGCCCTGCGTGCATGAATACACACAAATTGGGCGTCTCAGTCCTTGTGAACTCGGATGCACGGTTGCACACCAGAGAAGGGCTTTATAACGGCATAAGCAGACAGCTGCATCAGATTCAGGGGCCTGATTCAGCAAGGATCGCAACTGCACACGCAATTGGCCGACTGTTGCGTTCTGCGTATGCGCAAACACTCCACTGCGATCTGGACTACGATTGAAGTGACTACGCAAACCCATCGCAGAGTGATTGACAGGAAGTACAGCTTGAGGGTGATGACGGGGGGGATGTCGGCGAAACGCAGGTGTGCCAGTATGTTTGAACACTGTTGCAGGGGCATGCATACATTATCCACTGCGATGCCATACGCAGCTTGTGTACCCACAGCGTCCAACGAGGTTAGCAATTCCTGAGTAAGGTCAGAGCTTGTGCAAGTGTGCGTGAGGCTGCGATGGTACTCGATGTTACCCGATGGTTTCGCAGTCTAAGTATTACAGATGTGTGTAAGGTAAAGTGGGCGTCCTTATGTTGTGCATAGCGATCGTAGTGGATTAGCATATCTTCGCAGTGAGACTGCGTGCGTAATCGCTATTGCAATCTCAGTTGCGATCCGTAATGAATCAGGCCCCAGGTCCAACATTATTACTAGTACCCGGGTTCTCTGGTATAGAGGAATGCATCGTGACTTGATAGAAGCTTTTTATGTGTCTGCTATATAGTATACTGTATAATATAATATACATATGCAGTTTCCAGGATGCTTCCCAGCAGGTAGTAACAGAAGCTGTTACTGAGCTATGGACACAGCAGCAGCCTACACAGCACAGGAAATGTATGAGGCCAGTAAGTGGTAGCAATATCACCCCAGCCTCTACCCACTGAGCGACGAGCGTCTCCCTCCCCAACAAGCCCGGAGGTCGCGGGAGGATGGACTCAAAGAGGATGGCCGGGGACGTCATGAAGAGGCGGCACCATGACGGTTCCCTGCTCGGCCGCTGGGTGCCGCTGCTCGCCCGCTGTGTGCTACCGCCGCCGGCCGCGCTCTTCCCACTGCCGCTTCCATTGGAGCCGCTGGAGACAAATTGGCGCCATTTTGAAGCTCGGGTACGGCGAACACGGTGCGGGGGACACGGACAGCGGAGAGGACACGGACAGGCTGGGGAGGCTGAGGACCAGTGCTGGCGGCTGCAGGCGAGTGGAGGTGAGGGACGGCTGATGGGCCCCGCAGATGCGGCCTCCGGTGCGGGGAGCCCGGAGCCCTGATGTACGGGATGCGGGGATAACCGGGGAGCGGCCCCCGGAGCGGCTATGTCATTCCCGGGCTGCTGATTCGGTGGCTCTGATGTAGGGAGGGTGATGCCTCTGTAATGCCTAGGCCGACCCCCGGTATGATGCCATGGGGGATTGTATAGGGTACAGCCCACCCCTTGTGTGTATGGCAGATGTATAATGTACATATATGTCTGCTGCTGATCTCTGCATGTGTACACTCACTGACCCACTCATCTGCATGTATGTGTGACTGTACTCTGAGCCAGCACAACATGCCCCTGGTGGTGAGGGCAGATGCCCATGGAGCCTGTGTGTGTGTGTGTGTGTATATGTGTATATATATATATATATATATTTCATTCTGTTCCCTGCGATGTGCTTGGGTATGTGGCAGTCCTTCTCTATGGCATGTATACTTGCTACATTCTTTAAAGATCTAATGATCTTTCCCCAGTATATAATGCTCCCCATCACCAGTGATTCATCCCTTCTGTTTTTGTGCCACCAGTCGTATTGCAGTGTTATGATCTATATTGGGCATCCGTGTATTTGTATTGTAGCCTGGCTCTGTCATTCTGCCATCTCCCCCTGGAGGGGATGTCATGCCCGGCTGTATCTGTGTATGTATAATCCCCTCCTTATTGGTCAGGGGACTGTAACATGAAGGGTACATGTCATAGCAGAGCATTGCTGACCTCTGGCCGCCTGTTACTCTGAACTCTCATTCATTATGACTGGTATGAAGATTCATTGCATTAATATCTCTTGCACAGCTGCTCTGGCATATTAGGTATAAAAGGCTTTGATTACAGGTCCTTTTTTACCTGCTCAGTTAGGTTGCCTTTCATAGGCGTTCTGGTTGAAAAATGAATCTTGTTTTAAAACAAATACTGAGCTATTAGGAATGCACTATATTGCCCACAAAAGAAGGTATGTCAATAGCCTTATAGCAAGTGAAAGATCACATTTATCTACGGTATTAAATGTTAGACATGTATGCATTTCTGGTAGGAGTGTAATGCCGGCTCTGTAATGCTGGTTTGCTTGAATGTAGGATACACTTTCTGTCCATCACCTTTTAGATTATTTTGCCACCTATATGTTCATAAGAATTGAATGTTAAAATGCACCAAAAGAATAGTATTTGTTGAGTTTGCAAATGAGATGAGAACCTGTGTAGGGAGTGATGTTATACAGCTCTCTACTCCAGTGTTTTTGTTGCTGAAATCAGTTTAATGATGGAGTAGTACATTTTAATGGATTGTGACTGGTTCCTATGGTGACAGCCTCATATTGTTTTACTTCATTTGTTAAAGACTTAATTAGTGAAATAGGAAATTCTTACAGTAGTTACTGTAAGAATCTTCCTAACTAATGTTTGAGCTGAGGTTAATGCATTAATCTGGGCCATTACTGTAGCTGGGTATGCTAGGTGTTAAGCACCTTTTACTAACCTTACAGCATGTCCTGTTTCTCCACAGGCACACAGCACTGCCCTTGCTCTATCGCTGTAATCTGATCTAAATTAAATAAGAGATTATAGGTTTTATCTTATTTGCAAACAATGCACATAATATAGATTTGGGAAAATAAAGATCAGTGAAAAGGGTCATATGCATCTAAAGCTGGGTACACACTGACAGATATATTGGGCGATCAATTGGTGGGCCAATATATCTGCTGCCCGTCGGCCAGTGTGTACCCGTGATATGTCTGTGAACGTCGTCGTTCAGACATATCGCATCTGCTGTGCTGCACAGCTGATGGACAGATATGTCTGCAGACACGGGACACGCCCCCGAACTGACCCGCGGCAAGACACGGATACTGGCCGTTCAGTGTGGTATGAACGACCATCATCTGCAGATATATCTGTATAGTGTGTACCCACCATAAGGGCAGTTGTATGAACAGTAAGCAGCCCATTTATTAATAATGGGATTTGCAATTCAATCTGGACGTGATACTAGCGCCCATGATCGCATCGCAGTTGCGCTGAAATGTAATAGAGCAACTCTACACTCCTGTGCTGGGATTTGTGCGCATGAGTGGTCTACAATCTAAGGGCTCGATTCTATTCTGCGCGAAATGAATAGCGCTGGGAATCTGCTCCCGGAGCTATTCAATACACCGCGCTGCTAAGCCCAACTAAGGATTTCTTCTCGCACCCCTCCGGGGATGCGAGCAGAAATCCGACAAAAGTCCAGGCACGAGGCTGTTTTCTGCCCTTCGCGCCTGGAAAACATCATCGTGCCGGGAAGTTAGGTCGGGGAATACCCGTTCTCGCGCCTTAAACAGGGTGTTTAGTCGCGAGACCGGGCATTCTCCGACTAAACACTGCATAGAATTGAATAGCTACGGGAGCTATCTCTCGGCGCTATTTACATCGCTGCCAATTGAATCGAGCCCAATGATGGCTTTGGCTGTGGGTACCAAGTTCAAGAATGCGCTGCATTCCGGAGCTTGGTAAATCTGACAGCATCGCACACCTAAGGGTGTTGTAGCTGCTATCGGAAATGGGGGGACTGTGTTATCCTTCCGTAATACATCTTGGGGGATACTTAATATTTGCAGGTGACCCCAGAAAGCGGGTGTTTTGAGTAATATACTGCAAATATTAAATGATAAATGGGCCCCTAAATGCTTTTTGCTTAAGGAAATGATGAAGCGGTTAGAAATTGGAGGCCTACACTAACCACATACACTGCTTTCTGCTTGATGTAGTTTTACATAGGATTTATAAAACCTTATGAGGTTCCCATGTCCAGATATGGATAGAGCAATATATGGGGAATGCCGGACACTGTTACTGGAAAGAATTGAGAATGGTCCAAATGTGCCTGCGGTTTGCAAGCACCAGTGTGATCTTAGCAATCTAGCAGCTAGATTTAAAGCTGCAATAATTTAAATCCTTGTCTCTAGTGGCTACAACTCGCAGTCGTTTGCATTAGGGACAACATGTCTATGCTTCATCTTGAATTAATTTAATTGGCCATATTTGCGCTATATAAATAACTGGTAATAAATAAATATTTATGACCTATGCCCTCCAAATGGATAACAGTGATCTTATACAAGTCTAGTGTTCACGCTAGGCCAGGACCTAGAAAGGGGCATTTCTGTGCCCCAACGAAAAGGGGGCTTGGTCACTGAAAATGGGGGGGGGGGTGTCTTTGAGACACGCCCCCTTTTAATCGGGGGCATAATTGACACTTAAGGACATGCCAGGCTGCCCCCAAGTTCTACATCTGTGAATAGATCCAAGGCACATGCGCCCCGGCATCTATTCACCAGCGGTGAGCGCTGCACAGCAATTTTTTCCACCCGTGGAACACTGTTGTCCGCGGGGCACCACCAAAAGGCCAGGGCGCATTCTGCCCTTTTGAAATCCTGCAGGACGCGGCGCTCCGCTAAAACAGTCTAGCAGGAACACTAAAGTCATCCCTGCAATGCATTGTGTGTAATGTGGGAAGAGTGTCCATTGGAATGAGCCCTTCTCTCCATAAAGGTACTATATGATTATTGACATAAAAAAAGTATGGGTAATTTTATCAAAGCAAAATACAGTTTAAAAATATTCCAGCATAGAACGTATCTAACTAGAAACACAGCATTTAATTTAAACCACAGTTTCCCCGTCTCGCTGTAATGCTTAGAAAATGCCTGTGCAACAGATTCCTAATAACCTTCCTTTCCATCTCACTTCTGGAGGTTTTTTAGATTTTTATTTTTTTATTTTTTTCCCCTAGTCTTTAATGAAATAAGTAGCCTGAATGTTGAGTAAGATAGAATGCATCCAAAGTAACATGTCAGCTTCCAAACTAAGCCTAACACATCTGAATGTTCCACATGGGAGGTTCCGATCTGGTAGGTGACCTTAAGTGTACCCATTATGCAGTTGAAGTAAAAGAAGCCACTGAAACATACACTGTAAGAAAGAAAGAGAGCGCAAATACGCCCATTCTACGGGGCAGTTAAAAGACATTAATAGCAGAAACATCCTGGATGATGTAATAAGAATTGATTATTTGAAGAATTGCAGAGGGCAAGAAGCTTTAACAGATTCCATCAGATTGTCACTTACTGCCATCTACCATATTTGCCTGAAGGCCCTTCAGTGAAGGGCTTTGCAGCTGTCTGTAGTCATTAGTGGCAGATACTCAAATATCAGGCTGATGTCACTACCTCTTTTTTTTTTTTTACAGGCACAATTAGAGACTCATAACATTTTTGTGTTAAAAATTTGTATGTTGCTACGGGATGGGCTTAAAGGGAAGGTATACAGAGGGTGGCCTTTCGGGGTGGAAAGAAAACCTACTGTAGGTCCTATATGGGATGAATTAAATTCTGCGTAATGGGCGCGATGTGCCCTTCTGGAATGGCACAATGTGTCCATCTGCATCTCAAGCCTTGCACCTCATAGAGGTGCGATGGAAAACGAGGTCTGCACTAGCTCAAATTGCTGATGGGTGCGCAGTACTACATCACATTGAATAGAATGGGCCCCTTAGTGATTTCAGTGTGAAAAAACAGGAATGGAAGAAGCTAGGCCAGATATCAACATACAGGAATCTCAAATCAGTGATTTCAGCTGCAAACAGTCAAGGAATCCTGCGCCCGAACCCCTTCACCCCCAGATTTTTCTCCCAAGGGTTTTATTGTTGATTGGATCACCATCATTGGGCTCGATTCAATTGCCCGTGATGTAAATAGCGCTGTGAGATAGCTCCCGCAGCTATTCAATCCTCCGCGGTGTTTTGTCGGAGAATGCCCGTTCTCGCGACTAAACACTCTGTTTAAGGCGCGAGAACTGGCATTCCCCAACCTAACTTCCAGACGTGAAGGGCAGAAAACAGCCTCTCGCCTGGACTTTTGTTGGATTTCTGCTCGCACCCCCGGAGGGGTGCGAGAAGAAATCCGTAGTCGGGCTTAGCAGCGCGGTGTATTGAATAGCTCTGGGAGCTGATTCCCGGCACTATTCACTTCCCGCAGAATAGAAGTGAGCCCATTGACCCTCTTCAGGCATTGTTAAATCAAGTAGGGAGTATCTCACTTAGACCCCTTTTCTCTTTGTCTTGTCATTTGTATATTGTCATAAACTGCTCAGCTGGTTTGTTGGCCCGGAAACCTGCAGCAACTGAGTGCAAAGCAGAAAAAAAATGCCAAAACCCTATTTTTGGCTAAAAATTTGGAGATTTCCTTCAGAACCCTTTGAACACCCCCCTAATGATAAATTACGCCCCCAAAAAATGTGTAAGTTGCGTACTTTGGCGAAAAACAAACGCGCACATTTTGGCCGGGAAAAAAAATAATTTTTGAAAAAAGATGGAGAACAATTTTTTTCCATAGGAAATTACTGTTCCACGTAAATTGGGGGTACGTTAAAATGGGTGTAAGTATATTTTCGTGTCATAAAAATGCAATTTTAAAACCGTTGATCCGCTTGTTGCGACCGTGTGCGATGTTTAAAACACTTGACACGTCCATACTACGCCCTGAAAAATCAGACCCAATACGTTAAAACCATTTTCAACATTTATTTATTTTTGCCCAAAATTTGCGCGGTCGTTTTTTGGCAAAGTACGCAACTTACAATTTTTTTTTCCCAGTAATTTATCATTAGGGGGGGTGGGCTGTTCAAAGGGTTCTGAAAGAAATCCCCAATTTTTTTCCAAAAATAGGGATTTTGCATTTTTTTTTTGTTTCTCTAGGTCTGGGATGGATAAGACTTGTCTCAGTTTTTTCTCGCATATTGCCGTTTTCGCATGTTTTTTGGTGAAAATTTTGCCGTTTTTTGGCGAAAACGGGATGTTTTTGCCAATGGCGAAGAAGAGCAAACGTTTTCGCCGCTGATTGAATACGTACATTCTTCAAGCCGAATCAAAATTGTTTTCAAATTGGTAATGCCAGTGTTACTCCAGTCCTCATGCTGCAGACTGTCAGTAGATGTGTGGTGGCTGGTGTTAAGAAATGCTGGTTTAGGCAAATCTAACATAATGGGCTGCAAACATTTGGTCCCCCCTTTTTTTAAGCTAATTGAGCCTTGTATTCCTAGATTTTGTAAATACAGCTAAAATGCACAGAAAACCTTGTACTTTTGCTTTAATATAGTACAAAGCATTTTCTCAAAGCTTGCATGAAAATAATTTGCTATTTACTTGAATGTTCCCATGGATACTCCATTATATTGCAGCACTTGTTAATGGTGATAAACATTGCAGGAAACACTGAAATTGCCTCAAAGAAAAAAGGGAAAAAAAAATCCCCAAAACTGCTGCTCACAATCTAAAGTGTGTGGTGTCTGTTTGCTTACAGTGTTTTTTGCAGTTTGTTGACATCAACATCTGTGTTGAAGGCCTAACTCTGCTGATTTTGCACTAGCTGAGCACAGTAGTTTTGTGCAAGGAAAGGAAGGCTGACTTTGGAGATGTGACTACATTAATCACTTACGGACGCCAATTATCAATAACGTATTTCTGGTTATTTTGAGAACCAGCCAAGAGCCTTTTTCATTTGACTTGCTGTGCCTATAATGGTTTTCATTGTCTTCTCTCTTTTGAAGAGTCAAATTTTACTTACTAATATAATAAACTTTCCTCTTACTTTAGATGGTATAAACAGCAAAACTAGGCCCTAGGCCTGAATACACTTTTCTCTGGCCTGCTTGCCCAGAGGCTTAAGTGAAGTGGAGAATAGTAGCTGTAATGAGGGTTGTAGGGAAGGGACCCCGGAGTTCCTTCTGTGGGAGAGTCCCGTGAAACCGTAGTATTGGTTTGTATCAGGAAAAAGATATTCCTACCGCTCTATTCAAAGCTGATGCTATGGACAGAGGACTAAATGGTGATGGTGCCACAAGATCTAACTGAGCGCAATCCTATTAAGTGCGAGTTTATTTAATGGAATACGCACCCGAGACATGCAAGATCCAATTAGAAATGCCAATTCACAGTAGTCACGGTGAGGATGTGCACCTTTCCTTCAAAGTGCGACTTGGGAGAAGAGCATGAAAAAGTGGGGGAACCTTCTTGGGCCCCCCCAGGAAGCAGAGATAGCAGGACAATATAAAAGGCTGTTAGTGGCCATAATGAAAGTACTGCATGTTTTTAAATGTTATAACTTGACTGGTTTTTAGATTTTTTTATTTTATTTATTTATTTTTTATTAATGGTGAAAATATGGTAACAAGAGTTTTACATCAAAATTAAAGTCTTTCCAGCATTACGGAGTCAAGAAAAATGTCTGTATAGTACATTTTCAGTGTTTTTTTTTATGTGTTAAAAAGTTGGAATAAACACTTTTACCTGTCGTATGCAAATTCAAAAATCACACTCCCACTAAAACATACCTGTGCCACATCATTGACCCCCCCCCACATACCTGCCTCACATCATTAACCCTTTATTGAGCTGTTAAGATGAATTTACCTGAAAACTGTCGTCATGGGCCACATTATGCTATTTAAATACCTCCATTTGCATGATTATTCATCAGGAGGGGTGTACCAGAGGTTCTGCAATGTGTCCCGCCATTATTACCTTAATAAACACTTTCCTTACCTTTTCACCAGCACAGGGGGGTGCACACACAAAAAATGAGAATTGCCTTTGGAAAATCAATGCAAATTTTGATTGCATTGTGAGTTCACTGTGAGAACTGCTCGCAGGACCCAACTCGCATGTAATAGAATAGAACCCACTCTTTGGGCTTGATTCAATTCAACGCAAATTGAATAGCGCCGGGAAGGAGCTCCTGGAGCTATTCAATTCAGCACGCTGTGTTGTTGGCCAGTTTATCGCGTCTTAAATATGGTGTTTGCGAGAACCGACTTTCTCCGGCTACGCTAAGGGCAGAAAACAGCTTCACATCTGTAGTTTTGTCGGATTTCTGCTCGCACCCCAGGAGGGATGCGAGAAGAAATCCTTAGTTGGGGTTAACTGCACGCTTAATTGAATAGCTCCGGGAACTTCTTCCCAGCGCTATTCATTTCGCGTTTAGTTGAATCTAGTGATCACCCCCAGAAAGGGGGTGTGACCAAAAAGGGGCATGTCTTTAAGACGTGTCCCCTTTCCGTCACTGTTGGGGGCGTGCCCAGCAGTTACGAACATGCCAGGCAGCCCCCAAGTGCTGCGGTCACTGTGAATGGATGCCGGATGCAGACACTATATTTTGAATAAAATAACGCCCTCCTGTGCCTCCCTAGCATAGAATTTTCACCTAGGTGGATTGTAAAGTTACTGTCTGAGGATGTTATTTTTCTCTCCTGTTAGGTTCTCTTTAATAACTAATGAATTGTATTTCTAGATTTTTAGTCCAGTCATGCGCTGGTGTTTATTTTTCCTGTGTAGTGGTGAAATCTATTGGTCCCAATGACCCCATACCCACTTCTAATTGTGCCTGTGTTACTATAGCAATGATTGTGCGCAAATTCCTCTTTCCCCTTCCCTGATCATAGATGTTTCATTTTATCCTTTTTTTTTTGTTTTTGTTGTGGTTACAGTAATTGTTGACTGACCAATATTCACCATTTTATAACTCCACTGAGGGACCATAGAAGTGAAATAAAAATATAGGCAGTAGTGTATGTAAATGTGGTGGCAGGGTACAATTATCTGTTCTTACAGCTACAGTTCCTGTCATGGTTAAAGGTGGACATTAGGGCACAATTACATGGATATGAATTGTTTCTCCTTCATCCACTAGGGGACACTGGAGAGCATAGACAGTGGGGTATAGACGGTGCTGAGAGGGAGCTGGCACTTTAAATATTAAGAAGTGTAACTAGCTCCTCCCCCTCTATACCCCCCTCCAAGCCTCAGTATTAGTTTGTGCCCGAGGGGAGCTGATGTTTCACACTCCTCCTCAGGGGTTGGTAATATAGTTAGATAGCACTTTTGTGCTGAAGATAGAATCATTGAGGACAGACAGGCAGAAGCTGCACTGCCTGTCTGCGACGATGGAGCTGCCGGGGGACCCGCTCGCAAGTGCACGCACTTGGCCTGTGGTCCCCGACTGCTGAGACCACCGTCTCCTTTACAGGGGGTTTCACATGCCGCTGCGTGCAGCGCACATACCGGCTCCCATCAGTCACTACCGCCGCCGGCAGCACCGCAGCTACCTGTGAGTATACCCTGTAAGTTTCCTGGCTCCTCGTGTAACGGGGTAGCCAGGTAATTACTATGGTATGATACAGTTACTACTGCCCTGCCTCTCTCTCTGCGCAAAGCTGCTCTGACTGACAGAGCAGCAGGCAGCAGCTGTGAGTATCCCTGGCTCCCGGATTAGCGGGGTAGCCAGGTTATATTGGTACACTCACAGCACAAGGCTGCTCCGGCTAATGGAGCAGCAGGGCAGATAGCTGTAGCTCACCACGTGGAGCACACAGCTTTCATGTAAGCAGCGGGGTGTAGCAGGAACATTCCCCGCTGCAGGAGCCTCATACAGGCTCATTAGTAACAGAGGATGATTGCCACTTACTGCGTGGCAATACTAAATAGCGCGCTTACAGTACATTTGAGCGCCATAGCAGGGGGCGGAGCTTAGCTCCGAAGTCCTGCTGGGGGCGGAGCTTATTCTCCGGGGGCGGAGTTTAGCTCCGGAGCCCTGTTTCTTCCTCTACAGCCCCAGCGCTTCTCTGGAAGATGCTGGCGGTGATTACAAATGTGCTTATACACCTATATCTATATATGCTGCTGTAGTGATCCTGATAGTCTAAACGGAACTGTAAGTACACAGTGTGATTTAGGCTGGGCAGGAGAGCATTTCAGTATCTGCCTAGCGTTTTTCTGGTACTGCTAGGAGCGCTATTAGGGCAGGTTAGGCTCTCTTCTGTCTCTGTATACCAATTTCCGCCGTTGACCTTTTTCATTTCAATTTAATGTTTGTGTAAGGTCTGTATGTGTCATGAGACTAAGGTGTCTCTACATACCTACAAATATTGTGTAACACTAACTCCCTATTGTGTAGCGTATATGATAATTGGCTGACACTTCCGTTAAGGAGCTTAGATATTTGTATATATACATATATCTATCTATCACTGACGGAGATATGGGGCACATCCACAAGACGATTTACTCCCTGTCCAATCTCTAAACGATTTTCCCTTGATTTTTTTCCCTTGAAATTTTATCTTTCAGTCTGAACGATTTGCAAACTATCTTTAATAGATCAAGTGAAATTGACCAGCGGGAGTGCGCATTGTTGATCGTTAACGACCAAACACTGCACGATTTATAAAAGATTTTTAAACGATTGAACTATGACGATGTAGTTATCGTTCAATCGCCTGCTAAAATCGTGTAGTGGATGCCCTTTACCCTCATAAAAGGCTCCCGTACCACTGATCAGGGTCAGATACTGTAAAAACTTTTCCATGTGCGGATAATGTTTTTTTTTTCCTTGCAGTGAATCTAGAGAGTGTAAGAGCCGTATAGCTCTGTGCACTAATACCCTGCTGCACTAGTGGTCATTTTAGTTGAGACCCTGGTTCATAAACATGGATCACTGGTGGTGCAGGTAATTACATTAACTTGCATATATATAATGATCTCGTCTGATCTTGGATGCTAAGCAGGGTCAGGCCTGGTTAGTACTGGGAGACCGCCTGGGGATACCAGGTGGTGTAGGCTTAAATCTGACAGGTATGGCAAAAAGGGGACACTAGTCCTGTCCCACAGTATTCTTTCCAAAAGGAAATAACAGACTTACTATTGCACTTTCAGTTGCATAAAACTAATTTGTGTCCTGTTTTCGGCTAGGTAACATACGGATAAACACATTTCAGATGTCCGGCGGTTATATATATTTTTCTCTTTTCATGCATAGCGGTATATAAGGTGATACAATTTCATTTGTACGACTGTAGGTCTGATACTGCGTCCTGTCATGGTAATCTACAGGGGGTAGATCCTCTCATATCTTGTCTGTAGTTTCCTTCGCAGAAGTCCTTATACAGGACCCTCGTTTCGGCCCTTTCGGGTTCCGGATTGTGCACGGGACTATCATCTTCCTGTGGTTCCGTATTTCAGTGTAGAGTCACTATAACATCTACTCTATATAAAGTTACGTCCACTACTGAGTCTAGGGCTGGATGGCTTTCCTCTTACCTGGGGTTTCCCACAGTGGAACCGAGTCTTTAGGACTTCAATGTCATATGGACGGTGTCTTGTACGAACTATTGGGTCTGGGTTTTCATCACTCAAGGATACAAGCTTGACTTATTAGTCTCACTCTCTACCTTCTTTTTCTGTTTACCAAGTCCTCCAACAATAGGAGTATTGTTTTACAGCAGATTATACACTAGCTTCTATCCACAATTGTGAAGATTCAGGTTCCCAGCCATCAGACCAGTCTTTGTGTGATTCTGAGGCCTTACGACTCGGTCAGACCTCACTTTCTCTGTCAAGCACCAACTGTCTAATGCGTCACATTCACACTGCCAAGGGTTGTGCGCTGTTACCTTTTATTGCAATATTGCATCCATAGAGAGCTAGACAATCTCTCATACAAATAGCACATCCATTGCAGACACCCCCCCCCCCCCCCCTCCGGTGGGCAACCTACATAATATCTGTATTCTCTACTAGAATCTCACTGTATTCCTACAGATTTTCAAAGTTTTACATAGTCCCTTCAGTTGATGCAGGACTAGAGAAGGGAGAATCTCCATATCTCTGGATATCAAAGACTATTTCTTCACATCCCTTTTAAGGCTGCCTCCTCAGGTGCTTCTGAGATTACTTTTCTGGATCTCTCTTTTCCACAGAGGTCATGGTTGTCACGACGGTTCTCCTTCAGATACATGAGGTCATTATTATCCTTTACCTAGATGATCCTCTGCTGAAGGCCCATTACGGGGTCTAATTACTGCAAAAGGTCAGTGATTCACAACAACCTCGTCAGGGGTGGTCTCTGTGTTTTCCCTAGTCTTTTCTGCTACGGAAAAAGAAAACGTGAAAAGAAAAAAAAAAAAAGAAAAAATTTCAGCGCAGCTTCCATTCAGGACATGGTGACGAGAGGGTCCTTCGACATCGCCTGGTATTGATTTGGATTTCTCCGAGTTTTTTTCTTTTCAACTACTCCCTCTCTCTTAGTGAGCAGAATCCCATCTTTCCCTTCTACAGGTTAAAGTTAGTCCCAGAACTCGGATACCCTCCTCTGGTGGTTGAACTAGATTTCCTATTGGAGGGAAAGAGATTCAGAGTTGGGGATGGGACTGTCTTCACCACAGACACGAGTCTGAGAGGATGTGAAGCTGTGTTTACGGATCAGCACTTCCAGGGCCGCTGGGTTTCACTGGAAGCTATTCAGAAAGCAGATCACCTGTTGTGAGGCCACAGTACGACGCCAAGACAATGGCGTACATTAATCACAGTGAATATGTCCGGCGATTTTAAAGGTAGTATGCCGGATTCTAACCTGGGCGGAAAGGTTTGCAATGGAAATCTTGAATATTTTCATTCCAGGTGCAGAGTATTCAGAGACCGACTTCCTTAGCCGGTAGGACGAGCAACCAGGGCTCTACTCCTGTAGGTCCCTTGTTTACCTACGGTGGGGTCTTCCTCGGGTCGACCTCATGTCATCAAGTCGCAATCATGAACTGACTTTCTACATCTCTAGGACGAGACCCGGAGGCATTGTCATCACCGTGGCAGTTCACATTTGTCTGTTTCCTCTACTCCCTTGGATTTTACACATCAGAAGGGTGAGGGCCAGGGATCTCTTGGTATCTCCGGATTGACATAGTAGATCTTGGAACTTCAGTTTCTGCAGGTCGACGATCAGTGGCCTATACTTCTGAGAGAAGTTCTCGTCATACCGGTTCCTTTAGTCTATCCACACTGAAGACAGCTATGTTTGATAGCGTGGCTCTCAAAAAGGCCATTTTCAGAATGACAGGATTCCAATACAGGGCAAGCCTTGCTATGCTTACAGCTAGGAAGGAGGGGTAATTCTAATCATTACCACCGTTAGGGTCAATCTTCTGTTGCGTGGTGTGAATGTGGAGGGGCTCTTCCTACTGAATTCAACCTAGCCACATTCTGCAAACAGGTTCTCGCCTGGTACAGTATGCGATTGGGTTTGCTGAAAGTAAAATTTTCAGCTTTGACCATTTTCCAGAACAAGTGCGTCTTGCATTCTGGAGATTCAGACTTTTTCTACAGGGTGTGATTCGGTTGCTACCACCCTATGTTCCTCCTGCGGCTCATGGCAAATGGATCTCGTATTTTCTTTCTTGCAGTCTCCTCTGTTCGACCTTTGGTTGGAGGAGTTCAGATACCTTTCATGGAAGGTAACAATGGCATCAGCCAGGAAGGTGTTGGCTCTGGGAGCTCTATCCTGTTGTCCTCCATTCCTGATATTTTACAAGGATAGAGCGGACCTCCGTACTAAAATGGATTTTCTTTCAAAAAGGGGTTTCGGCTTTCTACATCAACCTACCTATTGTGGTACCGGTTTTTCCTCGACACTCTCTTTCGTAAGGATCCTTGGATGATGTTAGGCCTCTTCGTTTTTATGTGGTAGGGACTGCAGCCATAGGCAAATCAAGCTTTATTTGTTTTGTATGATGCAGTTCATCTTGGTTGGCCAGCTTCAACATAGTCTCTGGCCCTCTGGTTTCGTATGATTATCAATCAGGCATATGACTTCATCTTAGGAGTCTCTGTTTCTCCTACGCCATTTGCTCTGTAGGCTCTTCCTGGGCGTTTGCTCACAGGGTTTTTCCATGTAGTTCTTTACAGAGAGGATATTTGGTCTGGCCGACATTCTTTTCTTTTTCTAGTTTTGACATGTTTGCGGCCTCTGCAGCGCAGTATGACCGGTCTGTTTTGCAGGGTTCTCAGCGCCTTCCCGCCCGTACTGGGAGCTCTGGGACGTCCCCAATGTCTATGCTCTCCAGTGTCCCCTAGTGGATGAAGGAGCAAACAGGATTTTGGTACTTACCGATAAATCCCTTTCTCCGATTCCATAAGGGACACTGGACGCCCACCCTGCGCTGTTCCTGCCAGGGTTGGGGTCATTTTATGTTATGTCTGTTGGACAATGATTTGATGTCTCTGGTTCTGTTACTTTTTTGTTTTGTTCAACCTTTTCATATGTTCTGTGTACTGGCTTCGCCTCCTCCTCTTCCGTTTGTTTTTTCTCAACTCCCCTCGGGCACAGTTTTCTAATACTGAGGCTTGGAGGGGGGTATAGAGGGGGAGGAGCTAGTTACACTTCTTAATATTTAAAGTGCCAGCTCCCTCTCAGCACGGTCTATACCCCACTGTCTATGCTCTCCAGTGTCCCCTGTGGAATCGGAGAAAGGGATTTATCGGTAAGTACCAAAATCCTGTTTTTGTGCTCAAATCTGGTCAGTAGATGACCTTCCTAGATTGCACATGCGGTCATTGTCCGATTAAAATGCATGAAATAAAGTAATTGGTTTACATCCGGGTAACATGAGGATGTTCTGCATATGGCCAAATCTGTCACAGACCATGTAATTTTGCTGAAGCCATGAGCAACCTGATTGTTCTCTTTAGGTCACCCTAAATATTTGTTTTTCTGGCCCTTAAACTTCTTTTCATCTCCCAGTTAGTATTCATAATACACTTGTACTGCTCCCTGTACCCAACCAAGGCTTCAGGAGAGCTGATCATTAGTTAGTTGACTGAGGGCAGGCAGGGGTAATGGCAGTGGGATCTTCAAGGGTTTAAGACTCAAAATACTTGCAGTGATACTGGCTGGCTGAAAATATTGTGTTTGGAGTTCATTAAGGCAGGCGAAGATTGTATATATAAAATACTTGAATTGTGGAATCTGCACAATGACAAAGAAGCAATTTAAGTTTACTAGGAATTACCACCCTAACAAAGGTGAATTATATGCTGGTGTGGTACAGAAATAAAGTACAGATTCAATCAGGTGGTGTCTTTCTTAGCATGCCACCAATTCCGAAGCTGCTGAAGACATAGGATTTAAGTCCCTGATTTATATGAATAATATTTATCCATTGTATGTAGAAGAAAGCACAAGCAGAATCAATAACTGTAAAATAATGTGCATGTTTTGCTAGCGATCCTGCATGCATTGGCTTAATAACCTGTACGTACTGACCATTTCTTCTTGGAAATATTCCTCGATCCTGTGCTGAGTTGGCTTCAGAAAGCTGGATCGATAAACTAGGCCTAATGTAAGTTTGTTTTTGATTGTTTCTGTGGGTAGAAGAACTCCTGAACCCTTCCATAGTCAGTCTCCCATTTACTTTTCATACAATTCTATTTCAAATCTGATAATGCAGTTGCTAAGGTTTATGCAAACTTTGGGAATGCAGGCCCTCATTCAGAGCCGGACGCTATTTGCGGTCGTTCGTTTAAAAACAAGGGGTGGCTATTCAAATGATCCGTACGCACATTGCAGTCTGTTCACACCTCTAAGTCTGAACGAACGAGCAAAACATACGCTCGTTTATTTGTTAAAAACGCCCCCTGGCCGCACGCATCCTACGTCATGTCCGCTATTTATTAGATTAATCGAGTACATCGACCAGCGTATGAACTGCTCGCTATTCTTGTGGTTGGTGTTTGCTACCACAAATTTGCGTGCAGTTCTGGCTATAAAATAACCCAGTGACGTGGTCAATGACGCTGCTGTTTTAAATATACACACCCATAAAACGCCCGCTTTGACCTTTAAGCACGCCTGCGTTCGGATCTCCACTCCCCATTTTCAAGCACCTTCCCCTGTTACCACCCACATACGCCTCATTCTGTCACTCAAAATAGCAGGCACTCGCTATATAGCGTACAAAGGATTTTCGGCCGCACTGACTGGTTCGCGCATGCGTACTAAAAAGCGTACGCATGCGCAGATGTGCAAACATCGCTCGGAACGAGCGTACTGCCGCTAACGAGCGGCTCTGAATGAGGGCCGCAGTTTGGTGCTAGTTGCTCATTTTTAATAATTTTGTCTTTAAAGCTATCGGTCAATCAAAAATAAGGCATCATTAGTCTGTAGACTGCAAACCATAGCCTGGGCATCCCATGTGGGTAGCAACCAAATCTCAATCAAATTTGTAGGGCTGAAGGGTTATTGTCAGATTTGTTGTTAGTGAGTAACTGTTTATTATGTCACCTCTTCCCAGCAGAAGTTCTTGTATACAGATAAGTTATTCATTGTTAACCTAGGAGTGTTTTCATATTGAGTTAGAGAAAAGATGTACTGTTGGGACCTTTTTCAGAGATGAATGCAAAGATTATTGCAAAATGCATTTAGGTAGCAAAATGAGACGTTTCCTAGCTCATCTAGCCTCTGTGCGCTATGCAGCACGATATGCCTGGCATGAACCGCTAGGACCCTTGCAACTCTGCTAGCGTATGGAGTCTCTTTTTACAGAAAATGCATCTTCGTTGCAATGTGATGCACCAGGAGACTGCTGATTTATTTGATGTGACACTTGCATATCCGTGTGTGACTGAGGGCCATATTCAATTGCCGGCGGAAAGTCCCGTACTTTTCGCCTGCCGGTCTTTTCCGCCATCATCACTGGTTTTGCCTACGGAAAAGTATTGCGCTCGTCCCCGCTTTTCGCCCTATTGCAAAGGACGCAAGAACGCGTCCCGGCAAACTCAAACAGGTGAAAAGTGCTGTCAGATTTGGGGAAATCAGCCTGACACCCCCCAAAATATGCCCTGACATGGGGGATCACTATGGATACCCCCGAATAGCCCTTCTGAAGGTATTTGGAGTGCTGAAATGGTCTCAATAGGTGCTATTTATCGTTTTTGCACAAGTGGTGAAGAATAGCATTTAGCAGGTGTTTTTTTGGCAAAAATAAGTAGTTCCAGCAAATTTGGGGTACATGGGTGCAAGCATGGTTAAAAATCGCTAGAGTGATGTTTTAAAAAAACGTTAAAAACGCATCTTCAGCAAACACCTGCAGTCAAAAAAAAAAAAAAAAACACCTTGGGCATACTTGGGGGACCCCCTGGAGTCTATTTCGCTAGTTTTTAAGTTTGTCCCCCAACTTTTTTTTTTTTCGCCCTAAACTAAATACATTTTTTGGGGTTATCTAAAGTAATTTTTTAACTTATTTTGACGCAGTTTACCTTTGGGGGACTGTCCCATTGCTGCAGGGGTGTTCCCACCTCTTTGTACCACAAACCTCCAATTCTGCACTTTCTTTTTTTTTTCCACCTCCAGAAGCGTATCTTTTCCACTGGTTACAAGGTGCAGACTTTTTGCACTGGCAAAAAGTCTTTGGAATTGAATACGGGGATAAGTTCTCGGCTGGCGAAATGACGTCACCGGCAAAACTTTTTCGCCGGCAATTGAATACGGTCCTGAGTCTGTAATCGAAACTTGGGGTGGATAAAAGCTGTGTCTGCTGCATGGCACTACGTATGCTGATTGAGAGACTTGGTCGCATACAGGTGTCGGAAATCAAATTAATCAGCACAGTTTCCTGGTGTGTCCTAGGTGCATCACATTGTGGCTAAGGCGCATTTTCTGCAAAAAGATGCCTGGCGCTAGCAGTCTCGCGTGACCAGGCGCGCAGAGAGGGTCTCTATGGTGTGACTGTGGCAAAGACGAGTGAGGGCACATCGATATTTGGAGCTGGCTGCATACATAAAATGCGATCAACTCTGCCTAGGTAGCAAATGTGACTTCTCCATGCAAGTAACATGAAATTGCAGAAATGGCCAGATAGTGCAGATTATTACCTAGTTCTATTGGAGCGTGTGAGATGCTAATTATTTTTTTTAAATGGTGCTAATAAGCATATGAGAGGAAAGTCAGTCTAATTTATTGCTGTTTACAACAAAAACAAACTTGCAGACTTGCCTGACTCTGGCCAATGGCTACATCTCGCAGGCTGTTTAATTTCCGCCTAGGCGCCCCCTACAACCTCTAACCAAGACACATGTTGTAGAATGCCGTGTATGCAAGTTGTCTGGAAAAACGCACACATTGCGAAAAGACGCACACTAAAAGAAGAGTAAGTAGCGAAAAAGCCTAAACTTGTGTTTACATCCTCCAACTCAATGGGGGCAATTTAATTTGATTTGGGTGCCCAATGAAGCAATTCAGTTGTTCCTGAGGTACGCGAGTGCACGGCTAGAAGCACCAGATTTAGCCGCGCAGTGTGGCTAAACTCGACTAAAGTACCGCTTTGGGTGCCCAATTCCTGCTCGCCACCACGGAAGGCTGCGAGCAGAAATGTGTGCAGCCACGACTATTCCCACCAACAATTGAAACAAACAATTGAATTCTTCCCCTGGAACATGTTTATTGGTTTTCTTGCAGTTTGTAACCTGAATGTATTATCAAAGAGTTAATGGAAGCTTAAATTATTTTAGGATTTTTTTTTTTAATTTGTCAAACCATTTTACATGATTGCAGCAATATAACCAGCTTGCTCCGTATTGCATGTGATTTAGCCAAGTTCAGTTTCTCTGTATAAGTCACCAACAGTAAAACTATGCTTTGCAGAGCTTTTTGCATACACTCCTCATAGAAAACTATAGGATGGCTCCTGCTAGGGTAGGTAGGTAGCCAGAAGCCAATGTTTTTTTTTTTTTTTTTTTCTGTTTTTTGTATTGTTACATTTAAAGCATAACATTATTCTGCTTTTAAAAGTGTGGAAATAGCAGTTTCTGTATATTTTAAGTGCAGAATACTTAAAAAATAGGCTGAAGATGGTAAAGATGAATTGCAGTAGAAATACTTAAAGATCAAAATATATTGTGCAATGCCAGGGTAACAAACGTACGATAATATTTGAAGGAATACATGTCACGGAGAACTTAAGCCTTCCAGCAAATGGATTACCCGGTTGTCAGCATAGGCAGCCTTTATCGTGTTTAAACATCTTGTTTTCTTAACCAAAACATTTACAATATTTAGACACATGACACATTATGCAGGGACCCTTTTTTATGTTGGGAAATTGTTAAAAATGGGAAATTGTTAAAAGAAACCTCATCCTAATGAATTTCATATAAAAAAAAATAAATAAATAAAGTTGTAGGTATCGTGGAGAGATTTATACAGATTAGAAGCATTATGAATAAGTGTAAATACTAGAAGAAAAGCATCCTTATGTACATCCACTTTTCTGCTGGTAAACTGTGTTGTTGGAACATTCGATTATAAAGACATAACCCAGGCACATCCAAAAAACTTGGGGGTTAGGGGAAATCAATTTTACATGATGGACGAGATGTGCCATTCCAGAACGACACATTGCTTCTGCTGGCATAGCATGTTTTTCCTCACACCTCATGATGGGCAGAGGAAATCATGCAATGTTGGCACTACCATAAATAGCCCATATGTGTACAGCTGGGCATTGCCATCATGCCTGGCGGCACATCGCTTTGATAAAAAACTCCCACAGTGTTTCACTTTTTTTGTGAACTTTCTTTTTATTTTTTATTTTTTCCTCCCCCTTTTGGAGCGCCACCTTGCCAGATTTGAAGAATCTTTAAAATAAATGAATCCTGAAGGGTCTGTTTTGTTTCTGATTCTAACCTGGATCTTAAACCAGGGTTTGACAAATATTTGTAAAACACCAACATACATCTCTTCACTTGTCTCAAAATATCTCCCAACCCGACCTCGATGCTGCCCTCCCACGCGCAATAAGACTTTCCTTTTGTCTCCAAACCTTCAAGCGTTACCTGAAAACTCATCTCTTCAGACAAGCTTATCAAATTCTGAATGGGTGCAGTGCGCATGCACCTGGCATCCATTTACACTGACCCCAGCTCTTGGGGGCGTGCCCGGCATGTCCGTAATTGCCAGGCACACCTCAAGAGTAAAGAAAATGGGACGCGTCAGAAGACGTCCCCTTTTCATTGACCACGCCCCCTTTCTCTAGTTCCAGCACCCTGCCTGGCGCCGGATCTAGAGTGAACACTACTATAGATTTTAAGATTGCGAGCAGGGCCCTCTTACCTCTCTCTGTTATTACCCAGTCTTGTTTTATTACCGTTCTCAAATGTAAAGTAGTCTTCATGCTAGGGCAGGGCGCATTTCAGAAAGGGGCACTTCAGCACTCTCTGAAGGGGCAGAAAAAGCTGCGTGCTCACTCAGAAAAGGGGGCGCCTCTAAAGGACATGGCTAAAGGTCTAAAGTCCTGCTTTGGGTGCCCAGAGTGCCGACTTTTTGCACTTTTCTGCCCTAGGGGGCTGCAAGCAGAAATGAGTGCTCCCATGGCTGTACGTGCCTGAACAGAGCAACAATTAAATTGCTCTGTTGGGCGCCCAGTGCTATCAGCCGTGGGTGAAAAGAATTGAATACCCCACTTAATCACTATGGTGACCTGGTGCACAGGATTTGTAAAGCCCTGTCATAAACTGGTGTAACTAATACAGGGGTTGGTCAGATACCAAACACAATTGCTGCATGTGCAAGTAGTATTCAAGGCTCCAGTGTTCATAAATGTATACCTGTGTCCATAGGTCTGTTTTTCTTCACTTATTTATATAGACCAACTATTGTAACTGGTCTAAGCTGCTGTAGGATTGTAACTTCCAGGCCGCACTTTTTATAACGTTAAACATGTTTCTGGTAAAGTTTCCCCTAGTTGTGTTCAGTGGAGAAACTGTCTGCTGTATTAGGGGGTAATTCAATTTAAGCTCCTGGGGTGAGTAGCCGCAGCTATTCAATTGCCTGCGACTAGCTGATGTCTGCTCGCACCCTCCTGAGGTGCAAGCGGAGATCTGTGCTAACTAATAACACATACCTGTAAGATGTAGCCCAAAGTCAGTGTGGTATTTCATTCTCCCGTGTGCGGGTGCTGTTTTTACACATGGGGCTCTATTTATTAACATTATTTTCACTAAATTAATATGAAAAGGTGTTTTCACACCCTCTTCACATTATTTTAGTATCACCTACAGTTACTAAAGGGCAATTGGAGTAGCATTACAGTTACTAAAGGGCAATTGGAGCAGCGGCTGGTCGGCACTTGTCACGGGTGAAAATACCGTGATAAGGCTCCGGAGGGGATTTGCAGGGACAGAGCTTTGTCGCAAGCTCTGTCCCTGCAAGGGATTTGTAGTAAATCCCTGTGATATCGCTCCACAATCTGCATTACAAATGCGGATTGTAGTAAATAGAGCCCATGGTCTTGTAATATTCAATTGCTTGTAATCCTTGCAGAGGTTTACATGACCTTATTTTAGCTTTGTTCTCAGTTTTACCGGGAAAATAATCATTTTGTCCTATAATCTGGCTCTTTTGAGGACCTAAAATGCTGTCACTGCAACAGAGTAATAATTGTTGAATTTCCTCAGCTAGTTTACATACATTTAAAAAGAGCTCACTTCATTATTCTAACTTCTACTCAGACCTCTCTCGTGTGTATGTGTAAGGATTGAGGGCTCATTCACACACGTTCTCCGAGAAAATGGGTAAAAATGTGAATGTAGGCGTGCTTTAATACATGCAATATAGTTCAAACTGCGTTTAACGTTCTTTTTACGGGGCTATACAATTTACCGCACTGTTAATCCTGACTATAGGATTTCTGCTCACTATTGCCGCCATGCTGTTTTCAGGCTTAGCACGTGTGCTAACAGCATCGCAGCTGGCGCTTAAGTCGGAGAATGCAGGTCGCTGCGACTAAACACCCAGCTTAAGCTGCGGAAACCTGCATTGGCACAATGGGGACAATTGAGTAGCTCTGAGAACTCATTCCTGGCGCTATACAAATCGCGCTGAATTGAATCTCCCCATTAGTGGGAAATCTGTGCTATTATTTTAGTTGATTTTGTGGTAAATTGACTTTAAATATTTTCAAGGAATATTTCTTCTAAAGAAATACCTCTAAATATGTTATTACGTGACATTATATACTGATAACAAGTTAGGAGCTACTTGGAATAATTTGAATTTATGTGCAAATTAATAAATGACAAGTCTTGTTGCTAATAGCAACTACAAAAAAACAGGGATGCTGGAGGCTTAAGCAGTTTTAACAGAAATTACAGAATGACTAATATAACAATGAAAGTCCTGTTGTTAGTAAGGGTCAATGATTTGATGCTGTAGTTGATCGAAGAAGAGGTATTATTTGAGAAGAGAGAATCCGAATTTGTCTAACTTGTGTTACTCAGAATACATCTCCACACTGAGCACTTGCAAGAGTTCTGCTGCTGGGTAACAGGGATGGCTTGCTGATTGAGCGGTGAAGCTTAATAATGTGGCGTCAGCTAAACCTATAGTTTTTTAATATACGCAAACCACAGACTTGGATTATTGAATTTATGTTTTGAATTGATGATATAGGGGGGAATTCAATTTAGCATAAATTAATCTCCTGGGATGAGTCCCAGGAGCTATTCAGTTGCCTGCATGGCACCTGGCACTTAAGTCGGGAGATGTAGTTTACCGCGACTAATGCCCTGGGCTTAGCAGCTGGAAAAACGCTTTTGCTGCATGTGTTGCCGTCCTAAGACAGTAGTTAGAGCGGATTTCTGCATGCACCTCAGGAAGAGTGTGAACAATTGAATATCTACAGTCGCGTATCCTGGGAGCTTAAGAAACTCGTTCTGAGTTTGAATGCATACTCTCCCCCCCCCCCCCCCCTCCTCTCCATATTTGCATTTGCCCCACCACCTGTAGTTGCGTTTCGCCCCCACCTCATGACGGTCTGAGCAGAAATCCGCGTTCAGTAGGGCTTTGGGGCCAGTTGCATGTGCCAGGAGATGCTGCTTAACACTGCATATGCTATACATTCTCGTCCAAGATTTGGGCCATCACAGGAATTAATTCTCACCCAATCTCTCTGAAGCTCATTTCCCACACTGTTGTAACGGCACTTTGTCCTGCTCGCACCTAATTGATTTGCCACCTCCGTGTTTTTTGTTTTTGACTCTTTTTTTTGGTAAAAGGCTAACAGTCACTTTAGTTTCATTTTTCTGGACTACCCAGTTGTAGAATTCGGGTTTCCTGCAGATGAATCTCTGCAAACCAAAATAACTGTACTGGGTTTTTTTTTGCCTTTTTGGAGGGTTATTTGGTATAGAAGAACTTAATACACAATACACATTGCAAACAATGAAGAGTAAAAACAGCGTTGCGTAAATTGTGTAATGAAACTTGAGGCCAAGTGTACTATACACAATCAAATTTTTTAAATTTTTGGGAACAATTTTGAGGGTTAGAAAAGTTTTGGTGATCCGTGACACAGGTGGTGTGTTTGAGGCATTATAGAGGATCCTGGTTAATGTTCTGAGGGCCTGATTCAGAGCCGGACGCTATTTGCGCTCGCTCGTTCAGAAAAAAGGGGTGTCTATTCAAATGAACCGTTCGCTCTTTGCGGTCTGTTCACGCCTCTAGGTCTGAACGAGCGAACCAAACATGCGGTCGTTTTTTTGAAAACTACGCCCCCTGGCCGCTCGCATCCTACGTAATGTCCGCTATTTATTAGATTAATCGAGTACATCGACCAGCGTATGAACTGTTCGCTATTCTTGTGTTTGGTTTTTCCTACCGCAATCATGCGAGCAGTTCTGACTATAAAATAACCCAGTGACATGGTCAATGACGCTGCTGTATTAATTATGCACACCCATAAATTGCCCGTTTTGACCTTTAAGCACGCCTGCGTTCGGATCTCCACTCCCCGTTTTCAAGCACCTTCCCCTGTTACCACCCACATACGCCGCCTCATGTCACTCAAAATAGCAGGCATTTGCTATTTAGCGAACAAATGATTTTCGGCTGCACTGACTGGTTCGCGCATGCGTATTACGATCCGTACGCATGCGCAGTTGTGCAAACATCGCTCGGAACTAATGAGCGGCCGCTTACGAGCGGCTCTGAATCAGGCCCTGAGAGCGGAAATCAATTGTTCTGTCTGCGGCTGTTAGCAAGGGGGCACCCTACGGGCAATTCAGTTGTTTCCCAGATTGCGCGCAAATGCACAGATTTTCTGCTTGTACCCTCCTGAGGTGGTGAGCAGAAATTGGCAAAAAGAATTGAGTATTGTTCACCACCCCCTCGATCTCCCATCGTTAGACAGGAGATCGGGTGAGGAAAGACAAATGAACACACACATTGCTGAAATAGCCACCTATATAATCAGTTAAGTGTAAAGTTATTACATGGATTTGAGAAGTACCAGATATTTAGACCAGACCTGTTTTTGTTTGGTTTCGCTGCTAATATATGCAAATGTTTGACAAGCATTTAGAATTATTGAAGGTGTTAATCTCAAGAAATAGAAAAATATTTGTTCCAATAACTGGAACACCTAACTAAATGCAATGCTACAAAAAATAACTAATAATAAAAAGTTATGCTAGTAATAGACTGGTTTATGTACATATTTCTAGCAAATACTAGTGTGCATAAGCCTTACTATGTCCTGATATGTAGAAAAGCATGAGAAATTGGATGTGTCACTTTCTAATTCAATTGTTTTTTTGTTATATTTACACACCACAAATTTTCAAATGTTTTTTTATTTGTGCTGCAGTTTTTTCCTTTCATTTCTCTGTGGAGTTTATAATGTATTTCGTTCTCTCACAACTCTGAAATAATAATCAAAAGTGAGAAATTGACTATTTGTAATTTGCACCTGTCTGGTTTCTGTGGAATATATTTCAACGATGGCGTGAATTTGTGCATAATCATTTCTGTATCTGTTTTATGTTTGTAGTGATAAAAGCACTCTGCCACTATGGCTCATACAAAGTCGAAAGTCAATGATGGGAAAATCACATATCCACCGGGAGTCAAAGAAATCTCTGACAAAATTTCTAAAGAGGAAATGGTCAGACGGCTAAAGGTGAGATTAATCCTATTCACCCCTAACATTTTACCAACCCAGTCATTTAGCCTTGTTGCTGAACTTTCTACAAATCATTGGGGGTGAATCAATTCAACTCTATGTACATGGCGCCGGGAAGGCAGCTATTCAATCGACTAAGCTGTTAACCTCTACTAGAGGTAAGCTCTAACGGCATCGTGGCCGACACTTTAGTTGGAAAATGCCTGTTGCCGCGATTAAACACGCGCGGTAACCAGCACCTCCTGACTAAGTGCAGGGCACGATGGGGACAATTGAATAACTCTGGGAACTGCTTCCCGGTGCTGAATTGAATCTCCCATTGAAAGAAGAGCCAACCCTTTTTTGACCTTATTGAAAGTGGCACCTGCTTATCTTTGGTTATCAATTTTACAAACTTGGCAAAAGGTGGCTGAGGACTGTTACCTCTCACGTCCCACTTTGCTGGAGGAATAGTGACAGACAGCCTAATGCACTTTGGGGGCTGCACTAGACGATCCTCTATCAAAAGGGCAGCACATTACCCATAAACTCAGTAGTAGATTAAATTAATATTTAGTCTATGAAAGGGACCTATATGTAATAATATATCAGCAGGCCTTTTAAGCAAGCATTAAAAGGTATAACAAGCATTGGAGGTGTTTCAATTCTGCAAGAGTTGAATAGCGCCGGAAAGATGGTCCAGGAGATATTAAATTTGGCGAGCTGTTTAGTCGGAGAATGCAGGCTCTCGTGACTAAACACCCAGGTTAAGTCGTGAGGATTGGCATTCTCCGACTTAACTTTTCATAGTCGGACTAAACCGCTCTGAATTCAACTCCCGCTGGATTTAATCGCCCCCAAATATAACAATAAAGCAGGAATGAGCTGGGGGCTGCAAGTGAAGGCTTTGCGAAGGGCCGCATATGGTCTCATAGTTATGTTGCCCATCACTGCGTTAAACTATCAAATAATTACTAGACTTAGAAGTGCAGGTGACGAAGAAATCCATTTATATTATGTCATGTTTTTAGTCCTTTTATTTTGTGTTTGTACATCAACTTCTATATCTTTCCTTAGATGGTTGTAAAAACCTTCATGGATATGGACCAAGACTCTGAAGAAGAAAAGGAACACTACTTAAACCTCGCTCTCCATCTAGCATCGGACTTTTTTTTAAAGCACCCAGATAAAGATGTCCGGTTGCTTGTAGCTTGTTGCCTTGCAGATATTTTTAGGATTTATGCCCCTGAAGCTCCATACACCTCTCCAGATAAACTGAAGGTAATTTACACACCGCACCAGAGACTCTGTTTAGAGCTCTTCATCTGAATAGGAAATAACAGATCATATAAGTTGTGTTAAATTGTTTATTTTAGAGCCTAAGATGTCTGTCTATTGTTTCTTCTATGACCTGAACATGTGTACTCTAGTTCTGACAAGTTGAAGGAAAATAATCTAAACTTTTAGTTCCAGCCATAGATCTTTTCTCCGTGTGCTTACAGAATGATGCTTACATCTTGTATTGCCTTTCCTTAGGATATATTTATGTTCATAACACGACAGCTGAAGGGACTGGAAGATACAAAGAGCCCTCAGTTTAATAGATACTTCTATTTGCTAGAGGTAGGTATGTCATGGAGTAACTTGTGGTTTAGGTGTTTACTGCCTAAATAGATGTCCCATTCTAATGCCACACTTTGGGCCTATCTTTAACAGAACATCGCCTGGGTGAAATCTTACAATATATGTTTTGAGTTGGAGGACAGCAATGAAATATTCACACAACTGTATCGAACATTATTTTCGGTCATCAAGTAAGTGACAAATTTAAGCAAATTCATTGTACAGATATAAAGATGTTCAGCTGACTTAATTATTCCCAAGAGATTTGTCAAGAGATGAATCTTCTATGGACTTTATATTGAGGGGGTGGAAACAATAACCTTAGTTTGCTTTTAATGAGGTTTCTGAGCAGTGTGTGAGACCTAGAGGCAGTGGTGTAACCAGCTTTTGCCAAGAGGGGGAGCACAGATGGAAAAATATGCACTCCAGGTGTTTAAAAATGCAAATATAAACCTCAAAATGTTGTTTGCAGCTAAATTACAACAATACCCCTAACATTAATGATGCCCCCACATACACATTCCCCTAAATATGTTTCTCTCCCCAGTGACCACATAATCGTAGAGTGACTGGCAGGATTTCCGACCCACAGAGTGTCCCCTCTATATTTTCAGGCACTGCTGTCACATGATGCAAAATTAGCCAATCGCAACTGGTATTGTAGCTGTCTGTCCATCCCAGGAATCCTAAAGCAAAAAGCCGACCATACTAGTTACTCCTACTCTTGCGCACCTCCTCACACCCTCCCGGTGCCTGGTGCTCAAGCCCTGCCAGCGTTCCCCTGACTCTACCCTTGCTGGTGGGCACCACCTGCTGATTGTCTGTCTCCCATGGCTTACACCACTGTTCTTCACAACTTAAACACACAACCTAAACATGGGTCCGATACGGGATGCCGGCGCTTGGGATCCTGGCGGTCAAATCCTGACGCCAGCATCCCAACAGGGTTAGGATACAGACACCCGTCGGTAGGTATCCTAAGCCGCCTTCTACAGCTATCCCTTCCTCCACGCAACGTAATCCTAACCCCCCCCCCCCACCCCCCTGCAGCCTAACCTAACCCTCCCCCTAGTGTCTAACCCTCAACCCTGCTACTTAGCTTTGGGAAAGCGCTGGCATCCCATATGCTGGGATTCTGTCCGCATCCCCCTGTACGTATTTATAATTGCATAATTTTGCCTAAAGTAGTAAGCCAATCCTGTAGTGTACACTTATGCTTTTTCCCTTGTAAAAAGGTTTTTGCAGTATAACAAGGTTGTAAAAAACATGTTTTTAAGTAGAATAAAATAGAGAATCTAGAAAATGCATGTAGAATGTGGATTATATCTAAAAATAAAAATACCAAAAGACTGACTTGCATTCAGTCCCTATTGGGTAATTAATCTGCTCCTTATGTGGAATCATTTTACTTTTTTTTTTTTTTTCTTTTTATCAGATGTCCTATTTTCACTATACAGATTGGCTAATATATACACATACATCCTTTGTTTGCAATTGCATTTATGCGTTGACCTCTAGTTTTTATAATGGTTTTGTTTAATCAGTGCTTTGTTTTTTTATTTATACCATTTTTATTCTGTATAGTAATTTTTCACACGCTACCTGCACTTCCTAGTTTTTCCTATTTATTTGCTGTATAGGTATCCACTCATGTTGTGAGTATGTAGCAGGAATGTTTTTGTTTTATGAACTATTATTCTATGTGCCCGTTTGAATTTTAAACACAAACAGCGCAAACTGTTTTTTCTTAATCGGGTTCCATAGGGTCCACAGGAATTACCTTGGGGTATGTGGTTGGAGTGATCCAGGCAAAAAACAGTTACAAGCTTTAGCTCCCAGGATGCACTGGGTCCTCCTCCATATATACCCCAACCCTGGCTACAGGCACTTAGATTTTTGTTTGGTGCGCAGGATCAGTGTACCTTGTAACTGCTTAGGCAGTCCCAAGCTTTGTTTCTATTTTTTTTTTTTTTATGAGTAAGCAGCACTAGGCGTCTGGATGGACGCCCGTGCTGCTGCTCCATCTACTCCCGCCGGCACCGCAACACCATTTCGGAGGGGCCAGCGGAGTTGAGACACTGGGCCCAAGACTGCAGCCGGGGATGCAGGTAAGGTGGTTCCCCTCTGCAGGGAACCACGTGGCAGTACGTATGTCCGGCAGTGTAGACCTGCCGGAGGCCGCTTTTGTGAGGAACCAGGGGCGACCTCTTCCCCACTAGACCACTGGTCATAAAATTTTGGCGCTGGGGACAGTAAAAGACTTTAGGCCACAACCACAAAGTCCCCAGGCACGGTCCAGAACCAGGGATACCGCAGCCAATTTTGTGGACACTCTAGCAGTGAAGTGGGACTTCAAGCTAGCGGATCTTTTTTTTTCTCCGATTTCCCTCCTCCCAAGAGTCATCAGGAAATTCAAGCGGAAGGGCTGAACAGTAATACTGGTAGCCTCTGCTTGGCCCAGACACCATTGGTTCATCGACCTTCAGAGTCTCTACATAAGACACTCCATGGCCTGTTAAGACAGGGTCCTTGCCTTCATCAGGACCTTCCCCATCTGTCTTTGACGGCGTGGCTCTTGACTCTTCCATCTTAAGAGCCAAGGCTTTTACTACTTTAATGCAGACGATGATCAGGGCATGGAAGCCCTCCTCTGCCCACATCTATTACAGGATTTGGCACTCGTATTTTCAATGGTGTAACCATAGAAAATATGATCCTGAAGTTTTTAAGTTCTCGCGAGTGCTTGCTTTTCTCTATGCTGGGTTAGACCGGGGTCTCTGCTTGGCCACCCTGAGGGTTCCGGCAAATGCACTCTCAGGTTGGTTTCAGCGAAGGAACGCCCCGCTGCCTGATGTTAGGACACTTTTTCAGAGTGTTCTGAGGGTTCAACCTCCCTTTGTCCCTCCGGTAGCTCCGTGGGATTTGTCTTTGGTTCTCATGGCTCTACAGGCTCCCCCATTTGAACCCCTGAAATCAGTAGACCTTAAGTGGTTGACAACTAAGACAGTTTTTCTTCTTGCTGTCTCCTTTGTCCGCAGCGTCCTCTGATTTGGCAGCCCTTTCTTGTTGCTCTCACTTTTTTGATTTTTCATCAGGATAGAGCTGTACCTTCCTAAGGTAATATCCCACTTTCATGTAAATTAAGAAATTGTGGTTCAGACCTCTCTGTAGGTGAAGCGTCTCTGGATCTTGTACGCACCCTAAGTATCTACGTGGATCGCACCAACTCCATTAGGAAATTGGTTCTCTTTTTGTGTTTTATGGCTGTCATAAGTGGGGATGGCTAGATGGCTTCGTGTGACGATTTCTCAAGCTTACACACAAGCTGATCTCTGTTACAAATACAGTGACAGCACATTCTGTGGGAGCATCGTGGGCGTTTCATTGTGGCGCCTCTGCTGAACAATTGTGCAAGGCAACCACGTGGTCTTCCATCCACACTTTTTTCAAATTTCATGCATTTGATACAGGATGCTTCCTTTGGTCGTCTGTTTCGCCTTTCTGCTAAACAGGAGCGTCCCCACCCTTAAGGGAACTGCTTTGGGACATCCCCAAGGTAATTCCTGTGGACCCTATGGAACCCGAAGAAGAACATGAGCATTATGGTATAACATACCTTTTGTTAACTCTTTTTCTTCGAGGTCCACAGGGCACCCACCCTGATGCACCTGGTGTTATTGGGTAATCTTTTTCTTTTGTATTTCAATGATAGTGGACAAAGGAGAAAGCAGGATTTTATTTTTATTTAAATTTCATAAAATCCTTTCCTGTACATCCTACCAAACTATTTCATTTTTTATTTTCTTTCATTCATTATGTTCTTCTTTGGGCACTGTTTTTCTTTTTCTGTACTCTGTTGTTTAGATTTTGTTAAACTATAACTGAAGCTTCCATGCAGCTTGGGTATAGAGGGGAAAAAGCTAAGTTCAAACAGTGTTACATCAGAACATGTATCCCAACTGTCCCGACGTCATTAGGAAAGATATATCGGGCGGCCGTACACACCGCACCATCCTGTGTACGACCGGGCGATATACCCTTCGATCCCGCATTCACCTGCATGCTGCTGTCAGCCTGGTCGGACCATCTGATGTGCAACACCTCAGATGGGACAACACAAGTGAACATGCGATTTGAGCGTTATGGACGATATATCATTCAGATCCGTGTTGGAACTATATATATCGTCCAATAAATCGCCTGATGTGTACCCAGCCTATGTTTTAAAGCGCCAGGCTCCTCACACCACTTGCTTATAACCCATTGTTCCAGTGTCAACCTTGGAATCTGAGAAAAAGATTTTACAGTAAGTAAAAATATTCTGCTTTTAAATGAATTTTTTTTTTTTTTTTTCTCTAAAATTTTGTTACGGATTGGTAATTTTATAGGCTAGTGCCATTACATTTTGAAATATAGGATGTGAAAAGTGTCATGCCTGTTTTGGGTTATCTTTATTGTGACGTTTACTTTACTTTTTGGTAATTTATTCATTTCAGTAATGGCCATAATCAGAAAGTTCATATGCATATGGTGGATTTAATGAGCTCAATCATATGTGAAGGAGATACAGTTTCCCAGGAATTGCTGGATACTGTCCTGGTGAATCTGGTTCCAGCACACAAGGTATTTATTTAATTTATTCCATTTTGCCTAGTTATAATGTAGTTGCCAAGCTTAGAGTATTTTGTGTTTTTATACCATCTTAGAATTATTTCTATCCCCCGCCCCATCATGACCATGGAGTATTGCGTTATTGGCTCTTATCTGTACTCTCTACTGCAGCTCTCTGAATAGTATATTGTCTGGAAATACACATGATCGATCAAATTACAGCAGATATTGGTTGGTTAGAAATGTTACTTCTATAAGGTGATAAAGCTCAGATGACCATGCATAGCCATTAAAGAGTCCTCTGCTAAGGATGAATGCTCAGGTCTGTCAGATTTTGGACATAAGTCTGTCCATTCTTTGCTTTAGTTAGATGACTGGATCAGATTAAGCACAGTTGGTGACTGCTCCATATGCAATTGAAGCCGGTCATTGTCTAAGCTTACAACAGATGTGTCCTCATACATTTTTCCTGCAGTTCTGCCAAACAGCCCCTCTCGGCGCGTCTGGTCCTGTGCAACTCTGCTAGCGCCAGACTTCTTTCTTTCGTACTTTACCTGGAAATGCACCTTGGTAGCAATGAGCAACAAGGATGCACCAAGAGACACCGTTGATTGATTTGATACGTGACGCTTTTATATCTGTGTGCAACGAGTCTCTGAATCTATTTTTGAAGTGCTATGGTGTAGTGGCCGCAGCTTTCTTCCATGCCAAGTTCCATGGTGCTTCGTGTACAGACCGTCGCACACAGACATACAAGTGTTGCATATCAAATTAATTAGTGCAGTTTCCTGATGCGGCCTAGTCACATCTCATTGCGACGAAGGGGAAAAAGACGCCTGTCTCTAGCAGAGTTGCACGGGACCTGGCTGCTCTCTTGCGTCTGGCATCTCCTGCAGCGTGGCGTATTGAGGCTAGATGTATAAGGACACATCTGTATCTGTCCTGAATGACCTTTAAATCCCAGTCGGCATAAATGTTTTTGTAAGTTTGGGATTTTTTTAATTGGTGGTTTAAAGTGTATCAGAATACTGAGCCATAAATATTGTTTTTATTTTTGACTGGTCATAGCCCTGTTTATGAATCAATCCGTACATTTCCTAACCAGTGGGTTTGCATCTGAGCATTCATTCTGACTCCTGCATGTCCCAGTGGTGAAGGGTCAGTCGCAGACCTAGAACTTATTGGTCATACTTAGTAACATATGCACAGTCTTGTTGTTAAACAGACTAACGTACCTGAAATAACCCTGCAATTGCCCGATTTTATTTGTTTACATACGTTTTTGTTTTTTGTGATTCAATATCATTGAAAAAATGCCCATAACCTTACTATAAATGTGTCACTTTCTCCTTATTGCTTTTAATTCTTTTTGTTGGTTACTGTACCTCGGTTACACCCACCCACATATTCGGCACATTTAGCATTTACCCTTCTAAGTCTGACTTTTTTTATTTTTGCATTTTAGAATTTAAACAAACAGGCCTATGACTTGGCTAAAGCTCTTCTGAAGAGGACTGCTCAAGCTATAGAACCATACATTACAAATGTAAGTGGAAATGGTCATATCCTCAACGTTGTCAAGACTTGTTTAGTCTCTGGTTTAGTACTGCAGTGGAAGGAGAGGAGGCTATTATAGATTTTGAAGCCTAAATGCTATTTAATCTGCATTTCACATTCATGATTTTGAATATGTAAATGATTTTGAATGGTGACGAGTGACCTTCCCATGTGCCAACCAGCAAAACAATTTG
Source organism: Taudactylus pleione (assembly GCA_031769625.1). Lineage (NCBI taxonomy): Eukaryota > Metazoa > Chordata > Amphibia > Anura > Myobatrachidae > Taudactylus > Taudactylus pleione. The sequence goes on along the minus strand of JAUIMM010000042.1, from coordinate 8,737,136 downwards.
GCCCATACTACAAGAGAGTTTGTAGCGTGCATAGAACAATAAACCTCACGAGATTTTGAGCATAACAAAGTCTCTAATGCTCCAAGTGAAGTGTAACAGAAAATAAAAAAAATTGCCCAATGAAAAGGCGAGGAAGAAGTGTGTTTAATCAATTTACAATATTTGTGTGGAGGTTAATTTATCATTATCTCTAACCCATGGTTTTGGATATAAACATTTGTTTCTAATTATAAATGTTTGTGTAGCTTTCCTTATTTAAATCATAGATGAGGAACTTTATAAGGATTCTGCATCCAATATCCCAAGATTATGTTTTAGATGGAATTTTCGAAGTCTTTGAAGAGCGTATATGATTGTATATACCAGGCATCCAGTGTCTGCACCAATGGCACTGCATGTCTCCCCACACCCCTCTCTCCCAAAGTCGCTAATGCTAGGTACACACTGGCAGATATATTGGCCGATCAATTGAACGGCCGATATATCGTGTCGGCCAGTGTGTTCAAAACAATATGTCTGGATTATGTCATTCAGACGTATCGCAGCAGTTGTGCTGCACAGCTGATGCCCGATATATCTGCAGATATAGTGGTGCATCGTGCTATGTGTACGGGCAGTCAAAATACCCCTCCCGTCCCCCGTACACTTACTGCAAAAGCCGTCAGGGAGGGGGGCGAGACGCGACCCACCGGCCAGATGGCAGTGATGGTGGTTCAGTGTGTATGGACAACCATCATCTGCAGATGTATCTGCATATCAGGCAATCTGCTGATTATAGCGCTTAGGTGTGTACCCAGCCAACTGTCCAGCAGTGCTCTCCTCCCTATGTCCCCACCACTTGCCTTCAAACACTGCAGTGTTGGTAATACCGCCATCTGTGTAGTTGCCATTCCTCATTGAATAAAGTTACCATGAGGGAACTTGAACTGTACACATGCATTTCGGAAACATGCAGGCAGGAGCATTGCTGATCTTTTATTTGTTGTGGCCAATGACTGTTAGGAAGAGGGTTCCGGACCCACACAAGTAGCAGATCTTCATACAATTTACTGAATTCCACCCAACACTTTTTTTTTTTTTTTTTTTTTGGGTGCTATTTTTAGGTTAATCTAGAGATAAAAAAAAAAAAAAGATTAAAAAAGGGGGAATTAAATTACCCGCAGTTAAGTTGCCGTGGGTAATAACAGAATATAGTCTTGGGCTTTAACACCTGGGGCTATTCAATTAGCCTCCTGCACGGGTTATCTGGCGTTAACGCACAGGATCCGTGATAAGTTCACCGACCTGTGCGTCAGCTGGCAGTTAATCATCCGATAACTGCACAGTTAACAGGGATTTCTTTTCGGGTCTCGGGAGACCCGAAAAGAAATCTCTGATAAGAGGGGCAAATTGAATACAGGTCAGCGATTAATTAGCACTCGTTCAGTTAACATGGCTAATTGAATCCAACCCTAAATCTAAGAAATTACTAAAACATGTTTTTATCCTTAACACGTGGAAAAATATTACACAAGATTTACAGATAATTATTCACATTAATTCCTACATTTACATATGTTTTTGGAACTGTAGGAGGAAATTATGCAAACACTGGGGGAACATACAAACTTCACACAGATGGTTCCCCTGGTCAGAAAAGAACAAAAGACAAATGTTTTTATTGCAGACTAGCTCTGCGCCATATGCATGAGTATTTTTAGTTTTACAGGAGTAATATGCAGTTTAAACCTGCCTTCTGCCTGCATTGTATGCTAAGCAGGCCTAACCATTTGTAGGGGATGTCTTCACTCTTACCCCTCTCCTTTGTTTTGCAGTTCTTTAACCAAGTTCTCATGCTTGGCAAAACTTCCATCAGTGACTTGTCTGAGCACGTGTTTGATCTGATCCTGGAGTTATATAATATTGATGGACATTTGCTTCTTTCTGTCTTACCTCAGCTGGAGTTCAAACTCAAGGTAAATTAAAATCAATTTGTATGTGTGGTTAATTCATTAATTATAGTAAGGGTGCAAACATTTAGTTTGCTTAAGACTGGCGAAATTGCAGTAATCCACTAAGTGATATGTGCTAAACACCAACGGCTCTTCAGTGTTACCCATCTACATTTGCCCCAAGCTGTTAAAAGCTTTTTATACATGATATTAATGTTTGCTTGCAATGTGTTCTCAATCTTTAAATTAGGTTTCACCATTATATTGCTGTGTAAAAGTGATCTATATATATATCTATATATCTATATTTTGAAAGCCCGTTTCTGCCACCAGTATGGCTGATGGGGCTCATAAGAACTTGCTTTTACGTTATGTTCAATTTTGGTTGAATTTTGATAATCCAGAATTATTCATCAGCAATATGTAATAATCGATGTTCTTCAAATGTGTCACAGCCTTAACTAAAGAACTTGGTGACAAAATGTGTATCACATGCTTGTTGAGTGTTCTGGTCGCTAATGCAGCAATGTTTATAAACCATGCCCTCGTCCTGCATTGTTTTGTACTGTTAATATCTTGTGTGCTCATTTGTTCATGTACTTTGTAAGATGCTGCAGAACCCTTGTTGCATATTGTGGACACCAGTTTTCAATTTGAAAATTAATTCTCATTTTTGAGGAAGTCACTGTGTATTTTTTAAGTGTCTATTATTATGTTTTAAGGAGTCTGGTGAACTCTTTGGACATTTTCTGTGGTGTCAATGTGCTTTTTCGTAAGTGAACATGGACACTTCCTTAAATTCTACCTCCCTCCAAAATCATTACAAAGAAACTAAAGTTTAAAAATGATTGCTTACCCTCTGTTAAAAAAATAGAAATGTTTGTCAGTCGCCATTCAGGAAAGAATACATTAGAAATTGAATCTGCAACCACATCAGTCGTGTTAAACATTCCCCTACCTAAAATAGTCATGACATTACCAAGGAATGGACAGGAGTGTATATTGTCTACATGCCCTGAGAGGGGAGGCACACCAAAATCCAGTTGAACTGCAGTCTTGGCTTACCAGTAGAGCCAGGAGGCCATCCAGCTATTGTGGAACAACACATACAATGGGGTTTTGCGAAAAAGAAGGCTCTTTCGGGGCACACTTAAGTTCTATTTTATTAAAATCCTATTAATTCATAATTATTTTACCCATAAAATAAAAAACAAAAAATAAGATGTCTGTGAATGTGACCTGTTTATTGAAATATTTAAAAAATTATATACTTTTTCCTATTAAAGTGTATATAATATATACAGTACATATACACGGCTCATAAGTATAAATTAAAATTAACACAATAGGGGATTCAATAGTTTTTTTGGGTGCCTGTTACTTATGGGAACTATTTATTTGTTTAATCTAATGTGCGCAATTGCAGCAGGTGCTCATTATTTCTGCTCGCACCCTCCTAAGGGGGCGAGCAGAAATACGGAGTAAGTCCAGCTTTTGGATGTCCAAATGCAGTGCACCAAGTACTTTACACAGGTTTAGCCACTTTCTCTGTCTAAACATTAGTGCATTTGGGCGTGACATGCACAATAAGAATTGGGCATCCAAAACAGTTGAATATAATCGTACTGTCACTTTAGATGGGAGATCGGGCTAGAAAAAAAACAATTTAATTCTCCCCCCCCCCCCCCCCCAATATGGCGTGCATTCTCTTAACCTCATTGGGGGGGATTAACACTATTTTAAACATCATAAAGTAATTTTTTTTGTTTCTGATATCTGTAAGGAGTGTCTGAATAAAGTATCAGAAGTCATTGGTTTAAAGGAGAAAAGTCTGAGGTGTCCCATCTAGAAGAGACACTGCTTTCGTTTTTCACTTTTATTGAGGGCTGCTATAGTTCCTGAGCCCACTTTATATGCCAGTCATCTGAGACAGTTAAATAGGACACCTATAATTCTGCCGCCTATTGTTTTGTGAGTAGCTTATTTTCATGGTTTAAAGCAGAAATCCCATGAAAAGTCAGGCTATAAAAAGTAGCTTGATAATTACCTCTCCTTGGTTTGTTTCCTCAGACTGCTGTTACCGATTGATAACTATGCATATATTCCACTGTGTTATGTGACTGCCCTCACAACCAGTTAAGGGATCACAGCGGTTTTGGCAGGCCCCTCTGTGCCCCATCTTCACTATGACTTCGCCCTCTGCCATCACTTGATATGTTGACAGTCTATAATATTGTATGTGTTTAGCAGATTGTCTGGCACTCAACCAGTGTGTTCTGTGTCCGCTACTGCCACGATGACACTCTTCCCCCTCCTCCTCCTTCATCTCATCATTTGTGAACATGCCAGTGTTGTCTTTACCTAACATGGATGCAAACAGTCAGAAACGCACACTGTGCGGCTGTTGCAAGATAATCTTCCAGCAGCCACCAATGGCAGACTGACCACTTGGCCCCTCTGCGTCCCTGCACCCTAGCCCAGTGTCTGCCGTGCAGCCAATCACTGCTGATCGGTTAGCCCAGCCGTCCCCCCCCCACCCAAACCAGCCCTCCAATGTATATCTGGTGGTTGCAGAGAGGAGCAGCTGCTGGAAAACTGTAAAGTAGTGATATCCCGATCGATACTCCAATATATTGCCAGTAAATATTTAAAAATCTATTCTTTTTTGTTTTTTTAACACTGTGATGAATTAAACTGTTGGATAAGTTTGAAATAGTTCAATCAATCACAAACACGAACATTTCTGAACGGTCTTTAGAAAAAATATTAGCCAATTAAAGGAGTGGAATAATAAACCAAAATGTGGGATCGCCATTTTAAATGATTAATTGTGCCTTAAACTCATATGTGAGTGTGTTTTTGGTTTTGTATCTATAATAAAGTGTGTACAATACTACAACTATGACAATTTACCTTCAAAATAAGTCTTGGGCTTTTGCATGAATCAGTACTTCACCAACTGTGGGTACATATTCACACACATGCAGTAATTTAATGGAATATATAACCTGTATAATAATCTTTCTTCTGTTGTATGGTTTTGAATACATTGGTTATGCTGATTTAAAAAAAAAAAAAAAAAAGTAATTATGCTTTCTGTTCTCACTACAGTGTGCACTAGGATTAGCACAACTCTGCTTATAGATGGCTGCAGCTCATTGCAAAGCATTTTGTATTGAAGGGAAATAATGTATTAGTTTTTGTAACACCTGCTGGTTCCCTGTATATAGATAATGGCACCTGACCACAATGTATATGCTGCACCGTTTTGCAGGTATGCCCATTGAAATAAGAAACAGCATTATTTATTTATACTGGCTTGTACATACGATATCTGTGCTCGAGCATCTACCCAGAGAACGAAGCTGTGCTGCACATATTAACATACAAATTGCTATTGCTTTTTTACTCCTGTATGGTGTTAAAGACCTGTGCTGTGAGTCATTATATTAGGCTCAGGTAGAGCATGCAATATCTTTAATGACAACTTGTATTGATTTGCTTTCACATCCGTCCGTGAGAATAAGGAGACCCTTAAATATGCTTGTGTCTTAGATGCCTTGTTTGGCCATTTCTGTGCATGTAGTATAGATGGAGACCTATTTATGGATTGCGTGAAAGCTTCCCGTCCTTGACTATAATATTATGCTATTACATCTAAATCTCCTCATGGCGCATATAATGGTTTTCTTCAGGGATGCCACTTCCACCGACTTTCTTGGCAGTCTTGTGAGTGATTTTCTTATCTGTACTCTAGACATTAAGCATGGCCTCAAGAATGGTCTCCACTCGCTATTGATGCCTCTACCATGAGGGCTGGCATACCACTGAGAGATAGTTACATTACATACAGTACTATTTTTATTCTAATGGATAATTTGTAGTGGCTGATTTGATGTATGTCGTAAACTGCTAAAATCACTGGTGGGATTGTTCATTTAGCTTAAGCTTCTTTATATTCATTCATTTCTGCTATTTATAAACCGGCACACTGATATTTGATCATCCTGGCTTTGAGCTAATTTCAGGGAAATGCTCGCCTACCACCTGAAGGTCGGATTTCCATACCATCAAATAAATCTAATTATTTTGCAATCCATTTGTTGACACTTGGTTATTCAAATTATACATTGGAAAGATGTGCATGATTTTTGCTGGAAATAAGAGGTTCTAATCCCTTCTGCTCAAGAAGAGAGAAGGCATATTTAAATCAAACTTTGTTTTTAACTGCCATAGTAATATTTAGTAAAATGGTGCTGTGATTATGTTTATCTATTTGCACATGGATGCATTTTTCCATGCTGTAATTTTGTAGGATTTCTCTATTGCCTCTTAATTTGCATATGTCAAGTAAAAGCATTGGGCCATTCCGTGTCAAATCAACACACTTTTTTTTTTGTTCAAATTTTACCTCACCAGCTCAGATTTTGTTCACATTTGGTATATGGAGAGTATATATGTAGTCCTAAGAAAATCCCAAATTTTATTTAGATCTCTTATGCCGTTTCCAAAAATCGGTCAAAAACGCACAACCAGCATATTGCAAATCACCATAGCAGCTCTCAATTAATCTACAGAGGTGGGAGTGGTGTCATGTTACTGTGTTTTTTTATGTCCTTTTCTGTGATATACAACACAATGGGCTTTGTGAGGAAAAACTTTCCAAATTCAAACTGAAATTTTTGATTATGATTATCTCAAAAAGTGCGTCGACAAAAAAGTTCAAAACATTTCTGGAAATAGTCTTTACCAGGGGTTCCCAACCACAGTCCTCAAGGCACACTAACAGTCCAGATTTTAAGGACAGCCATACTTGAGCACAAGTGACTTACTTAGTACCTCAGTTATTTTGATTTAACCATCTGTGCACGATCATGGATATCACTAAAACCAGGACTGTTAGTGTGCCTTGAGGACCAAGGTTGGGAATCACTGGTCTATACTAATGTTGAATGTTTGTCAAAATGTAAAAGTGGGAGGATAATGGGTTCATAGTTAAAAATAATTTTAAAGCAAGGTAGTTTATTCAAAAAAGCCAGGTGTATTACAAGTAGTAATAATTTTGATGGCTTCATTAGTTTAATTCTATAAATAAGGTTGAATACAAATACTTGACATTGTATTGGTCAGCCAACAATGTTCGCTGAAGATAGTTTGACAATGCCTCAGTTGTTTTTAAAGTGTCGTCAGGAGACATGACATAAA